>ML686092.1:587688-622256 GCA_007922175.1 Pelusios castaneus
TGTATATAGGGGATGGGTGGAGGTCTGTAGGGTTGGTGGATGTATATAGGGGATGGGTGGAGGTATGTAGGGTTGGGGGGTGTATGTAGGAGCGGGGTGGTGTATATAGGGGACCGGTGGAGGTCTGTAGGGTTGGCAGGTGTGTATAGGAATGGGGTGGGGCTGGGGTAAGAGGGCTGGTTTAGGGCAGGTGTGGGGCTGGAGTGGAATACACAGGAGGAGCCTGTGGTACAGAAGGGGTCAGGCCTGGCCTGTGTTAAGGGGCTGGTGGCTGCGCATAGCCCTTCAGTTCCCGAGCTGGCCCGGTCTCTCCCCCCAGCAGTGGGACTACAGTGGCGCTGGCAGCCGAGGGCCCCACAGGGCTGGCGACTCTCCTCTGGAAGCTGTTGAGCGTAACCACGGTCGGTTCTTGAGGGCACAGAGCCCCTGTTTGCGTCTGTTGCCTGGGTCTCTGCTCTCCCTCGGGCGGGCGCCCTGCCTGGGGTTTAGCGGGCTCTCTCGCTGCGCCAGACTGGCTGGTTGTCCCCAAAGTGCGAGCGACGTTGGCTCCTGGTGGCCAGTGGAAGTCACTGGGTCTTTGCCTCTCCCTTGTTTCTGCTGAAATCTTGAACTGTTTAGTCCTTCTTCCTTGTGTGTGTTGGGGAGGGAGGAATTGAAGGCGGCAGGGGGAGGCAGGTGCGAAGTCTTTGGGCAAGGTGTGTGGAGGGGGGTGTTTGGGAGCTGGGTGGGAGCTGTGGTGTCTCAGGGCAAGGGGAGGGACGTGCGGTCCCTTTTTTGAGCGCCTGATTCCAAGTAGTTTGCACTGGGCAGGGAAAGCGCCTGCCAGCCCTGGGGTTAGACGCTCCAGGCCCCTGCCAACAGCACCCTTGTGCCATGCTGCCTTTCCGAGGGAAGCCACCACTGTGGCCAGCAGACCCCTTTCCTTCACGTGGAGCAGCCATCGCCTTTCCCAGCACCTCCGGACCTTGGGGAACCGGCTCTTGCTGTTTGGTTTCCTAGGGGGCCGACGGTCTCCACTCTCGCATCTGGGACCTGCTGTCCGGAGGGAGGGCGTTGACTGACTGCTGAGTTACCGCTCTGTGCCCTGGCATCTCAAATCGTCCTTGCTGGTGACGCCTGGGCTGAATTTCTCTCCCTCCCAAAGCAGCATCTGGGTGACTGATGCCGGCTTGCTGGGGTTAAAGGCAGGTGCTCCGGGGGGGAGAACAGACTTTTCCTGGGTCAAGGAAGGCAGTCTGGCCTAGCGTGTTGTCTGTGCTCGCTGAGGAGTTGGGTGCACGTCTCTCATTCTCTGACCAACCCAGCTGAGGGCTGTGGAGACAGCCGGGACCAGGCGAGCGCTGGGTAAGGAACTATCAGGGTGCTGGGGGGACACCGGCTGCTGCTCGTTTTTTAATGGTTTTCTTGTGGTTCTTCGCCTTTTGGGCTGTTCTGCTGGGCCAGCTCTTCCTCCCAGCATCTCAGATCTTCCGAGCTCTAGGGATGGGTTGCAATGGGCTCTGGTGCCCTAACGCTCCCTGCGTGGGAGAGTGCACAGACTGCTTCTAACTGGGGGGATACTAAAGCCCCCCATGGTGCTTCACACCCTCAGAATCCCCCCCCCCCCAAGTTAGGGGCTGGTTTCCATGGCACAAAGCAGAGCCAAGCCCTGCAGTCGTTGGGGTCTGAACCTCCTTCCCGGAGCTCCAGGCCTGGGGTGTCAACCCTGGCGCTTCATCAGTCTTCTGATGGGGCTTAGTTTACACAGGGAGGCCGGGTTTATTGGCAGCGTGGATAACGTTAAATAATAATGTCAACTTTCAGGGCAAGCCTTCCCCGTGTGCTGCTTGCACAGAGGCAGTGTGCGCTTTAGTGCGAGGCCTCGGCTCTGATCTTGGGCAAATCACCTTTCGGCGTCCCGTTCCCCTGCCTCCCCTCAGTCCCTGCCCCGCACAGCTTATAAACGCCCCGTCTCTCCTGATCGCGCAGCCAGCGGCTCGCTGGAGCGTTGATCCCATGCTACTGGAATGGGAATAAGTGAGAGGCTGGAGTCTTCCCATTGGCTGAGGAAGACCCGTGTGTGACACGTTGCACCCCATGTACACCCCCGTGGTGGGATCTGTGTATCACTCACGTTCACCCTCGGAGTACAGTGCGTGGCCTGGTGCGAAGTATGTGGGGTGAGGCGTGTTTGCAATGCCCGTGGCGCACGGAACATGACTGCTGTGATAACGTGCTCCCTGCCCTTCCCACGTGTACAGACACGAAACTGCCGGGTCGTGAGCGTTCCACAGAGTTTGCGTCGGCAATACACAGTTACACTGTCTGCATGCGCATGAATGCTCCACGTGGGGTGTGACAGCCCCATGGCGCTCGAGGGAAATTTGGGTTTTAAATGGTTTTTAGATCCTTGGTTATCCCTTCGTCGGAACGCTTCTGAAACAGCTTATAAAGCGCTGAAACAGATACCTGAGGTGTGTCAGATTTCAAGATGTTCTATCGACTTCCCGCCTTTGATCCTCTTTGGCTGGTGGAACGGTGTATGGAGTAAATCTGACACAATCCAATTGATTTCTCCAGCATTGACTGTCTGGAATGAACACTGGCTCCTGTGAAACTCTCCGTTGCTCCAGGTTTGCCTGTTAAAATAGAGACTGGGGCGGCCTGCTGTCCTTATCAAGACAGTGCGCACAGGGCACCAGCCGCTCCTGAGTCTGATCTTGTAGGATGCTGCGAATGCCAGTGTCCCGTATAAAGTTCCATACTGGGGAGAGTCTTACTGCACGTTTAGAAATGTGGAGTTCTTCACACCAACATCTGGGATGCATCTCGTGCAGCCGTTTGGACTCGGGCGGGGCGGTGGGTGTGGGGAAAGCAGGTGGTGGTGGAGAGAGGAGGTAATGGAAAATGCGACTGGGTCCTAATGCTTCATTTCAGCGCAGTGTGCGCGGTGGGGCAATTTCTCCTGTGTGGAGCTGCTTGCGTATTTCTTAGAAGTCAGATGTCCTGCCCCGCTGTAACTGGCTGCCTTCCTTCCCGCGGATCGGTGCCAGCCGATCTTCAAGCGTTCCCCAGCGCGTGTGTCTGTGTGATAGCAGACCTCATACTGGGCCTTTGTTTTACACTTTCTTAAACCGGGAACGTTCCTGCCTCAGATTAGTGGGGGACTTCCTTTCTCCCTGTTGTTTGTGAATGCAGCCACGGCTCTGAGCAGTTGGAGCGCTCTCCCAGTGCTTGGTAACCTGTCATCTGCAGCCTTAGCACCCAACACTCACCCACCCTGAGGGATGTTGTGGAACTTAATCCCCCCTCCTTTGGTCTGAATGAACTTGAGTTAGGTGCCTTCCCAGGCACCCTTCAAAACCCATCTTTCTGAGAAGATATGTCCCATAACGATGGAGGGGTGACGAGAGGTTTTTGTAGGCATCTGAGCCTGTTGTAATGATGTATTCAGGGCTGCTGGGATTTTATTGTACTGATTGTGTTTAGGGCGCCTGGGCCTGGGCCTTGGCTAAGCGTCTTTTTAATATTATTGAAATCAAAATCAATAGCACATTGGTTGTTAGGGCACATGGGAATTCCTTAGGGCTGGTTTTTTGAAAGCAAACCATTTTTTGTCCTTTGGGTTCACGCAACATTTTTTCTTTCCCAAAGACACACTTTATATGCACTACGTTCTGTACGATAGCAAACAGCTGTCAGACAGCAAAACCATGCAGCCTCTACATCTATTTTAAAGCAAGGAATCCCGAGCACAGCTAGATCTCGTTAGATTTAAGTTTTCTTCCTTTCTGTTACTTAATGTGCTTTATAGGGATAGCATCAGGTTAAAATTGATCTGTTCAGTAAACAAATTTCCTTATCGGTTACTGATACCTGAAATGATTAAACCCAATAGAATCTGTTTTTTAAAAAATTGCATTTAAATGTTACCAGTCAAGCTGTTTTTCTGATCCTAGTGAAACAAAGCAATGAAAATAAGCTAGTCAATTTCAAGTCTTGTTCATAGTCAGTTTCAGGTGCAGGCTATCAGTTTGCACACAGGGATGCTTTAATTCAAGCAAACTAATCTTGTTTTTTGAAATCCTAAAAATATTCTTAAAATCCTGTGAACTTCTGGCCTCTCCATCTGATCTTTCTCCTTTACAATGACACAGGGAAGGTTGATTTTTGCTATCGCGCCTTAGGAACGCAATTGCCAGACGGGATCAGATGTGAGATCCACCTATCTCAGTGTTCCCTGTCTGACCCAAGGGCTGGGTGCTTCAGTGAAAGGTGTAGAAACCCGCCAGACGTGTGGGATGGGTGAGGTTCTTTATCTCTTCTAAAACTTCTTGTAATTACTGTCTACATGCATATTGCCGAAGTGCTGGAGGCAGCCAAGGACGGGAGGGGCGGATTGTTCCAGGTGCTAGACGGACAGTACAGTGTTTGCTATTTTCACTCTGGCCAGCTCTGTAAACATCCAGTCTGAATTTTGCTGATTTCTTGGCTTCAACAGCATCCTGTGGCAGTGAGTTCCATAGCTAAAAAGCTGCTGCCTTTTAATTTTATTGACGCGTCCTCTTGGTCTTTTGGATGAGGCAGGGAGACGAGGGTTCCTGGTGTCAGCACCACTCGTTACTCTGTACTCTTACACGTCCCGGCTTTTGTCTCGCGTGTTGATGCCCTCCTAAATATTAACTGTTTGATGAGCTGGCGGCGCAAACCGGACTGACAGTTCTCGGTGCCACTTTTCTCCCCGTAGCACCCGCGTCTCAAGCTTGCAACGCTGTAGCGTGTCAGAGGAATCGCGTGTGAGAGAGACCTGGCTTACTTCACGGTTTGAAAAGCTAGGAAATGCAAAGCGGATGCCTGAGGCACCCGTGTGGCATCTGTAATCAGAAAAGTGCGTGCGGGGGAGCCTTGCAGAGTTTGTCCTTTTGCGGCATGCTGTAGGTGACTGCCCAAGTGGGAACAGGTGGGAAGCAGATCTGAGCGCATCTCATGACCTACAGCGTCACAGCCGCTCCGACGGCAGAGGTTGCTGCGTCTCTTGGCCTTGTTTGACACAGATTTCTTCCCTGAGTGAGGGTCGCTGGACCAGGCCTGGAATCAGCTGCCAACGTTTGAGTGCCAGTGGCATGCCTGATGTTGTATGAGACTCAGGCCCAGTCTACACTGCTGGTGAAATTCAGTCGGCCCCTTGGGGCTGGTGAGACCTGCGTTCTGCCTCTCTCAGCCACGGGCCTGCTGGGTATTACATTGGGCGAGTCCTGTCTTTGCTCCGTGACTCAGTTTCCTTGTCTGTAAAATGGGTTGATGAGCCTGGCTCCTCTGTAAAGCGCTTTAAGATCCATGGCTGAAAAGTGCCACATGGGAGCTTCCCTCACAACACTCCCGTGAGGCCAGACAATGCTGTGCCCATGGGGCAGATGGGACCTGCGGCCCAAAGTCTCCGAAGAAGAGAACTGAACCCAGACTCCCTGCCCCACCCTTTCTTTGCTGCTCACAGAGTGGGCCCCCAATCCGCCACGCCATAGTCACCCCCACACAACTCTGATCAGAGCCCTTGTGTGGAGGGGACGTGGGGAACTCCTAGCCCTGAGGTGCATGGAGCGAACCCCTCATTAACGGCGTGTTTTTTCCTGAGGGCTGGCTGTAGGAGTGCTCGGATCAGCACCGTCTCGCACCTGGTATAGCACCGGTCCAGCTGCGGCATGGGTCGGGGTGGCGTGATGGCTCCCACCCTGTGGCTTGGGGCGCCCTGGCTGCTGCTTTTGTGGGAACATTTTTCCCCATCTTCGCTCTTCCCTTTGTTACCGTCTGGACTCCAGCACATGTGGGGCGCGCTCCCCTCTGATTTGAGGGGAGATCCCAGGCAAGTAACTTGTGTGCTTTGACCTCAGGCTTTTCTCCACACTCGGTGCTTGGCTCTAACCCTGAATGGAGTTTCTCAGGGTCTGTAACGTGCCCACTTAGTTTCTGACCCAAAGAACCTCGGTTCTTTCCTCTTGGCTGTATGTGGGGACCCGCTGCTGGGACAGACTCTTCCTGAAGTGTGGCCCAGTGGCTGAGGTGCAGGAGATTAGGACTCAGGAAATCCTGCTGTCTGATTCTGGCTCGGATTCCCTTTCTAGCCTGGGGCACTCTGTCCTCTTCTCTGCTCGCTCTCTCGTCGTCCGGCTTTCGATCTGTCGTTCGAGTGAGACACAGCTCGCTGCATTTAGTTTAACGAAGGGGTGCCTGGATCTCGCTCTGCAAGCATCGAGACGGGGAACCAATATTAACAGTGGGCTCCTCAGTCCAGTCGACAAAGGTCTGACGTGATTCATGGGCTGGAAGTTGAAGCTAGACCCGTTCAGACCGGAAATAAGGTGTGAATATTTAATGTAATTAACCTAACCATTGGAGCAGTGAGCCCAGGCTGGTGGATTCTCTAGCACTGACGTTTTAAAATCACGACAGGATGTTTTTCTAAAGGATCTTCTTGGAATGGTTTGGGGCCGTTCCTGGCCCGTGTTTTACTTGGGGGGCGGGGGGTGGTGGTGCAGACTCACTCCCTGATCAGGATCCCTTCTGGCCGTGGACTCGAGGAAGCCGGTTTAGCGAAGAGACTTTACGGACCTGTAGCGCAGTCCACCACTGAAGGGTGAGAAGGGAAGCTTCGTTACCCTCGTTCCTGCAGACGGGAGCTGAGCCCTGACAGGTTGACTCACTCAATCGCTGCCCCGTTCTTTTCAGCCAGGAGTCTCCAAGGGTTTGATCCTTTAACGGGACACACACAGGCATAAATCCACACTGGAGCCTTAGGTCGACTTAAGGACGGTTCAGTCGCCCTACAGACGGCCGCGTCCACACCGGGCGATTATTAACTCGACTTAATAAATCACCTCTGAAGGTCGACCTAAGGCTTACGTCGACTTAAGCCAGTGTAGACGGGGATAGCCCTTAAGTTGACCTAATTGGCCTTGCAGAGTTCCTGGCCACTCCTCCGTCGACCGAGCACCTGCCAGTGTGGACGCAGGGCTGTGGAGTCTCTAAGCTGACTTAACAGAGTCTCCAGTGTGACATACCCCAAGTGTTTGCTCTGCTCCTGTAACCCTCGCCTGTGGGGAGAAAGTGAATATCCTACTGAGCAGCATGTTCCTCCATTGGTATCACTCCTTCCCATGGCAATTTAGCTCTTTGGATTTTTGTCATGAAGCCGTTTAAATTTGTTGTTTGATTTTACAAAGCATCTCATAGACCAGGATCTCTCTTTTTTTAAACAGCTGGTGTCCCTTCAGCTCAGACAGGCCAGTAGAAACGGTGCTGGGGGAACAGTCCTGGCTTGACTGGAGGCTGGATTAGGTGCAGAGATCTCATCTCGGCACGCCCAGAGAGAAGCCGGTGGAGTTCAGAGGGCAGCTGACCAGTGATCTGGTCTGGACACGTCACTCAGGAATTCTGGCCAGACTGCTGTTTTTCCGGGGTTCGTTCTGTGAGAGTGCGGGGTGTTCCTAGCCGCAGCCAGAGCGGCTTGTAGTGTGCTCGTCTCATCCTGCCGGTATCTCCTAGGTTTGTTTGTAAAGTGGCAGGAGCTGGAGGGAAAGGGAACACGAGGGAGGAGGTTTCCATTTGTTTCCTCCCGTAGAAATGAGCGCTGTCCTCCGCTGTCGGGCATCCTTCGACGTTTGCGTTGGCAAAGGCCAATGCCTGAGTCTGATGCTCTGGGCATGGCCGAGCGGCCTCCCTATCCCAAGGGCCTTCTGCACGCGGCCGGCTGCTCTCGCAGTGTCTCAAGGCTTTGCTCCATGGCTCCCAGCTTCCCCTGAGCTTTGCCAGCCCCCTCCAGCTGGCGTTGCTGGGATCGCACTTGGGGGACCTAGATCAGTGCAGGACTGGCTTACAGGTGCTTCTCTATTGCCGGGGTGATCGGGGAAGCTCCCCCCTCTGATGTGGGAGCTCGGAGTCTTTCCTGGGGCTGGGCTGAGAGGTTTTTTCTGAACAGCTTTCAGAGTCTTGGCTGGGAGGAGCCAAGGCCAGGCCCAACGAGACGTGGCAAAGAGCTTTCTTCCCGGGTGCTGGGGTTGGTGGACGTGATGCTGGGATGGGGTGGAGAAGCAGTCACTTGCCCCGCGCTGCGTTTGTAACCGAGGAGAGTCCACTTTGGACGCTAGCCCCTTGCTGCCGTGCCAGGAGCCGAGGTGCTGACCCCTGCTGCCTCGCACCGTCGCTTCCGGGGCTGCTGTGTTAGTGCGTGTCAGGAGGAGAGCCTGCGAGCACCCACGGGGAAGGGAGATCCCACAGCGCGTCTGAAAACTCGCCTGGAAAAGAGCTTCCTCTGCCTCTCGGAGCCCTGGGTTTGTGAGGTTTTGGAGGGAGCCTTGTCTAGTGGAGAAGGTGCTGGTGCCGGCCTTCAGGCCTCGGTTTCCCCATCTGCAAAACAGGGAAGAACTTTCCCTTTAATGGGGCTGAGAGACTTAATTACCGGCTGTTTGTGTAGTACTTTGAGAGCGCCACAGATTTTATTGGGGGGTGGAGAGCACGGGAGCGTCTGCTGGTGTGCAGGCAGACAGTCTTCCCATCAATATCCACTGGCTTCCCCCAGGTGGGCCGGGGAGTCCTCCGCTGTCACACCTGTCGGCAGAGCGACGAAGCCGAATTCTGCTGCTGCCTGGCTAATGCGGAGCTGCTGAGCTGGGACTCCTGAGGCGAGCTGATCCAGGCAGCTGGGACAAGGGATCTGCACCCTGGTTCTGAGGCCCAGCTTGCTCGCTGAGTCTGTGTTAGGCTGGGCCGTTTAATTACAGCTGGACCGTAAACGGCCTCCCGCTTCGTTACAGACGGGTTTCTGGCCATGCGGCTGCCCTGTAAAGTTACTCCGGAAGAGGTGTCGGTAGCATTTGGCTCTTCAAACTGCTCTTCCCTGAGCGGGCAGAGTCAGCGGTGGTGTCCTCTTCGTACAGAGGGGAAACTGAGGCAGAGATGCAGTCACTTACCCGCAGGCTGTGCTGGATTCAGGATTCGAGACACTCTAACTCCCAGTGCTGTGATTGGACCACGAGGCCGCACGTCTTTTTCCTCTGTCTGTCGGTCCTTCTCCCCCGCCTCCTCCCGCCGTCTGTCTGCTCCTTGCTCCCCGGGTGGCGTTCTGGCCAGGATGGATTTGAACCCCTCTCTGCACGGGTGCCTGTTGCCATTTCAGATCAACGGTTCTGAAAAGCGACTGCTGTTCTGAATCGGCCTGGCCTTCCTGCTGCTTTCCAGTCCAGGAGAGGCTTTGAAGGCGTGCCTCGCGTTTCTTTCTTGCCTTCCCAGCCCCGGTTAGGGGACTGCCCTACAGAGGGTTGCCGGCCTGGCCTGTGAGGTGAGCCGTGCTCTTTCTTAAGCAATCAAAGGAGGAATAAAGTCCCCTGAACAGTGGTTGGCAGCGGAGCCTTTGTGTGAAGGCAGGAGGGGGGACAAGACCCCCCAGCACATAAATACAGTTGCTGGCCCTAGCCTGTCTCTAAATCATTCGCCAGCCTTTCTGTTCTTTCAGCCTGTGTGGAAGCCCAGAGCACATCTGCCGTCCCTTTTATGCTCACAAAGAAGGCAGGGGCCCCGCTTGACAGGCTGATTAACATGGATGGGAGAAATTTGCATTTAATAGCTTTCAAAAGCAGCACCTTGAGCACAGAGCGGTTCTTTGGGCTGGGACTCCTTTCAAAAAACTCGCACGCCTTAGGTTTTTTCCCTTTGTTGGGGCAAACAATTTCCCAGCAGAGTTCAGGCTGGCTTCTTGTGCCTTCAGGAACAAATCTTCTTGGACTCCGTTGTTTTAATTCTCTAAGTAAGGCTGTTCTCTCCTGCCCAGCCCGTGGCCTGGTCTCTGATCTGATGCAGCCCTTCCCCGAATTAGCAACTGCTCATTTCTGCAGGGCAACGCTGCTTCGTTCCTTCCTTGTGGCTTAGATCCCTTCGGAGCAGGCCCTGCTCAGGAGATCTCTGCTGCTGTGATTCTCAGCTCGGCTCTGCCAACGTGGACACGTGGCTCGAAATGTGGGACGTGCACGATCCATCGAAGTCGGTTCCACAGGGGAATCAGCGCATCCATTTCCTTGCCCTTTAGTTTGCAACATCATGAGTTTGAGGGGAAACTGGTTCGAAACACCATGAAGATGATTTAATCTCGGCTGCTGCACAGCGAAGTGATCGGGTGACTCAGGAGTTGATTTCTTCACACGCTCTGCCTTGAAGCCGGCAGGAATTGCCCCACTTGTTTGCTTAACTTCTTCCCCCCCCCCCCCCCCCCCGTACTTCCCTGCTACAGACATGAAAGTGACTCAGTGAAGGGGGGTGGGAGACAGGCTGGGGCCTCTCAGCATGTCTCTGTCCTGCCCTAGATGGACGGGTGAAGGGAGTTCATTCTCCGAGGCTGTTGGATCCCCAGCCGCTCTGAAACCCAAGTGGTGGCAGAACTGAATGGTCTGTGTTTGGGGCAGATCAGAGTGGGGGTGGGGGGGCTCCAGGCAGCAAATGGGAACTGCCCCAGTCCCTGGGAGGTGAAATCCACAGCCGCGACTCTGAATAAAACATCCCTGTCTGCTTCCTGCTTTTGTTCCACATATTGCTCCAGGATTGGTGCGTTCTTTGTCCCATAACGTGTCCTCCAGGTACTGGGGGGTGCGGGGATATGAGAGGATCTTGAGAAGCGAGAGCTGGAGCCCCTAGGCCAGCGGCTGCTGCTTTGCTCTCGTCCATGTGCTGGTCTCGAGGCCGGTCGCCCCCTCTGCTGGATTCTGCTTCAAGTGTAAGAAGCTGCTGTCAACTTTCCTGCTGTGACCTTGTCAGCCGACTTTGCCAGGGCTGGGGCGGAGATCTGACCCTTCCCTCCCAGCCCCCAGTAAATCTCCGGCTGGAGACTTGGGATGGGAAAGGCTTATTTTGGCTGCAGGCAGCGATGCAGGCTCCGAGTCACGGGCCATGAATGAGCAGCTCAGAAATGGCTACTGCAGTCTCACAACTAAGAATCAACACCTGGGGGGGCCTCAAAGGCAAAGACGCTCTTGAACGTCCCCCTGGCCCTTCCTGAGCGTGCTTGTGTGGCGGCCTTCCCCCATGAGCCGGAGGGAAAGGTGGGTCGCAGAAACAAAGAGCAGATTCCGGGCTGGATGAAGGAAGGGGTGGGTTTGTGTTAGAGAGAGACCCTGAATCCAAGCCGCTGGCTCGGGGATCTGAAATCCCCCCTTGGCCCATCCCTAGTGTGGATGACGGGCCCGTGTCTGTGGCTCCTGTCTTTCCTTCCCAACGTGATTGCGTTCGGGGGACAGTCCCGCCGTGGGCTGAAGGCTCCGAGGCCCTGTCAGGTTTCTTGTTGCGACCGGTTACGCTGGCGGTGGAGTGTTGTACGGGCCAGGGGCTCCGGACACTTCCTGCCTGGTGCGATGCAGTGACTCCCATGGGCAGGGGGTGGGCGTGAAGAGACGAAGCCCCAACACCCCCTTTTTGGGACATCCTCTTGTAAGTTTTCTATTACTGCCCGGCATTGCCCATGTGAAATCTCACAGACTGATGTGGTGGGTTTTCTGCTCTGTGAGTCTCAAGCCAACCAAAAGCTGCCGCTTCTTGCCTTAAAGCGAAGTGGGAGTTTGGGGAAGACGTGAAGATGCTTCCAGAAAAGTGAGGGCGCAGTGACTTTATTTCCCATTAGCCTCTAGAGAGCGGGCTGCACGTACAAAGAGTGGCCAACGGGCCCTTCCCCAAAGGGCTCACAGCCTAAATAGGCAAATGGTGGCAGGGGAAACTGAGGCACAGAGCAGCCGAGACTTCACCGAGCAGATCAATTCCAGAGCTGGGGAATAGAACCCAGGTGCCCTGAGTCCCAGACCGGTGTTATCCATTAGGCCACGCTGCCTCTCCAGTTGGGAAATCTGTGGCTTCAGATGGACGCTCCACCGTCGTGTCCTGGGTGAGTGACTGGTGGGCGTGGGGGACGGCCGGGCTGAGACCCCTGGAGTTGCTCCCTGGGGCCGTGATGGTGAGGCTGGTCGGGAGGTCCATGGGAGAGGCAGCCCTTGGAGATCTCCCTGGAGTCTTGCAGTACGTGTGTCCCTGGTATTGACTGGGGGCCGAGTGATGATCTCTGCTCAGTGCCTGGCCTAGGCTGGGCCCGCAGCAGAGATCAGAAAGGAAGGCGCCTCTGGGCGACTTGCGGAGACGGGATCCGAGAGCCGAGATTTCTCCCAGTACCCGCTCCCATCCCGCCTGCCAAGCCTGGGGTTGCGCGTCGACATGCGATGGGAAGGGAAGGTTTCCTGGCCCGTGGCTTCACCAGGCTTTTTGTCTTGTGCCGCGTGCAGGGAAGCCTCCATTGGCGGCGACAGGACAGGGAAGAACAGTCAGTTACAATGTCGGCGTGAGAACCGGGGCCAGTTGTGCGAGAAAACTGCAGTAATTACACACGCAGCCCTGCCGACCGTTGGCACCCAGACCTCTGCGGGCTGCATCAGCCCCCGCATTGATTGGGGAACGGGAGGAAGGATGGTGCAGTGGTTAGAGCACTAGCTTGTGAATTGGGGGACATGGACCAGGTACTCTGTGACCTTGGCACATCATTGAACCTCTCTACAGGGTGGTGGGGTCGGATCTCGGCTCTCCAAGGGCTGCTGGGAGGATCAATGCATTGGTGACCGTGGCTCAGTGGGCTGCTTATGTTCCTCAGACCAACGTGACCTGTCCAGGACGACGCACCGGGCAGATCCGGCGTTGGTCTCCGGGGGCCTTGCTCCTGGTTCTGTGCTCAGCCCACGTCTTTCCCCCTATGCCTGGAGAGCTGGGGATGGGCTAGGACGCTGGCTCTACGGAGGCAGTTGGCTTGTTGCAGCGAAAAGGCCGGGGGAAATGAGACGGGTTAATTTTCCAGACTGCGGAAGGCAGGTGCAGCTACAGCTTCCATGGAAAACCCACAGCTGAGGTCTTTATTTCTGCCGTCTGGCTCTGCCCACTAGACAACGCCCTCCCTGTGGCATGTGGCCAGAGTTGAGTGAATGGCACAGCCTGGCCAAGAGCTGGCCGTGGGGCGTTTGTGACCCATGGGTCTGTGGGGATCCCGGGCTCAATCCTTGATGCGCCAGATTTCCTGTGTGACCCCAGGCGTGTCCCTTAGCCTCTGGGGGCTCAGTTGCTGTCTGCGCAGTGGGGGTAATACCCTGCCCCCGAGGGAGTAAATAGGTTTGCGACTGGGAGGCGCTCAGGGCGGGAGATGGAAAGAGAAACCCGTGGCTGTGTGACGGGGCCATAGGCAGCAAGTTGGCAAAGCCCCCGAAGGAGATTGGCTGACATCTGGCGGGAGCCACAGCTGAGCGAGGACCGTCGGGGAGCAGAGCTGGGGAAAGCCGGCGCTCAGGCTTTATTAGTGACTCGGCTTCCGAATTATTTCATCTCTTCCCGGGCGGTGGAGCCTCTTTCCCTTTGATGGCGACCGCTGGAGTCTTGGTTTCCAGGGTGGGAAGTGTCTGCCTTTGGCTGAGTGTGGTTTCTGCCCTTCTCCCCGTAGGTCTGCAGAGAGAAATAGCTCTAATTAGATTTGTAGTATTCACCCGGCTAACGAGGGGAGGGCTCAGAGCTCTGCCCATCCTCTTCCCCCGGCAGGCAGAATTCTCCATTAAACGGGATCCAGGCTGGGGCCCTCCAGACCCTCCAGGAATCAGGTCTCTGCCTTCTTTCTTCCTTTGCTTTGCAGTCTGTTCTGGCGACTGCGTTTCTAGTGACTGGAGCAGAAGGCGGTCAGGACTCCTGGGTTCTCTTCTCGCACTGAGGGGACTGGCCTAGGAACACAGGACATGTCCTACTGGATCGGACCCGAGGTCCATCTTGGCCAGTGTATTGTCTCTAACAACAGCCAGCGCTGGCTGCTTGAGTAGCGAATGGAGACGCTCGGGTGGGTGGATTTGGGGATTTGATTCCCCGTAAGTCTCTGCCTGGTCCCTTGTAGTCAGAGGTGGGCTTACGCCTTGGAATCAAGGCCACTGGTTAGAGCGATGGACTGGGACACAGCATGCGTGGGTTCCCTTCCCAGCATGGAGGGAAGTGGGATCTACTGGTTAGAGCGATGGACTGGGACACCATGCGTGGGTTCCCTTCCCAGCATGGAGGGAAGTGGGGTCTACTGGTTAGAGTAGAAGGGACTGGAAGTTGGGGTTCTGGTCTCGGCACTCAGAGGGGAGTGCAGACTAGTGGTTAGAGCAAAGGGCTGGGACCCCAGATTGGTGGGGTGTTAGGCAGTCTCTGAGTACCTGCCCTGGAGGCTCCTGAGGCAGGTGAGGTTAATTCCTGGTCTGGGCTGGTTTGAGGCCCTGCGATGAGAAGGTTTGTAGCCAAGCACGGTTGTGGTGCGTCGTCTCCTCCGGGGACGCAGGAAGGGAACCCCTGGGTCTGGACAGCGCTGGCTTTCCAGGAGCATCCGCTGATGGCTGCTGCTCAGCCTGACGATCCTCCAGGAGGTCTGCTTTTCAGAAAGCTCCGAGTGCCCCTCTGAAAACCCGGCCGGGCTCCTGAGCAGCCTGGCCCGGCCCCCATCGCATGCGTTCGGTTTGTGGCCTAACACACCTGCTGCGTTTCTCCTGAGCGGGTCTAGCTCGCGGGCCGGGCCGTTCACGCTCGCACTGACCATGGGATCCTGCGGGACCGCAGCTCCTTTCTGGGGACACATTTCGGGGAGTGCGCCTGGGGGACTCCTGTCCAAAGTGTGGGATCAGACATCGTTGACGTCCGGGTGAGTTGGGCGCTGGTCAATGAGGACAGGAAGATGGTGCATCCAGGGCCCATCTGAGCTGAGAAGATAGATATGTCCCAGGGTCGACTGGGGGCTGGAGGGACTGGCCAGCTGAGGTCAGCCTGCTGCTGGTGACGTGGCGGGACCTCTTCACAAATCCGTGGCCGGTGCCCCAGGTCGCTGAGAAGCAAAGGAAGCCAGGGGCCACGTGCTCTTTGTAGAGAGGTTGCGATCTCTGTGCACAAGGAGGGTTCCCGCCAGACGGGGAGCCAAGGACTCTGGCACCCCTCACCTCTGCTGTATATCCTCTGTGCCCCGGGGGGAAGGAGCGTGCTGCTGCCTTGCTGGCCACGCAGAGCCTGGCACTCGGCAGCTGATCCAAACACTGCCCCATCCTCCCTCCCTCCTGCTCATCCGCAGCACGAAACCCGCTCGGTTCAGGGCCCCGAAGACCCCTTCCTTCCCATACTCCTGCTTTGCAGCCGTTTCAGGGGCCAGGGTGACCACAGAAAGGCGCTTGGTGGCAGCTGAGAGCCTCTCTCTCTTGGAGGTGGCATTTGCTGCTGGGCCCGGGGCTCGGAAAGCTACGGGAACTCGTCTGCCGTTGGTAGCCTGGCAGTCTGGCTCCAATGCTGGTGGCGGAGCAGCACTTGCTGGATTTCCAGGGAGGGGCTTTCTCTCCAGCTCATTGGCTGTTGTCGCCCCAGATCTTGCTCTGCTGGTAATGGGGTTGGGAACGGGATGACGGTGCTTTAAATAGAGCCCACGGCCAGAAGGACCCGTCGTGATGACAAGCCAGAGAAGTTCCCTGAATGCATTCCTGGAGCGGAGCTTTTAGAAGCATCTTGCTTCAAAAGTGGTCAGTGCTGGAGACTCCGCCAAGACCCTTGGGAAATGGGCCCGTGGGCAGGTTACTCACCATTAAACGTGCACCTGAATGTTGTCTAGCTTCGCTGGGCAGCCGTGCGAGGACGCGAGACCTTTGTCGGCTAAGGTGACGGCCCGTTATCACAGCTTTGTTCCCCAGCTAGGCCTTGCAGGCTGAACAGGTCACCGCTTCACCGTCTCTTGTTCAGCTTCGGGAGCCTCTCGCTGGAGGCAAGTTTTCTAACCCTTTAATTGTTCACGAGGCTCTTCTCTGACCTGCCTCCTATTTACAGCATCCTTCTTGGATCGCAGGCGCCAGAGAGGTTATTTTACTCCTCTCGGCACTGGGGCCACAGCGAGATCCCTGTTCATCCACCCTAGGGTTACTTAGGCTTTCTGGCCTCTGCATCGTGCTAGGAGCTAGCGTTCAGCGATTTATCCGCCACATCCCCCCAGTCTTTGCGCCGGTTGATGTCAGGTTCCCATGCGGTGTGGGTCAGGAAGTCCCCTGCCGCCCCTTTGGTTTGAGAAGGCTGGTGGGAAATGGGCTCTAGCGAGAGGGTTCCCGGCTGGAGTTTTGGCCAGATCCAGGTAAGGCGTGTCCCTGTGGCCCCACTGTTCGTGTCTTGGCCTGCGCACTCCATTCCAAAGAGAGCCGTCCCTTTCCACCCTGGCCGTGCAGAGAGCTGTAGAGAAGCTCCCGTCGTGCCCCGAGACACGCTTCTCATGCAGCGGGTTTGAAATGCTGGCCTGGGAACTCTCGCTGTCCAGCTCCCCCTTGACCTCTGACTGTGAAGCCGTGGGGTGGGGGGAACACGCCAGGCGGCCCTGGCCTGGCTCTGGCACAGATCAACGTCCTCGTCCGGCTGCGCGATCCGCACACGCAGGCTGGAGGGGAGCTGATTGGCAGAGGGCTGCCGATCCCTGGGTCTGCGTGTGCTGATAACGTGGGAGGCCCCACATGAGGCCCACCCCTCCCTCTCCCGCTGCATCCATTAATCCCGCTGTAATTGGATGACGCCCCTTGGGGCGCCGAGCAGCAGAAGGGATCCAGGACTGGGGGGGGGGCTCTCTTTGTTCCATGCCAGTAAGTAACCGTAACCCCAGCCGCAGGCTGTGCACGGGATGAGGCTTCCCAGCAAACTGCTTCGTGGAGGCCTGTGTGTGTGGCTAGCTTGGGTCTGGGCCCCCGCCCCAGCCTGTCCCGGGGTGAACCTCTGAGCCCTCGAACGGTGTAGTCCGTGGGGGCCCATCTCGCTGCTGCCTCTCTGGTTTAGGGGGAAGCAGCTGGCAGGGCGATGCCTGGCATGAATGCTGATTTCCGGGGGCTCCTCACTCGCAAATGTGCTCCAGGGGCCAAAATCTTGGGGAACAGCCCTCAGGAAACACTCCCTGGTGAAAGCAGAACCATCGCTGAGTTGGTGTTTGTCCCGGGGCAGGCGGGTGAAGAAGTCTCTTGAGCAATCAGAGTTCATGGGGGGCTCACAGGTGAAATGAGTTTGGCGGCCTCGGCCTCTTTTCTGAGGGATGAGGCCCAAGTCACCAGATAAACTGAACTGGACGTCTCCACTCAGGAGGGAAGCGGGGACAAGGCTGAAACAGCAGGAGAGGCTGTGGGTGGGGAGCGAGGAGTCCCGGGTTGGGCTGGGCTGCGGGTCGGGACCGAGGGAAGGACATTTGCAGCACCGTCATGTTCCTGAAGGCCCCATCCCATTCGGCGACTACAGAGTAGCTCTGTGCTGCATGTCCCGATTCCCCCCGGGTCTGCCCCAGCCACCAGAGCCATTCCCTCCCGCTGCAGCCCACACGAGCTGGTGTCCTGGGTGGGAGGACGTCTCTGCAGGTGCACACAATGTCGCAGCCAACTTCCGTACGTAGTGCGTGAGGCCGACCGCCTCTCTGGGACACGGCTTCGCCAGCGAGGGGCAGGAAAGGCCCAGCCTGTCTCCTCGGAGCTCCTGCTCCTGCGGTCGGAAGGTGCGGAGCCGGCCTCTCCTGGTGGAATCTGCATGAGTCAGCCTCTTTGGAGCTGGGTGCGTCCCGGATCGTCCTGCCCTTCGCACAGCCGCGCCTCTTCTGGCTCAGCCAGCGGGGGCGTGCGTCCCCCGACGGGAGAGGCTTCCCAAGGCAGATGAGGGGGAGAGAGAAAGCCGAAGGGACCCAGCTAGATTGTGTCAAGGCCGTGGGTTGGGCTCCCCAGCCCTCAAAGGATGCATGGTGACATCCTTTGTAGGCACCTGAGGCTTCTTTTAGCAATTAACTCTTAAAACGGGAGCACCCGATCCGAGAGCCAGTAACACGAAACAGACAGGAAGCCGCTGCCTTCCAGCCATTGCAGATCGCCTGGCGTCTCCATGGGCCTGGAGCACGGCTCGGTCCAGCGCGGACAGCAGGGGAGAAGGAGTGGGGGGTGTGAGAGCGAGCTGTCAAATGGACCCCCGAGGCTGACACTGATAAAGTGGAGGAGGTCAGGGGGTGCCCGTCCAGGGGAAGAGAACCCAGTAGCTCTGAAATCCTGGCTGCCTTGGTGATGCTCAGAGAGCAGCGTGGTGAATGGCGGCGCGATCAGCCGAGTGGCCACTAGTGGCAGAGGAGGGATGTCTGCCGGGAGGCCTGGGGACCGGCCAGTAGTGGCAGCTCCATGGGTGAGAACATAGATTGGCGGGAAGCAGATTTCTCCCCTTCGCCAGCACGGCTGAGCCAGGGTGAGTGGTGCGGCTCCTTTTCATCTGTTACTTCTTAGCATTTCTGTAGCGCCAAAAATACAGCTGCGTGCCCAGCCTGCGCGCTTGCCGGCTCGGTCAGCCTCCTCTCTGATCCCCGTGTGGGAAGGAGATCAGTCTCCTGAAAGCCCCTGTCCTGCATTGTCCGACCCTGTGGCAGCTCCCTGTCCCTCCGGTATTTTAGCAGTTCGTATTTCTAAAGCCAGCACAAGTGCGATCTGAGCTGCCACCTTGGGAAGGTGGGAGCCGGCACTTGGGACAATCTAGGTGCTGGCTTCTTGAAGGCGTCTCAAGACCACGGTGCCCGACTCCTCACTGGTGCTCAGGTGGAGGAATTTAAAGCAGGAGCGGAATCAGAGAGGTGGGATTTAAAGTTGGCGGTCTCCGGGATCCCCTCTTGTCTGTGCAGCCTCGTACCACCCTGCTGGGCCGTGCGTCATCCCTCGTGCTGAACGGCACAGAAGTCCATCTTGGGCACTAACCCCTCGTTTCTCTCCTCTCTCAGATGAAGACGTGTGCGTGTTTAAGTGTTCTGTGTCCAGGGAGACAGAGTGCAGCCGTGTCGGCAAACAGTCCTTCATCATCACGCTGGGGTGTAATAGTGTCCTCATACAGTTTGCGACGCCGACGGGTATGTCCCCCTTCCTTACTGCTTGCTGGGGGGGTGGGGGGGGACCTGCTTTGCAGCCCTTGCTGTACCCAGGGAACACGCTTCCGCTGTCCCGTCAGTCTCTCGTACCCCAGGTGATTTATCAAACTCTGGGCCCCAGCCAGCCTGCTGGGCCCCTTCTTGTTCGGCCGTCAGTAGCCCCGATCCTGCCCTAGGAGCTAACCAGAGCTTGCTAAAGGGACCGATCCACCCCAGTGGTGCTAAGCTAGTTGGGGGGCGGGGGAGGGTGTCTAACAGGGCTCTTCTCTTTGCCCCCCCTCATCCAACAGCGACCCCGTCTGCCCAGCGTCCGGAACAGCACTGGATAGTATCCCTGGGGCCAGTGCTGGCTGCTGCTTCTCTGGAGTCCAGTCCCGATTTTGGACTCCTGTACCCACACCCCTCGTTAGGCTAATCGAGGCCTCCCCCCTCCCTCTGTGTAACCTGCGGGGGTCCCCATTAACCCCTTGGGTGCTGGATCTCGTCTCCTGCCCCACCAGCTGCTGCTTTAAAGGGCCCTCTCCCCCCTCGGCTGGACTGTCCGGAGTCCCAGCCCCACCCTGCAGGGCTGCAGGGGGCTGGTTAGTTTCTCTCCGAATCTGTGCTGCGGAGCGTGAGGGGCAGTTAGCGTTCCTCAGCCTTCCCCACGGTCGTTCTGCCCAGGTGTCTCCGTCCTGGCTGGCAGCACTCCGGGTGTTCCTGTCTTGGCTCTTCCCCCTGCCTCCCCCCAGCCTGAGCCACCGCCTCCCCCCAGCGGTGCTGAAGCCCTTCTGGTGATATCCTGGTCTTGTGGGTTCTGTGAGCCCTTCTCACCTCTCTGCCTAGCCCAGTCCCGCTGGGATCCCTTCAGCCTGTGGCTTTCTCAGCCTGGTGTCCTGGTGGTCTTGTGTTAATCCACTGAGTGCCCCATCTCTGGCCACCTCGCCAGGATCTTTGGGAACGTTCCCGTCTGCTAACCTGCCTCTTGCCTTCTGTCTCCGCCCTTCCCATCTGGCCCAGGCCTCTCTGACTCTTTAGTCGCCTGATTTTGGGGCATAAAACCCAACTGTGCTTTCCTCCTTTCCCAGCTCTCGCTGATGCCAGTGAGACCCTCTGACTAGATCTCGCACAAGTGTCTGCGTAAAGCTAAGGGGTAAAAATAGGAGGGCCGTCTTGGTAGGGATGCTTCTATGGGCCACCATATCAAGAAGAGGAGGCAGAAGAGAGAACAAAACCCAGAAATATCCACGCACAGGACCTGGTAGTAACGGAGGACTTCTCCGCCTGGACACGTGTTGGAGAAGGGGTACGGTGGAACAGAATCTTTCCAATAAGGTCTTTGGAATGTCTTGGGAACATCAGAAAGCAGAGGGAGAGACCCGGAACGGGCCGTTTTTAGGTGCGAATCTGACCAACAGGGAGGAATTGATAACAAATCTGAAGGTGGAAGGCAATCTGGGTGAAAATGATCATGGAATGATGGATTTCATGAGTCTGAAGAAAAGATGGAGAGAGCAGTTGAATAAGGACAATGGACTTCAAAAAACCAGACTTTATGAAGCTCCGAGAATTGGTAGATAAGGGCCCGCGGGGGGAGAAGCTAAGGGAAGAAGCTGTTCAGGAGAGCTGGCTGTTTCTCAAGGAGACAGTTAAAGGCACAGCTGCAGCCTAGACTGATGCGAAGGAAAGACCAACGTGGCTCCATCAGCAGGTCTTTAGGGACCTGAAAATCAAAACAAAAATTGCACCGGAAGTGGAAACATGACGACTTGCTAAAGGAGTGCCTAGAAAAATAGCACAAGCCGGTAGATACATCAGAGACGCTGGCGCTCAACAAGTTACACCTAACACGGGTTGGAAAAGACAATCCAAGATCCTGATAGCTTCAGATCATACAGCAGCTGGGGGATACAAAGAGGTTCTGTAAATATTCTGGAGCAAGAGGCACAAAAGGAAAAGCATGGCCTGTACTCGGAGTGGGGGGAAAAGAGCTAATAACTCACGGGATCAAGATGGCTGAAGAGTTTAACTCCACCAAAACGGTTAATGGAAACCAGGTTCTCACCAGAATTTCATGTTAACGAAAGGGAAGGACCAGGTTAAAAAACACTTAGAGCCGTTCGTTATTGGCTGTATTCAATTCACCGGGCCTGATCAGATTCCTCCCAGGAAGTGATCTCGGGACCGTTAGCTGTTCTTTGAGAGCTGGAGGACGGCTGAAGTCCCAGAGGACTGGGAAGGGCAAACGCAGACCCTGTCTTTAAAAGTGGGAACAAAGAGGAGCCAGGGAAACGATAGACCAGTCATCCCAGCTCCGCTAGCTGGAAAGATACTGGAACAAATGATTGAACAGTCCATTTGTAAGCCACTAGAGGATAATGGGGCTGGAAGGAATAACCAGTGCAGATTGGTCAGAAGTAAATGGTTCCAACCCAACCTCATTTCCGCCTGTGACTGCGGTGCTGGCCTAGTGGATGGGGGAAGCAGCAGAGGTGATGTATCTTGCTGTTGAGACAGTCCTGGGTGATGTTCTCATAAGCCGACCACTCTCCGTGGCGCTCCTGGTAAGTGTTGGTGTTTCTCATGCTTCGTGCAAATACGCTAACGCACCAGTGTCGTCAGCTGGCCACTGGACGTTGCATTGCCGGCCTCTCAGTGAAATGTGCAAGGACTCAAACTGCCCTTTTCAGCCCCAAAAAAGAACAGTTGGCCGGTCCTGCGAATACCCCAACTTAGTGTAGAAGGGGATGTCCAGGGAAAAAGCAGATTACCTCTCGAGGTCCCTCAAAGACCAGCACACCGACATCATGGTCCTCCAAGAAACACACACTCAGACGACAACGAAACGTCGAGACCTAAAATCTACGGCTTACCGAAGTCGCTGTCAACCATCAAAAACGTCAGCTAGCAGCGTACAGACAGAATGGCTTAGAGGATGTGCAAGTTTCGGAAGAATCATCAACCAGTGGAAGAGAGATCAGCATGGTTACAGTCAGGGACATCATTAAACAAGCCGCCTAACTTCACGTGGCCTGATCCCATCTTCCCTTCCTCAGCCGGCCGTTTACATACACTGGGAACGCTGTTCAATCAACATAGTCGGGAACAGATCACAGAATGGGCTTCCCTCAAAAATCTTCACCTGCTCTGTGATCTGAAACAATCCGGATCTTTTCAGTCTCCGAGGGGGACAAGGGATCACAGCCCTGACCTGTGACCTGTAACAGCACACGTATCCCACGGGTCGCACAAGAACCAATCTGAGTCACTACCCGCACAGCCAGCATTGCCCAGTTATCCCCCGATCGGTGCTAGTGCTGCGGTGGAATTTCCGCAAGGCAGACAGGCCCACCTACACTTCCATTGGCCCCCACAGCTCAAACCGAGACCTAGAAACTTCAGCCACTTTGCAATGTTCTGAAACTGACTGCTAAGTAGCACATCCCACATGGACAAACGAGTCCCAAGTCCCTCCGCGGGACTATGAAAGGAGCGGCAACCTAGATAAAGCCACTGTGGCTGGCGTCCTGGAATTCAGCACACCTGGAAAGGTGCGAAGAGACTCTTGAAAGCCTGGATTTCACCCATTCGAGCTACAAGGCCTGGGCTCATTTGCGGCAACTTGGAGGATCCCACGCAATAACGCAACGCCTGGCAAATGTTGCCACTTCTCTTTGTAGCAGCATGACGCCCACAGAGAAGATCACGTGCCAGGAGATCTGGTGGGAATTCTGCAGAAACCTTCACCGGTGCCCAGAGGAATCTCCACTCTCCACTCCATATCCGTCGAGGAGATCAGTGTTACATCGCCGGGGTTGATGGCGTTCCTCCAGAGTTTCTGAGAGCCTGGGGAGACGAGGGCGAGAACGGCTGGTGGCACTTTTTATCGTCATGGATAGAATTGGAGAAGTGCCAGCAAGCAGGCGACAGACAACTGTTGTTGCCCTACCGAAGCCTGGGAAACGCTCAGGAGATGCAGCCAGCTCCCACCCCATCTCTCTCCTCTCAACCACCTGCAAGCTCATGGGACGGGTGCTGCTTCACCATCTGTCTGACCTCCCTGAAGACATTCTCGACGAGGAGCTGCTGTGATCAAATAGCTTCATTCACCGACCACGTTGAGGCAGGATTCCAGCGTAAGCTGCATGCGAGGATCACCCTTGTAGGCCGAGCACAAATCAGCAACACTTTTTGGAGATGAGGCCCCTTCCTCCAAGATCTCCAGCGTCATTCGCTGCTGGTGAATGAGTCATGTCCTGGCAGTGAGGAGGAGAGATCATCACTGTAAGGTTTTCCATAATGGCCACGTCAGACCAAGGCTCCGTCCTGGCTCCCAGGCTTTGTAATTCATACGCTGCGGGTGCATCAACCATGACGTCAAGGGAACTCGTGTGTGATGATGACTTTGCCTGAGCTGCTGAGCATTCTTCAGGTTCGGGTCAGCTGATGGTCTGGAGATCTTCACAGAACAGCCAACTCTTTCCAGGCCTACCTTGGAAAAAACCATGGTGCCCACTTTCCATCTGAGTAACAAACGGGCTAATCCCAAACCGGATGTGCCGTTTTGCGGGGAGAGTGTCAGTCCGGAGGCTAACCCAACGGACCTCAGTGCCCTGGCTGGAGCGGAACCGTCTCGCGACCCGTGAGGTCAGGTCTCCCTTCTTAGGAAACTGGCTGGAACGTCCTAACTGCAGCAGTTGCCTTGGTGTGCTCAAGGGCTGAGAGCTGTGCGCCCGTCTGGTCTCTCCGAGGTCACATGAAACGACTTGATGCCAATTCGTCATGTCGGGGACGCTCAAATCAGCCCAGCTGACTGGCTCCTGGTCCTCGCGCACGTCCAGTCGCCATGAATTAAAACTGCCTGGACATCTCACTTTCTTAACATCTCAGTGCAGACACGAGAACCCCGGTGCACAAAGAACTCGCCAAAGACCAGATTAAAATCCCACGACTTGTCGCAAGATCTTACTCAACTTTGATGCTGAGTGTTTCGACCACTCAGAACAAACAAGGAATCGCTGGGTTTTCAGTCCAGTCAGAAAGACGGGTGTAGATTGCCTCATTGTCAGTTTCTAAAGAGGGTTTGTCCGCATCTCCCATGAGCTGTCCTGCTACATTTCAAACACCCGATGCGACTGTTGTCACCAGGCACAAACAATGGAGCACATTGGAGCCAAGTGTCGCCTTCGCTTTAGCTGGGGGCCTGAAGGACCTTCACCGTTCACTGGCGCTGGCTGTAGAACCGAGAGAAATTTCTGATCATTTCTATCCCTCCAGGTCATACGAAAGAAGATGAGCCAGCTAGGGACCTGTGGTCTAGATGAAGTGTCATGGTGGGTTGCACAGTTGGTTGAAAGACTGTACTCAGAGTAGCTGTCTGTCAATGGCTCATTGCTGGATTGGGAGGGAATCTCTTTCTGGCCAGTCCTGTTCTGGTGCCAGTTAATATTTCATTAAAGACTTGGATAGTGCAGAGGAGAGTACGCTTATAAAATTCACAGACGACATTACCTGGGCGGAGCTCTCCTAGAGGACTGGGTTAGAATCTGACCTGGACACTGGTCTGAAATCAACAAGACAAAATTGAATTCCGACAAATGCAAAGCCTCTAAGAAAGGAGAAATCAAACGCACAACGAGAAAGGTGGAATAGCTGATAGGCGGCGGCTCTGCTGCGAGGCTCCAGCTGGAGTGTGTGGCCAAGTCTGGCCACGCCTTAGGAAAGCTGTGGGGAAACTGGAGAGTCCAGAGCAGAGCCACGAAAGTGCTCAAAGGTTTAGAAAACCTGATCTATGAGGAAAGGTTACAAACCCTGGGCATGTTTAGTCTTGGGGGAAAAAGTGGACGGTGGGGTGGGGGGACCCTAATGGGTCTTCCAGTATGTTATAAAGAGGATGGGGATCAAGTGTTCTCCATGGCCCCTGGAGGTAGGACAAGAAATAACTGCCTTAGTGGGCAGCAAGGGAGATGTTGGTTAGAAGAACTTGCTGACGCTCAGGGCAGTTAAGCACGGACCAGGCTTCCAGGGAGGCTGGGGAATCCCCATCACTGGAGGTTGCTAAGAAGACCAGGTGGGATAGACTCCTGTCAGGGCTGGTCTCGGTTGAACTGATCCTGCCTCAGGCAAGGGGGCTGGGGTTGATGATCTCTCGAGATCCCTCCCAGCCCCACATTTCTATAATTCTACTCTGCCCTTTGCTATTCCTCCTTCCTTGCCCCTGCCCTCCTCCTGTGCCTGTGGCTAGCCGGCTGCTGTGGCCGCCCTCTCCGTGGCTTCCCCATTCATTGCTCTGTGCAGCCGGCTTTCACTTCTTGCCCCTTCCCCATTGCCGCACCCTGGACCCACTAGGGCTGTCCCTGTCCTGCTGGCCAGAGGGGCCCTGTTCATCAGGCGAGGTGCTCTGCGTCCTGCTGCCCCCCTCCCGTTGGGACCCTCTAAAGCCCCAGCGCTTGGTTCTGCTTTCAGATTTCTGTTCCTTTTATAATATCCTGAAAAACTGCCGGGGTCACAACCTAGAGCGCTCAGTGTTCAGCGAGCGGACGGAGGAGTCTTCTGCGGTGCAGTACTTCCAGGTAGGAGGGCCCGATCAGCTAGGAGCTGCATGTGTAGATCTGCCGCTGTCCCTGCCCGGGGAGCCCCCCTGACCCCCCGGCAGGGCTGTGCGGTTGCCCTTGTGGTCCATGGTCCGGGACAGGCGGGGGCGGGCATTGCCTGAGCTGGATTCGGTCCAGGATGCTGTCTTGTGAAGTGTGCCGCGGATTCGTGGGTGTTTGGGCCAGTAACAGCGGGGAGAAGAGCTCCATTTGTCCCCATGACCTCAGGACAGCTCCCCTAGAGGACACTCTGTTGGGCTCAATACTGACCCATCCGAAGGTGTGGCCTGGGCTTTCCTTGGGGATCTTCCACCCCAGGACCCACTGAGCTCTGCCACGGCTGCGGCCTGAGACGGCCTGACTCCGGGGGCGTCCGAGGGGAAAACCCTCTCTCCCCAGCTGCCGTCAGGGCTCCAGCTTTGTTTTGGGAACCTTCGTGTCTGGTGAAATTCCACCCTCCCTCCGGGGGTGTAAACGCGCTCTGTCCTGTCTCCCGTAGTTCTACGGCTACCTGTCCCAGCAACAGAACATGATGCAGGACTACGTGCGGACGGGCACCTATCAGCGGGCCATCCTGCAGAATCACAGTGACTTCAAAGACAAGGTGAGGAGGGCCTGGGCCGCACGACTCGGGGGTTCAGAGAGATTCCCCTTGGTCAGGTCTCTGGGCGCCGTACGGGGTGTAATGGGCTAAGCGTGGGTTACTCTTACCACCCTCTGAGATGCTGTCTCTCCCCTGCTGGAATCCCCCTAGCATTTCTGCGTTGGGTTTGCTTTGGAGGGCTCCTGCTGGGTGGCATGTGCTTGACCGGCCTTGCCCTGCGAGCCTTCGATCCACCCTGCAGCGCTGACTCTGTTGCAGTGTCTCGTGGCCCTGAACCTCTGTGGTTCCTGCTGGTTGCGTCAGCTGTGCCCATTGCTAGGTGGCTTTTTGCAATAAGGTAACGTGCTGGCGGAAATCCCAGCTCTCCGCACGCTTGGCTAATCACGCCCCACTGTTGGCTCGATCTTGGCTCGTGTCTGGTGATAAACGCAGCGTGTAGCAGCTCATGGTCTGTCTGGGCAGTGTGTTAATTGGAAACCTGCCCAGAATCACTCGCTCCCTGTGTAAGCAACTTGCCAACACACCCAAATGCAACAAGTGCGAACTGCTGGCCTGGTTCGGATCCTGAGCTGGCTTGTCTCCGCCACGGAGAGGCTAAGGTCATCTCCTCTGACCCCCTCCGTAACGTGACTAGGGAATTTCTCCCCGTTCCCCCTGCCCTGAGCAGTCACTGGGGGGATTAAAGCAGGGTGTCCTGAAAAGCTCCCGGTCTTGGCTCGAGGATATCAAGAGAAGGAAAATCGGCTTGTTTGCTGGGCAGTTTGTTCACGGCTGGAATTGTGGGCCTTATTTCTAAGGGGAATGTGTCCGGCTTTCACTCGCAGCTGTTGGGTTTTGTTCTGGCCTTTCTCTGCAGCCTGTGTTCTCTCCCCGTATCAGCTCGTTCGACATTTCGCCTGGGGCTGATGGCAGGCCAACCAGCTCGTGGTTCCTAGGTCATGTAGCCCCAAGATGAACGCTCTTCCTGCCTTGATATTTCAGGGTTTGTCAATAATTTACAGCAGGCCAAAGGCTACCTCCTCAGCCAACTGTTTGTAGACGCTTGGGTGCTGGTTAGCCGGCCTTGTTAACGGAAAAGTTTCTAGCTAGTGAATGCTGCTTACCATCTTCCAGAGTCATTAATGGCCGGGAAAGTCTGAGTCCATCCTCCTCCTTTCCAAACACAGAGCAGAAAAGGCTCTTTTCTGCATAGTTAGTAACTTGCCATCTCCATCTCCTAACAGGCCTGTATGCGAGGCCAGGAGGCTTGGTTTTCTGGTGGGTGTAGCAGGAACTGATGTCTTTTTACTGCGGGTCTGGTCCTGGAAAAGGTGGTAGCATTTCTCATCACACGGTGCCATCCAGCCACGGGTTGTGAGCCTTAACTCTGTCTCCTGAGATGGGAAGTCTGTCTAGACAGGAAAATGAGGCACAGAAACGGGAAACGACTTCTCATAAGGCTGTGGCAGTCAGGAATAGAACGTAAGAGTCCTGATGACCTGGGGCCGGTTGGCGGGAGAGGAAAGAAGGGCCCGGAAGTAAAAATGCAGCCCAAGTTCTCCATTGGCTGCTTTTGGGGGGGGACCCTGTTCTTCCAGATGCCCTGGCTGAGTGGGAAAAATCCAAGGGCTATGTCTGCCCGGGCGGTTGTCTTCTGAAATAAGTTCTCCGCCTAGAACTGCAGGCAGGTGGATCCCGTGGTGAAGGACGGACTTGGCCAGAACAGAGAGCTGACTCCGTTCGGGCTCCTAGCCCCTCCAGGGTGGTGGTCAGGCAGGGCGAGCGATGGGGTGAATTATGACCAGGGAATGTCAGGGAGCCTCTCCTGGCTCCGGAATGGGTTTCAGCAGGAGCTCCATCACGTGCAGCTCGCCTAGGCCATGCTAGGAAAGGCCGTGGCTGCAGGCCAGCAGGCCCTGCTCCCCGCTGGTGCAGTAATGACCTGCTAATACCGAGAGGCGCCTGCACCTGTCTTCCTGAACCAGCAGAGGGAAAAAAGCAGCTGATCCAGAGCCCCGTTTTTCAGCCTGCATTGTCTGACGCGTCAGACCCTGCTGTGGTCCTGGGAAGCCCAGCCTGGTCCCTCCAGCGTCTGGCGGAGTTGGGCAAATGCTGCTTGCGCGAAGACGCGTGCGCTGTCGCTGGGCACGAGAAGGGTTTTGAACTCTGATGCCACAGGTGCCTCGGGTCTCTCTGGCCGTCAGTGTGCCTGGCCGTAGGGGCTCCCGTCCGCCCCAGCACAGCAGGAGCGTCTGTTCCCTTTTGCGGGGAAGGGACCCGGACCCAGACGTTCCTTGGTCTCCGACTCTCCCATTACCGTGATGGACGCAGAGAGCTACACTGGGGTATCGCCCTTCTCACAGCACATGTCCTAGCGCCGTCCGAGGGCAGCTCTCTGGCCCACCAGCGACGGGGCCATATAGGTGAACGGCAGGTGGCGGGACAGTGCCGAAAGTGTGGTGTGTTCCTGGCAGGCAGGTGCCTGGGCGTCTTATACCCCACCCGACTTCGTGCAATCCCAGCTCGGGCCCGGGGCGCCTAGGGGCGGCCTGTAATGCTCCTACTAAATATTCAAAGCCGGGACTCCCTAGTCTCGGCTTCTTTCCTGGTACCAGGAGGGACTCTGCTCCTAGGAACACTCCCCTGATGGACCCACCCAGCTGTGCCCACTCCCCCGCCATTGGGTTTGTGTGTGACCGTCCCAGTCCACGCCGTCCATCCCGAGGAGGCAGAGTGGCCTAGGGCGCTGCCTGAGCCGCGGGAGACCTCCTTTCTGTTTCCAGCTCTGCCGCTCGCCTGCATGACCTGGGTCAAATCGTCCATGCTCTGTGCCTCGGTTTCCCCTGCCAGCTTTTGGCGATTCAGCCTGGGAGATCTCTGGGGTAGGGCCTGTCTCGCTCCGTCTGCACAGCCCCTGGTGTTGGTCAGGGTCTCTAGGTGCCATCGTACTCCACGTAATAATAACTGAGATGGCTCAAACTCGCCAGCCTGCCCTGCTGGGGGCATGGGGCACGTGTGAGTGTTGGCCCGGGAGGGGCAGGTGAGAACCCGCCCGGCTGGGAGCTGGTGCCCCTTGGGTCCATTTCCTCTCCTGAGCTGTGTGGGGGAGACCTTTCTTTCCAAAGCTGGTTCTCTTTCCCGTCTTACTGGCGCTCAGGCCAGGCAGTTGTTTGTTGGAAGGGCTGTTCCACAGCGGAGCATCCAGCTCCTCAGCGTGAGACTCGCTAGTCCCTGGCCATGGGTGGGCTCCGGCCAGGAGAGAGGGTGACAGACGCTCCCCTCACACTTGGCCTGTCGTTGCCTCCCACAAATGGGCAGCTCGGCCGTTCTGCGCTCGTAACAGCTGCTGCAGAGTCACTTCTGCCTCATGAGACGTCCTCTGTGGAGCGGTGCTTGGGCCTGGCTTTCCTCGCTGGCGGCCGGCGCTCTCGGCACGGGCTGGGTCCCGAGTTGGCACCAGCACTGTTACCTCGCATGTCCCCTGCCACCTGAGAGCCCTAGCCCAGCTCGGGAGATTTGGCTGAACTGCACCCTGCGGTGAGACCCGTTTTAGAGGGAGAAAGAGTGCGGGGGTGCGTGCGAGAGACTGAAGGGCTTTGCCCGAGATCACAGCCAGTGGGATCTCGTGGGACAGAACCAGGCCCCCTTTCTAGCCCCGAAAAGGTGCTTGCTGTCGGTGTCCGCTGCTTTAAGCGACCCTGGAAGAGCTCAGTGTTGCTCCTCTTTCATCCGGCAGGGTTCATCAGCGTAAATACGTTTTCTTTGTTTTGACTCTTGGGTGGGTTTTCCCTGTCCTAACAGGAGGTGGAAGCGTGACTCAGTTCCATGGCAGATCAGCATCTGGATGAATGTTTTTTTGGGGAGTGAAGGTAGACGTGGAGCAGTTTTTTCCATATAAGTACGGCTGTGCTCCCCGAGGGTAGGGACAGCTCAGAAAGCAGCGTCTTCCCATCAGGAAAGGCTATTTTTAAAGCCCTGCCTTTGTGGATAAGCTGTTTAATTTCAGTAGCTTCTTATCAGAAGCTGGCACAAAGATCCACGTTTGCATCAGAGCAACTGATGCGGACAGACAACTCTATTTTCTGCCACTGTGTAGCTAATTAAACGATACTTGCTTTGCACCCTGAGACGTCACCGCAGTCTCGGTTCCCTTGTATTTGTGAATTAATGCCTAGTTAAATTCACCCTGGTTAAAATTCACCCCATTTGAGCTGAGGTCAGCAGAGACCGGAGGCTGTGCGAGCCATAAGAACTCACTCACCATTTCAGGATGCTAGAGGAGGGGAGTGGAGTCTAGTGGTAAGAGCCTGGGATGCTCTTCTCTTGATGGGGGAGAGGTGTCTGTGGTGCCCAAGACATGATGTGAACAGAGGGGCTCAGAATCTTAGGAGCTGCTCCAAGAAGACTGAAATGCGGCTTCCTCTGGGGTGGGGTGCAGCAGCCTGCGCAGATCTGAGCCAAGGACATGGGGCTCAGCGCTGTGAGAAGGGCAGGGCGGATCCCTGCTGACCAGAGCATGGTTTCTGAGGTCTCGGGCCGGAGATCTGCTGAACTGCACATCACATTTGCTCTGGCGAAAGGGCTGAGATTTATGGGGAATTCTCAGGTTTCGAAGCTGAGCCTCGGAGCCCAGCTGTTTGGGGGAGGGGGGGGCTTAGCTCTCCTGTCTCCAATACAAGCGAATATATGGGAGCCCCTCTTCCTGGGGGTGGGGCAAGGGGGTTAATCCTCCCATTTTTATGGAGGGCTTTGAAATGGGAACTCGTCCAGCCTGCAGCTGGCTTTTCATCCTGGTCTCCGTGTGGCACGTGCCAGCCCCAGAGGGAGCAGGGCAGGCTCTCGCTGCATGTGAGGAGCCCAAAGGGGCTGGACGAACCCCCAGACCTTTGGGATATAGTCAGCAGGTTGATTGCGGGGGGGCATCGGCGACTTCTGCCGCTCACTCTCTCCTCTCTCTCCAGATAGTCCTAGACGTCGGCTGCGGTTCCGGCATCTTGTCGTTCTTCGCGGCGCAGGCTGGGGCAAGAAAAATCTACGCAGTGGAAGCCAGCACGATGGCCCAGCACGCCGAGGTCAGTAATGGATCGCTCTCCTCGGTCACCTATCCCCAGCCAGCGCAGCTGTTCCTGCGGGCCCCGGGTAGGACCAGCCCCTGAATCAGAGTTGCACGGCTGGGAGGGACTAGTTCAATTTTGCTTGGGCGCCAGGCTGTCCCCCGAACTTCCTCGTGAGGCTCCTGACGGATTGATGGGGCGTCTCGATTCTTGGCGTATGGGAACCCGGGGTTTCGAGTCAGACTCTCCCAGGCTCCCTCGTGGTGGGCGAGTTAGCGCAAACAGGACGTGGGGCTGTGGCGTTTTCCAGGTGTATGTGAAGGCCTCTCCTAGCCGTGAACGCAGTTCCACGGGCAGTCGGGACTGGCTGCTTCCAACACAGGATGTGTCTGATCTCAGGAACCAGGGGGGCTCAGGAGAGACGCTGCTGGCTGCAGGTGACCTGGGAAAGAAGGGAGTCCCGGCTGCTGGGGTGTCGGCGGTGGAGAGAGGGCTGACGTCCTTGCTTCAGCCGACCCTGCAGCTGTGGAAATTTCTCTCTCCTCAGACAGATAAATAATTCACGCCCTGCACTGGCCCCACAGTTGGAAGCAGAAAGGTCTAAAGCAAAAACACCCAACAGTGACAGGGTGGCTGTCTTGTTCGCGCTGTCAGACAGCAGTTCACTTGGGGAGCCTCCCCCACCAGCCGGGCACTATCCCCAGCTTCTGGATGAGGAAACCGAGGCCCTGGGGGGCTGTGATGTGCCACGGGTTCCCGCCATGTCGCTGGGAGAGCCAGCAGGAGAACCCAGGCGTCCTGCGCTCTGACATTAGCGGTGCAGGACTCTGGGACTGGTTTCTGTGGGAAATCAGGGGGTAGCTGAGTTTGGCAGCAGCTCATCAGACTGGCCCAGCCCCAGCTCCTGGTGTTTCTCTCGCGTGTGGTGGCCAGAATCCGGCCCGTTCATGGGAGCCCAGTCCCCAGGTACGGTGGGGTGTCCTGCTCTAGGGAGGCTGGAGTGGGATCGGGTTGTTGCCCAGGCCTCAGGGTGTCTGGCTGCCAGATCGGACTGGAGGAGGGAAGAAGAAAAGCAGAGGCCCTGGGAGGAGCCAAAGAAGGGTGTTCTCCAGCTGATGCCAGGGGGATGTTGAATGACAAAGGGAAGCGTCTCCAGGTTGGCCGCCTGTCTGGAAGGCAAGCGATAGTGGAGCGCAGGCCGGTCAGGCAATCCAGGGGTAGCTGGGTGCGGTTCATGGCCCGTGCGGTGCAGGCGCTCAGATCTGCGAAAGGGAACCAGCAGGCAGACGGTGGGGGCTTTGCCCATCCTGGACCCTGCCAGGAAGTGACTGATGCCCCCCAGAGAAGACATGCAGGAACTGCGCTGCTGCTGTCTGACTTGGTTGTGTGTGGAAATGCGGGGGAGCCTCGGCTCTCTCCTGGACCTCCCGGCCGCTGCAGTCCTGCCCTCTGGGCCTCAGGATGCTGCTGGCTAGCGAGCTCAGACACAGCGGTAGGGCTGTCATTCTCAAAAGCAGGGAAGATAGATTGGCCAGAGAACCCTCCGGGGGCTCGCCTGGTGTTCCAGCACCTCCGGACGTAGGACCCAGCACTCGGAGCCCAGCGAGGCGTCGGGCGGGGAACCGGGTGTCCTGAAGGGGGCCAGCAGCCCGGAAGTGGCTCATTTCGTAGCCTCATCCCAGGTCCATCCGCTCAGGCCCATTGCTGTGTGTTCACAGCCTGGCCTGTTCCTCCCCCAACACGCTTCTCATCTCCTGCAGCTTTGCTATGTTGGTTCCCCACTACCCAGGGAAGCTGCTTCCCTTCCGCCAGGGGGGGCACATGCACCTTCCCCAGTGAGCGCTCGACACAGTGACAGGAGCGATAGGGGCCGAGTGCCAGCTGGGCTCCTGCTGTGTGTCGCTGAATCGGCCCCTTCCTCCCTGAAACGTCTCCCCGGTCCGCCTTGGAGTGTTCCCTTCTCTAGTGAGCCTCACAGCCCAAATGGCCGGGGATGGGTGGTCTCCAGCCACTCTGACACTGGTAACTAATTCTGCAGGAGCCAAAGGGGCAGCGTGCCCGAGCTCGACTGGGGGGCTGTCAGCGTGCTGTCTGTCTGGCCTTGGGCAGGTCATGTTCTCTCTCCTGCCTTGGTTTACCCATCTGTGCAATGGGGATATCCAGCTCCTAGGGGTCAGGAGGCATAACCAGAGAATGAAGTGGCTTGGTTGATGCTAAAGGCTAGATCCTGGGAGGAAAATGGGGCAAATCTGAGCAGAAACAGACCCTGAGGAGGTTGGGTTTGACCCTCTTCTTCTCATCCCGCCCCCCACAATTCCCTGGCTTCAAAAGCTCCCCTGCCCTGAAGGGCTCTGAGCCAAATTCCTCCCTGGTGTTACTCTGGCGTCCCGCAGCCGGACCAGGAAGGAATTTGGCCCGGTCTCGTTGAGCTGGATGCCTGCCTTTGAAGCCGTCCCGCGGAGTCGCTCATTTCTGCCCTGGTGTGTTTTCAGTGCGGTGTGGGAGAGTCCCAAAGGCGGCCCTGCGTGTTCCTGGGCTGCCTGGCCCCAGACCGCACTGGATTGCGTGGCTGGCTGGGACAGGGAAAGCCGCTCTCTTCCTTTCTCTGACCTTCCCTTCTCCTGGCCCAGGTTTTAGTGAAGAGCAATAACCTGACGGACCGGATCGTGGTCATCCCCGGCAAGGTGGAGGAGATCTCGCTTCCCGAACAGGTGGACATAATTCTCTCAGAGCCCATGGGGTACATGCTCTTCAACGAACGCATGCTGGAGAGCTACCTGCATGCCAAGAAGTATTTAAAGCCCAGTGGTAAGTGACTCTGCAGACCGGAAACCCCCTCCCCTCTTCCCACGCTGGACGCGCCCACAGAGCCCCGGGCAGGTGGAATCAAACTCCTGTCACCACCTCTGCACTCAGTCAAGCCGGCTGCAGTTTGACTAGTGGGACAGGCGAGATGCCCTGGGGCTTGTGTCTTTACAGGCTGAGGAGAGCTGGGAGTGTCGGCGATGGAGATGCCGAGTGTTACAGACGCCGCATGTGCTCAGGGCTGGCACAGGCCAGGGAGTTGGGTTTTACTGGTTGGCCAGCTTTCTCGCTGTGCTGCATGTTCCGAAACGCAGCCTGTGGGCGCCTGACACCGGGGCGGAGCTGTCATCCTTGGGATGAGGGATTCGCATGTTCGGTGCCTGGGGTTGTTCTCCTGCAGGGTTTATTCTGGCTCCGCCTATCACGGTCAGCTGCGTCAGGTCACGTGGTTTTATTGCCCTGCCTGGCCCGAGGATAACTACTCGGTCACCCGCTAACCAAGCGGAGCCCGTGTTGCTCCGCACGGCGTTCGGCTGCCCAGCGTCATCGGGCCTGGCACCCAGCTGGGACGCTAGAGCCGGGTGGAAGGGCTGCTCAGACGGGGAGAGAGCGCTGCA
>ML686092.1:625095-643817 GCA_007922175.1 Pelusios castaneus
TCTATTGCAGAGAAACAGACAGAACCTGGTCCAGAGGGAGCCGTGTTTGTCTGTTTCTCTGCAATAGACTGAGTTCTGGGGCACGTCTAAAGACTAACAGATGTATTTATCGCATGAGCTTTCATGGGAGAAAATCCCTCTTCATCAAACACTTGAAGGTGGAGAAGTACAGATGAATGGGAGGAAAATAAATAAGTCATAGGATCAGGTCAGGCTGTTACAGCAAATCAGTGGAGCTCTTTAGATTCAAACAGTGGAGAACAGCATATTAGGGGGAGGTGGGGGGAAAAGGAAAGCAAAATTACCAGTTGTAATAGAGGGGAAAAAACCATAGTCCTTATTCAAACCCTAAAATGGTGTCAAATCTGCATATGAATTCCAATTCTGCAGGTTCTCTTTGAAGCTTTGATGTGTTATCCATTTGCCTAAGTACGGCTATCAACAGCTGAGTAATGGAGTGAGCTGGGAGATTGACCTGTTCCCTCTTGGGCTTTGACTGTGTTTGCTGATGTCAGATTTGTGGCCACTTTTTCTTTTGCGCAGAGACTGTCCTGTTGGCCCAATGTAGAGGGGATCCTGGTCTATCCAGGATGGTGGGGAGCAAGGTGCTGTCTGTCCCAAGCAGCTCCTCTTGCTGGGTGATTCTGTGCTGAAAGCTGGCACTATTCATGGCAGATGGTTTAGCTGAGAACTTGTTTTCCTGTTGAGAACGAGCTGGGATGGAAAATTCCCGCACAGCCCCCAGGACCCCTCACTGTGCTGGAGGGGTTAAGAAGGGACTGTGGGACTTCCCTTGGCGGCTGACCCCCCTCTGCTCCCCTTTCAGGTAATATGTTCCCCACGATCGGCGACGTGCATCTGGCCCCGTTCACGGATGAGCAGCTCTACATGGAACAGTTTACAAAGGCCAATTTCTGGTGAGTCCTGGCCCTGCCGCGAAGCTGGGGCCCTGCTGGGCAGGGGGGTGAGGTGTGCCCATGAGGCACCAGCTGACTCTGTGGCTGGTTCAAGGGACAGCAGGGACTTTAACCGGCTGGCAGAGGGCAGGGCACCCCCAGCAGTATCCGAGGTGAGGAGCTGCAGCGGCCGGTGTCCAGGGAACTGGTGGGACTCAGCCAGGTCCTGCCTTCCAGCCCCGTGGGTCCCAGCAGAGACGTGGGGAGGGGGCAGGACAGGGCAGCTGGGGGCAGAGACTGTTGGCGCTCAGGGCACCGGCTGCCCTTCCCAGCCCTGCAGCTGGCATCCCACCCTCTGCCCTGCCCACATTCTCAGGGACTTCCCAATACCCGCCCCATGTCAGCGGCTCCCAGCTCAAAACCTCTGAGTCTGCGTCTCGGACCAGGCCTGCCTCCCCCAGCACTGCTCCCATTGGTCCCTTTGTGATCAGCCGTGGCGGACGCCAAGGACCGAGTGACCCCTGAGAGCACGTATCCCCTCCCTGCTGGGGGAGGCACAGCTGCCATGTGGGGTAATGCCCAGGGTACCCGGCACATGCTGCATTGACCCCCATCCCCCATCCCTGGTGAGGTTCCAAGGGACGCCCCGATCTCCTCCCCTTCTCAGCCCCCAGCTCCTCTCGGATCCACCGGAGCCATGAGGGGAAGTGACTGTCAGACGCGTGGGTTCGATCTAGCCATGGGGCAGCGATGTTCCCCGGCCCAGCAGGGTGGCTTCAGAGCCTCGGCCCAGGCAGGTTTCTATGAGTGCCGCCTCTTGCAGGTATCAGCCGTCCTTCCACGGTGTGGACTTGTCGGCCCTTCGAGGAGCAGCGGTAGACGAGTATTTTAGACAGCCTGTTGTGGTGAGTGTGGGAACTAGCTGCCCCCCCCCCCCCCCCCAGCTCGTTCCTCTGTCCCAGATCGGGCTGGTCAGGTGGGTTGGGAGGGAACAAATGGGCCTGTGGGAAGGAATCACTCGGCCACCTCTGCAGGGGGACGTGGGGGCTGGTCACCAGCACAGCAATCCCGTGCAGCTGCCTAGGGCAGGGGTGCAGTCCGGCCTAGTGGGCGGAGCACTGGCTTGGGGCTCAGGAGCTGGCTCCTCGGCAGCCTGCGCGTCACGGGGGCGGAGGAACCCGGCTCTAGCATTGGGCCTGCACCCTCCCCTGGCAGCCGGGCACTAATGGCCGCGTCTCTCTCTCCCAGGACACCTTTGATATCCGCATTTTAATGGCGAAGTCTGTTAAATACACAGTGAACTTTCTAGAAGCCAAAGAAGGCGATTTGCACAGGTAACCATTTCCCCTCTCCGAGCGGGAGGGTGCTGGTCACGGGGCAGGGATCTCTGCCTTCTCGCACCCTGGCCTACCTGCCTGGAACGGGTCTCTTTAACCCAGCGTGGAACCTGGGCACGCAGCTCCCCTCCGTCTGCCCCGGGGAGGGAGACGTGCCAGGGCTGGAGGGCGGTGACTAGTGGAGATCAGGGCTTGTTGAGAGCGACGGTCTGGCTGCTTTTCCTGCCCAACGCCCCCTCCCGACTTGCCCTACAGATGCCCTCTGCCTGCCCCCAGGCATCCCGGCATGCCACAAGATGGTTGGTTCAGTCCACTCCTTTAATTAACCATCTCCCCGAAGCGTTTCGGTTACTGGGGGGCTGTGGAGGACAGCCAGGGTGCCTCCTGGTGACACCCACCCTGGCTCCAGTCTGAGCCTGTGCGGGGTTCCCAGGCCCTGTCTGCAAGCGGCCTGCCCTCCCCTCCCCACACCTGTGTGGCTGGGATGGCATCCAGATGGGAGACAGCGTTTGGGGCCCTCCCCATCAGCCACTGCAGATTTTCTCATCCCAGCTCGCAGCCCCACCTCGCCCAGGGTTTCTGGTACTCTGTCCAGCCGGTTCTGCCCGCTTGGGACTGGCACGGGACCCAGCCCTGAGAGGAAACGCCCAGGCCGGCACAAGACCTCGGAGCACCAACCAGGATGGCCCGGGCCCTGGTTTGGTGCACCAAAGTCAAGCTGACCCCTCGCCTCTGGGCGGCTGAGCCGTGCCCTGCGCTGCCAGGGAGATGGCCTGGCCTGGCCCTGGCTGGCTGCGGCTGGAGCAAATCCTGGTGGTTGTTGGCGTTTCTTAGGTGTATGACGCCGAGGACCCCTCCCCCTCTGTGCCAGGTGCTGTACGACACAGCAAAAAGAGGGGCTGTGCCCCAAAGAGCCTCCAGTTGAAGGCTCCACACTGGAAGCTGGGGCGGTCTGTCGCTCGGCCTGGCTTTCTGGAAAGCGGCAGAGACACAGGGACTCGCCGAGGGACTCGATGGATTCACCTGCTGGCTGGGAGGCACCGAAAGGCAGGGCGTGGAGGGGGAAGGGCTGATGAGGTGGGTGTGGGGGTAGCCGCTGCCCGGCCCTGGGATCTCCCCAAGTGCCCCTCGCCCCACTGCTAACCGCTTCTCTTTGGTTTTCAGGATAGAAATCCCATTCAAGTTCCACATGCTGCATTCAGGTCTAGTCCACGGCTTGGCTTTCTGGTTTGATGTAGCCTTCATTGGTTCAATGTAAGTGGCGGAGCAAACAATGCAGAGCGCCCCCCCTCCCAGCAGAGCCTGGGGTTTGTAAAACAAATAACTGGCTATCGCTCCTAGTCTACATTGCAATCAACTGGCAAGTTCACATTCAGTTACCTTTTCACTTGTGTTCCTATGTAGATACCGTGAATGCTTTCGCCTAAGCCAGCTGCAGTGAGACTTCTTTAGAAAGAACTCTGAGACAGCCCCCACGTCCCCATTTGATCCGCCACAACCCCCTTCTGGGCTCCACTGGGAAGCAAAAACCCCTGGGATCTTGGCTCTGCTGGGTGCTTCGGGAGGGGGGGGATGTTCTTACTGTAGCCGGCACCGCAGATTCTTCCTAAAGAGATTTGACTGTAGACGGCCCTTGTGGCTGTCCCGAGACAGCTTTTGTTAATACGTGTACGTGGACTGAAGATGCTCGGCGTGTCTAAGCGCTTCACTTGGGTCGGCTTTAGGGCCAAGCAAGAGGGGAAAGGGGGCCGTGGCCCATCCCAGCAAACTGGCAGCTTTTCTAAGCCAGAACAAGATTCCTGGGCCCGTCCATCTTCACTGCCTCGGTGCCTTGCACACGTGCGATCTGTGAAAGGGCAGTAGTGCAACACACCCTTCTGCTGTGTGAAGAACAGCTGGTCAGTTGCCCCGAGCTGGGAACTCACTTTCCAGTGACTCTCGGCAGTCGTGGCTCCCAGTGTCGTCCCCCTCCCTGGGAGCCCCTGGAGAGCTGCCTCTCTTCCCATGAGCCGTGTGCACCGGTCCCTCACCGTGGAGTCAGGTCTGACGCTGCTCCCTCAATCCTAGCAGCCGCTCCACGCGGGTGAGATGGGAAACGAGCTGGAGGCTGGGATCAGAAATCTTGATGCAGCCCCACACCTCCCCATCGCCATGGGCAATGCGTGGGCCCCTGCCTCCTGCTTGAGCAGCCAGTCCTGTCCTGACTGCTGCCCCGGTGACTGGGCTCTGCCGGGCCGGCTGCTATCGCCTTCCGGGGATTCACTTCTGACGCTCCAAGACTCTGATTTCCTGCCTCCCCCCGGGCTGGCCAGACACGGGGGCCATTGTCCCTGCACTGTGGGGTAGGAGGCTCTGGGGACAGCCACTTTGGCCTGCAGTTGGTTGTTTTACAGCCCCCAGGCCAGCCAAGGGTGCCCCACATCCCCTGGAGGCCTGGCTGGCCCCGGGCCCCCTTTCTGGCAGCGAGTCCCTGCGCTGGTTGTTAATGGGGCGTCGTCCCTCTCTCCCCACCCTCCTGCTCCCTCAGAATGACCGTGTGGCTCTCGACCGCCCCCACTGAGCCGCTGACCCACTGGTACCAAGTCCGGTGTCTGTTCCAGTCTCCGCTGTTCGCCAAAGCGGGGGACACGCTCTCAGGGACCTGCCTACTCATCGCCAACAAGAGGTAAGGATGGTGCCAGGGGAACTCCAGATCCGAGCATGCACTGCCCTGGCCCAGCTGCCCCGTGCCACACCTCTCCTTGATCCGCAGCCGGGCCCAGCCAGGGCTCCTGCCAGCCACTGTGGCCTGATGGCTCAGAACAAGGCGCTCAGCACGGCCCGGTCAGAGCTGGCGGGGGCCAGTTCCATGCGAGGGCCAAGGAGCTGTGTCCACAGTCCCATGCAGCAAGGTTGATCCGTTCTTTGAGCGAACGTGCGTCCGGAGAGGCCTGTTAGATGCCCAGCCCCACCCACCAGCCTGGCTGCTAGCCGGCCTGCCTCCCTGCACACACGGTTCAAACCCCCCAGACCCGGCCTGTCCCTCCCGGGCGACCCTGCCGTCACCCACCTCGCCCGGGGCTGGGGCCTCCGTCAGTCCGTCGCCCCGCCTGTCGCTAGCCGGAGCTGCGGCCCCTTTGTGTGACGGGAGCCGCCAGGAAGGCCCTTAGCAATAGATGCGTCTGTTCGCCAGCTGGGCTAGTTCTGCCGGCCGGCCTGGGGGCCTTGGGGCAGTTCAGCATCTGGCTGGACCCTCCCTCCCGTCTGGGTGAGGTTCTCAAGGCTCCATCCTTGGGGGCCGGGTGGGCGGTGCCCTGGGCAACGCTGCTGCAATCTTTCTCCTCCCCACCACACGTGCTGCTAGATTTCTAGCTGATTGTCGGCTCCGGGCACATGCTGTGCCCCAGGTCTGCGGAGGTGCGGGGGCAGCCCGTGGCTGGCAGCGAGTTCCATTTCCTTGTCGAGCAGACGGGCAGGGCTCTCTGCCTGAATCCCCCTTTGGATCCCGCCCATCAGACAGGCCGCCCCTCGCTCCGGGCGCTGTGCATCCTGTGAGTGCCTGATCCGGAGAGGATGAGCCACTGGCCGGGGGTTCCAGCTCAAAGCCCATGAGAGAGATGGAGCTGATGCCCCCTCAATGCGCGTTTGACTTGGTGCAATTGCCCCTATAGTTCCCGGCCGGGAGCTGGCCCGTCACCATAGTCTGGGCTCCTCCGTCTCTCCCGCATCCCCAAGGGACAGCTGGGAACTGAGGCCCAGGGAGGCCGAGGTTGTGCAGAGTCTGTGGCGGAGCCTAGGTCCCTGAAGCTCGTGCTGTAGCCACTGGGCCCTCCTGCCCCACGGCACTAAACTGACCCGCTCCCCATAGGCTCACCCCTGGCTAGAGCAGCTGCACACAGGCCTGTGGGGACAGGTCTCCGGTCATGTCCTGTTGGGGACGTGCAAAAGGCCACCATCCTGCCCCCCCCCCCCCCCTCGCTGGCGTGGGCTGAGGCCCACGGATATGCCCGGGGTCCTGCACTCTCCTGGCTTTAGGCCCAGCCCCGCTGTGGCAGAAATTGCCCCATCAGGTCTCTGTCCAGAGATCTCTCTTCCCCAGCTGCTCCCCACCTATCTTGCTGGCAGCCCCGTGGGTCTGGATGTTCCTGCTCTAATGGGCGTCTCCCCTCCCTGGCAGGCAGAGCTATGACATCAGCCTTGTCGCTCAGGTGGATCAGACGGGTTCGAAGTCCAGCAACCTCCTCGACCTGAAAAACCCCTTCTTCAGGTATGGTGCCGGCTGCCGTCAGGCCCCTCAGGCACTGCAGGGTTCCCTGGAGCAGCTGGCAAAGACAGCAAGACCCTGTGACCCCCCCCACTCCCCCAGGCTGGGAGACCGCAGGGCATCCTGGCCTTGTTCTTTCTCGGGGGGACCCCCGTGTCGTGCGTAGCCTGCCGACAGACGGACATGGGCGGGCAGCAGACGATCTCCGGGAACTAGATTGCTCCTCACTCCTACGACCCGCTGCTCACTGCCCCACCTGATGTGTCATCACAGGTACACGGGCACGACTCCTTCCCCCCCGCCAGGCTCCCACTACTCCTCTCCGTCAGAGAACATGTGGAACACGGGTGGCGCCTACAACATGAGCCCAGGGATGGCCGGTAACGTCCCTTCTGTCCGTCTGTCCCTCGTGGCGGGGGGCGGGGAAAGGGGTGTACGTGCTGCCAATCTGTCTGGCTCTGGAGCGTAGGGACTGGAACCCCACAGGGCTGGCCTGGAGCTGGGCCGGGCGGGGGAACGGGGAGGCCCTGGGACCAGCTACAGCGCAAACACGTAGGCTCACCCCACAGGGGGGGGGGGGACCGGACTCCAGGTCGCTGCCGCAGAGCCACGGTGTGCACAGCGCTACCCCATGGGCAGAGACCTCCCCTGATCTGGGCACCTGCCTTTAATCTGTGCTTCCCCTTGGGGAATGAAGGGCTCGGCTCCGGCCAGGCCTGCCCCTCGCTGAGCCCTTCCTTCCTCTCCCCGGTGCAGGGATGCCCACAGCCTACGACCTTAGCAGTGTTATTGTCAGCGGCTCCAACGTCAGCCACAACAACCTGATCCCTCTGGGTGAGTCTGGGCGAGGGGAGCCGAATGCCCCAGCCCCTGGGAGCTGTGGGTCTGGGGAGGGGGCTGGGAGGCGCGTCCCCTGGCAGCTCCGGGCTCCAGTCAGTCAGATGGGGCCCGTTGTGCAGGGCTGAGACTGGCGGAGAGGGATCAGGCCGGGTGTTGTTCACTCAGCATGAAGAGTTCAGGTGCAGCCTGCACATCAGAGCCACCACACGGCCCAGCCTCGGCGCTGGAGTTCACAGTGTGAGCAAGTCCTGGCCCCCCAGAGCCTAGTGGGGAGAGTCGCAGAAACTGGGAGGGACCATGAGAGCCATCGGTCCAGTCCCTGCACTCACGGCAGGACCAAGTACCCTCTTAACCCATCCCTGCCAGGTGTTTGTCTGACCTGCTCGTAAAAACCTCCAATGTAGGAGATTCCACAACCCGCCGAGGCCACTTATTCCAGGGGTTCATCACCCTGACAGTTAGGAATTTCTTCCTAATGTCCCAACTAAACCTCCCTGGCTGTAATTTAAGCCCATTGCTTCTTGTCCTATCACCTGTGATCAAGGAGAATATTTTTCTTCCTTCCTCATAACAACTTTTTAGATATTTGAAAACTTATCACATCCCCACTGTCTCCTTTTTTCTAGACTAAACAAACCCAGCTCTTTCAATCTTCCCTCATAGGTCAAATGTTCCAGACCGCTAATCTTTTTTGTTGCCCTTCTCTGGACTTTCTCCAGTTTCTCCACATCCTTTTTGAAATGAGGCACCCAGAACTGGCCACAGTAGTCAAGCTGAGGCCTAATCAGTGCAGAGTAGAGCGGAAGAATCACTTCTCGTGTCTTACTCACAATACTATTAATACACCCAGACGGCATTTGCTTTTTCTGCAGCCGTATTGCATTGCTGACCCGTAGTTAGCTTGTGGTCCACTGACACCCCGATCCCTCTGCAGTCCCTTTAGGGACACAGCAGCTGGTGGGGGGCGGTGCATCTGGAACCTCCTAGCATCTGGGCCCCTGGAAGGAGCAGGGACCCTCCCCCCCGAGCCCAGCCCTGCCTGGCTCCTGGAAAGGGGCAGCTGGGTCTGGGCGGGGGACCCCAGGGTGGTTCTGCCTCGGTTCAGCTCACGTCTCTCCCATCTCCCTGCAGCGGCCAACGCGGGGATCGTCAACCACACACACTCCAGAATGGGCTCCATCATGAGCACCGGGATTGTCCCAGGTAAGGCGCGTGGCTCCGGTCCCGGCTCCTTTCCCTACAGCTCGGGGCCGTGTCCGCGCTGGAGCTGGTGGCTGACCGTGGCCTCTCTTGTCTCCTCCACAGGCTCCTCCGGCAGCCAGAGCGGAGGGAGTACGAGCACCCACTATCCCGTCAACAGCCAGTTCACCATGGGCGGGCCCGCCATCTCCATGGCCTCCCCCATGTCCCTCACCACCAACACAATGCATGATGGGAGCTAGGCCACCTCCGCCCTCAACTGACAGCGCCAGGAAACCAAATGAAGATGCCCCCTCCCCACCCCACAGACTGTTTCCGGCCCCCCCTGCCAGGGCTGTGCCAGGCGGCTCCTCCCCCCTTTGGGATCGGACTTGGACCGTTTTTTTTTATGACGTTGAACCTCAGATTTTCTGCCGTGGGCCCCCCGTGCTAGCTGTCCCGCCTCCTGATCATGTAGCTAAGTGCTTTGAGTTTACCACCCTCCGTAACCGCCGCCCGCCAGCGCCGCGAACAGCAGGCACGGGGACATGGCATTCCTGCCTCACCACAGCGCTCGGGCATTCTGGCCCTGGACCCACTGCTGGTGTGGGGGGGCCGGGCTGGGAGCCTGGGGCTGAGACCAGTGGAGGAGTGGAGCCTCTGCCCCCAGCCCTCATCGCTGCAGATGCCCCAGGAGGCCGTCAGCCAGGCGGCAGCTCTGACCAGCAGGCCTGGTACCAGCTTCCGGGGCCATCCTGGCCGGGCAGCGAAGTGTTCAGCTGAACTTCAGTGTCCTAAAAGCCCTGGGCTGCAGGGAACAGCGGCGCCCGGCTCTGCCACCTGCTTGGGGTAGGGAGCGGCGCCTGCTCCATCTTTCAGCCCCTTCCAGCTGGCCGCTGGCCTCAGCTCAGCACATCCTGGCCAGCCTGGCCCTCAGCCGCTAGTTGCATCGTTGTGGCCCCTGTTACGGATGCCCCGTCCCCGTCTCCCCTAGGACAGTGTAGTGTAACCGCCAGCCAGGTCCCGCGTCGAGTTTCTCATTTTGTTTCCTTTCTAAGAGCCCCCCGTGGCGATCTTTGAAAGGGTTGTGCAGGGACCTCTTTGGAGAAATGAAATAAAGGAATTATGTGTTTCACGCAGCCCCTTTCCTTCCACTCCCCGGCCAGAGCGGCTGAGCTGGGGGCTGGTTGCCCTTGTGGGGTACAGGGCAGATGAGGGTTGGGGCCCAGAGCTCAGGGCCTGGGACTAAAACAGGAGCGTTTGACGGTTCATTGCCCTGGGGGTGGTTTAATGTGCCCCATCTCCCCTCTGCCATGGGGGGGGGCAGCTCTGGCCCCCCCCACTGGGGTTGGCCTTTGCTGTTGCTTCCCTGTCCCCTGCCTCAACATCCCGGGGGGGGGGACCTGCTAGGGTGTGTCATGCTCCCTCCCCCACAGAGACAATGGCCCCCACTCCAGCTGGGACAGAGCCCATGTCAGTTTATTTCCATCACCTTTGCATAGAAAATAGGGGACAGCGCCCAGCCCTTGTGCCGTTTAATTAAACCTTCCACCTGAGATGGCTGCAGCTGCCCCTTTCCCCAACCCTGCTCACACCAGGCTTGGCCCCACAGAGCCAGGCTCCCCCAGCTGCACCGTAAATCAGAGCTTGGCCTGGCTGAGACGTGGTCCCAAATGGGGGGGGGGGGGGGTTGCCCTCTGTGCTGCAGTGAGAGGTCGGGCGGTGTGGCCTGAGGGGGGCCCCCAGCTAGGACTGGGCCTGATCCGGTCATCGCAGCTCACACCCCCCGCCCAGCTGGGCCTGAGAAGCTGATTCAGTAGGAAAGGGGAAAGGCTAGATGGGCGAGTGTCCCTGGCCTCAGCCATTGCCCCTCTGAACCATGGGGCCTAGAGCAAAGGGGGGTGGGTGTCCTTCCCCCTGTGGCTGGCGATTTCTCTGGGCCGTAGTGTCATCTTCTCCCAGGAGATCCACACCTACAAGAACAGATGCACAGGGTGAGAGGAACAAGGTTACAAAGCCTGTGGGGCCAGCCGTCCTGACGGGGGACAGAGCTTGCCCTCGGCCGGCAGGGATCACCCCGTAAGGGCCGAGGCTCCCTGTGAACGGGACGGCACTAATCCTGCTCCAGCAGAGCAGGTGCTGTGCCCTTAAGAAGCCAGACTCATTCCCAGCTGTGCGGGTGGAGCCTCCTGAGAGGGAAAGGTTGAAGCCAAGGATCGTGCCCTGTGGGGAAACTGAGGCACAAAGGGAGTCTTGTGTCAGCTGCTGGGTGCATACCCGCGGAACACACTTCTCCTCATCCAGAGGGGGCTGCATCTTACCTCACTGCCGGAGAGGGACCGAGGCATTGCCCAGGTGAGTGGGCAGCAGCTGGTTCTTCTGGGCCATGGTAATGGGGTGCAGGGGTGGGGGAGGGGCGGTGCCAGCCGGGATCTGGAAAAAATAAAGCTAGGAAAAGAAAAGAGGGTGTGGGTGAACAGCTGGGGCCGTTCTGCCCCTCTCCTGCCCTCCAGCTGCAAAGCAGAAGGGATCTCTGCTCCACCCGACTTCTCGGGCCCCTTCTGTGCCTCAGTGGCCGCAGCTCTACCCTGGGGGGGCCTAAGGCTGACCCGGCCCCCACCTGCATCTCTGGCAGCAGCGACACCGCGGGGGACGCCAGGAGCAGCCTCGGCCCCGTGGCTGTTGTCTCCCACCCCCAGCACAGAGCGGGCCGGAGCGCGGGGCCCACCTTGCAGCCGAGGGCCAGCAGCGCGTGGAGTGAGACGACGGCGGCCAGCGCGGCCAGCGTGGCTATCTTGCTGCCGGTGCGCAGCAGCGGCCAGAAGGCGAGAACCAGCATGGAGCCGGACAGGGCCACGGCCAAGGCCAGCAGGAGCCACTGGAGCCACGGGGCTGGGATGAGCCACAGGATCTGCCGAGGGGGAGAGCGGGGTCAACCCCCACCAGCCACTGTGTACCTGCCCCAAGGGGGGCAGAAGCTCCCCACACTCATGGGGCCCCGCGCCCCCAGGGGGCGGGGGGGGGGGGGGGGGGGGGGGGCCCCCCCCCCCCCCCGCAAGGTCACTGCCCCCATCACCCTGAGCCTTGTGGCATTTCCCCTCCCCCCCCGATGCCAGCTGGAGAGTGGCAGGGCCCTGGCACCGCAGGACGGGGGGGATCAATATCCTGACGGGCGAGAAGCAGCCCCAGGGGAACTGGGCTGAGACTCCTGGCGTGGGGGTCTCCGGCTGTGGGCTGGGGAAGGAATTTCCCTCCCAGCTCAGAGCGTTTCAGGGCGCCCACCGGGATCGCCTGGGCACGGCCGGAGCTTAGGGCCCTGGGCAGCCCAGGGTGCAGCTGCTCACCGAGGTGGGGATGTAGATGAAGAGCGAGTAGCCGTAGATGCACACCGTCTCCAGGAAGCTGTAGGAGTTCACGTGGACGCTGCGGCCCTGACGCCAGTGCAGGTACCCCCAGAGGGCCAGCGGCACCAGCCAGGCATAGCCGTAAATAATGAGCCCAGCGACGGGCACTGGGAAGAGGGCAGACAGGGTGGTCAGGGACAAGCTGCTCTACGTGGGTGAGGGCCAGGCTCTGCCACCCAGCCCCGCCCTGCTCACGAACTGAAGCAGAGACCGGTGGTTGGGGGGGGGGGCTGGGACTCAGGACTCCTGGGTTCTATCCCAGGTGGGGGGGTGGCCATTGGCTTTGAGAGGGACCTCCCCCTTTCTGCAGGGTGAAGAGCAGCCCTGGCCTCTGCGGGCGCTGACGGGAGCCAGCGAGGGTATGGGATGTGCTGGGGGTCCCAGCGCCCGCTGGATCTCACCTTTGTGGAACTGGGGGCTGTAGTGAAAGGCGGGGTTGGCTCGTCTCTCGAGGGCTCTGGACACGTCGCTGCTGACGGCGAGTGTGAATGCCAGCGTGGCACAGATCCAGAAGGGTCCTGGGGAGGCAGAGGGGCAGCAGTAGGAGCGACCGTAGCCAGGAGCTGACTGCCAGTCACACGGCCACGCTGCGGGCGCCCCCCAGCCAAAGGCTCAGAGCTCCTCCACGAACCTCTCAGCCCCCAGGACGGTGCCATTCCTCCAAGCCCCACTAACGCCCGGGCAGATTCCAGGAGAAGGGGGCGTGCGCTGTGTGCCCGGCGGAGAGTGGCCGGGGGTGGAGGGTCTGTGCGACCCCCCCTGGCCTCGCTGTACTCACCATACAGGTCAGGATTGGTCTGTAAATGGTGCCGTACGAAGCTCTTCCCAGGCAAAGGCAGCAGTGACCCCTTTATCCTGTCCAGCACCTGGGGGATGGGAAGAGCCAGGCGTTAGTGGGACATCGCGGCCTGCTTGGCCTGGGAGCTCCGTGGGGCAGTGTCTAGCGCAAGGGGACCCGCCCTGGGACAACTACGCAAACTCCTGGTTAACCTTCCTGCTGCACACACAACAGGCCGAGTTCCTGGCTCCAGGCCGTGCTCGTGGGGCACAGCGATCCGGGCTGTGTTCCCCTTCCCCGCCCAAAGCTGCAGGCTGTGTGGCAGAAACAGCAGGGAAAAAGAAACCCGGGGAAGGCCAGAAGCGAGGAACCCCCGCAGAGCACAGGGCAGGGGGTGTGACCGGCACCCCAATGGACAAGGGTGTGTCCAGCGACGGAGCCCGACAGTAGCTGCTCCTGGCATTTAGTGCTGGAGACCCACGGTTCGCTCCTGCGGTCACTCGTCGCGCCTGCATCCAAACCCAAGCGGGCTCTGTGCAAAACAAGACGGCAAATCCGGCCTCCTGCTAATGATCTGGCCGGTCCCCACCGTTTACATTCACTTCACGCTTTTGTTCTGGATGTTTGTGGGGAGAAATGGGCTTCCCACCAGCAAGTGCTGACCACGGGACCCTACTGTAACCACCCAGCTCAATTCATTTCTACACTCGCCCACGATCCAGGGTTCGTGTCGGGCCGGGCACTGCCCGGACCCCTGCACCAAAATGGGGGGTCCCTATCAGGCCAGATACAGACCAGAGTAACTCCCGGCCAGAAGACAGCTCCCAGCCAATGCAGACGACAAAGAAAGGGTCATTTTCCAGACCCCAGAGTGTCAAGTCTCAGGGGCTGTGAATCCCTTAACCACGGGACCAATCGCCCTGCGCTAAGGCAGCATCTGCTGGCGTGGATCTGGGGACCGCCCCAGACTGCAGGCGAGACTACTTCGTGTCCCTGTGAAATGGAGCTGCCAGCGCCCACTGGAAAGCTGGGCCTTTTTGGTACAGACCAGCAGGCCGCGGCAGTCACATTGTCCCAGTTAAACAAGGAGCCCTGGGGCACTTTTAAAGACTAACACATTTATTGATCGCCTGAGCTTTGAAAATGCGTCTGAGGAAGTGGGATTTTCTCCCACAAAAGCTGATGCGATCAATAAACGTGTTAGTCTTTAAAAGTGCCCCAGGACTCCGTTTGTTGGCTGACCTAGACTAACACAGCTCCCCTTCGGAAAATGTCCCAATTCTCCTTTAGAGTCTCCCCATTTTGCTCCTCCCGCCAGCGTCGCTTTCCAGCCACCCGGTTTGCTAGCGATTCGGTTACCTGGTAGGTGTCGACGTCGAAGAAGGTCTGGTAATATTCAAAGGTCCAGAAACTCGGCTGCTTCTTCTGGCCACTCAGAAGCTGCGACGGGGAAAAGGTGCGTGAGCGGATGGCCCGCCGGGGCCCTGACCCTTTGTGATCACAGAGAGGCCTACGGCTGAACCCTAGGATCTGGGCTGGGTCCCAGCGGGGTGAGTCCCCCCCTCTCAGACACCCTGGCGGCCTCCATCAGGGCCCAGGTTCTTGGCTTCCTGCAGCCAGCCACTACCCCACCCTGGGGCTAGATCAGAAGCTGCCCCCCCAACCTAGGGCTGGATTGGAGCTGGTACCCCCTAGACCCCACTCAAGCCGGCCAGTCCTTTCCCAGCTCCACCTTCCCTCTCACCTCGGTTTTATCTGTCTCCTCCCCCAGCTCATCCTCCTCATGGCTGGAGCCCATGTTCACGGCCATGTGGCTCTGCCGCTCACTGATGCTGGTGGTTGTGGCGTCAGGATCCACGGCCAGCAAATCCGCTGCCTCGTCGAATTCTGCAGGGAAGCCCCCAGCAGTGAGAACAGGTTGGAAATCGGGTTCCACTGCCCTGAACCCTGGAATTTCTTTGGCGAGGGGCCAAGTACCGACATCCTGTTCTATTGCGCCCAGGGCAAACTAAAGTCCTGTCCATTCTGCTCCCCCGGGGCTGCCCCTCACATGCACAAGCACGGGTGAAATCCCTTCCCAAGCCTGCTACCAACCTGCCCTCGATGCAGGCCAGCCTGCAGCCACAGCCAGGCCCCAGAGCACGTCCTGCATCATCCCCCCAAGGGCTCAGCCCCCCCACTCCTCCCTGGGGCGGCCCATGTCAAACTGGGAAAGGGGATGAGAACGGACGGACCAATTAGCTCCTTCCTCATTCAGTGACTTTCCGTTAGGCCACAGCAGGGGGTAGGTCTGATCAGAAACAAGGAGCTCCAGCCTGGGTCAGCCATGGAGCCGTCTCCCACAACGAGCTGCTGCAGAGGAAGATGCAAGAAGTCCCGAGGAGGCAGCGAAGGGGTAACCTGCCCCAGGGCCGGTTTGCTCCTCACCCCTGCCAGTCTGATCATGTCGGTTTATAACCATCCGAAGTCATTTACTGATTGTTCAGCCTCTGGCTCTCCAGAGCCAGGCCCAGTCCTCTTTCAGCCCAGCGTCTGGCTTCACGATAGTCTCTTGGCGGGGAGTTCTGCAGGCTAACCGGTCCCTGTGCGGCTTTGCTTTGATAGAAAAAATAATCCCTACTCCTTACCTAGCACTGGGCTCAGAGCACTTGGCAAACGCGGCACCAGCATGATTCCCGTTTTATAGATGGGGAAACTGAGGCAGAGCAAGCAACTTGGCCAAGGCTGGTGAGCAGAGCTGGGCGCAAAACCCAGGTGTCTCATGCCCCAGTCCAGTGCTCTGTCCCCTCAGCAGCCCTAGCTGGGCCTAGGTGGAAATAACCCAGCAGGAGAGATGCAGATGATGGAAACGAAGGTGTCTCCAGGAAAGAGCAGCTCCAGAAACGCCCTGGGTGCGTCTACACTTGTAAATTAAGTCGACTTAAGCTTGCTTAAGTCGACTTAATTTACTCTGCGTCTACACTACACTTTCCTTAAGTCAACTTAAGGAAAAATTAAGTCAACTTTATAAAACCTCATTTTAAGTCGACTTTTGCTTTAAGTCAACTTTCTAAAGTCGACTTAAGCCAGTGTGGACATAGAGTAGCCCTAAGTCGACTCTAAGTTGACTTAGGGCTCTCCAGGACTTCCCCACTGCCCTCCCTGCCAGGGGGGTGGCACAGGGAGAGCCTGGCATGCCCCCCACCCAGGGTCCCTGTCCCCCTTTGTCCCATTGTACCCAGGTACAATGGGGCAAAAGCTGAGCCCTCTGGCACTTGGCAAGAGGTGCCCCCCCTGCCACTGTGGACCAGTCTCAGGTCCACCTAACCCCTACAAGTCGACCTAGGTGTCCAGTGTGGACGCTCTAGGTCGACTTTGTAGGGACCCCCCAAAATCAACTTAAAATTTAAGTGTAGACATGCTAAGTCGACTTAAATTAACAGTGTAGACATAGCCCCTGGTGTCAGCCAGTTTCAGGGCTGACGGTTCGGGCAACGCAGAGAAACCCACTGTTTGGCTGGACCCCAGAGAATGTGGAATCCCACAGAAGAAACCCCCCACCCAACCCCACCCCGAAGTGCGACTCTCCAGGAACCGCTCACCCTGAAACTTGAGCTCGTCGGCTGCTGCCATGGCGGCAGGTTAGTGCGTCAGGGCCTCCGCTGCAGGGAGGAAGCAAACAGCACCGAGGTGAAGGCCAGACACACCGAGCGCCCGACCCCCCAGTGCCCTGCCCAGCTGGGCCCCTTCTGGCTCAGAGACTCGCCCCGAGCAGGGCCACGTTGTGCCCATTTCACAGGTGGGGAAAGGAGTCACTGAGCGCACCCTGCACAGGACCAAAATCCCGGCCGCTGCGGGACTTGTCTGGGCCCTGCGGGGGGGGTAAAGGCAGGATAGAACCCAGGTGTCCTGGCGCAGCCCAGCCCCCTCCAGCCCTGCCGAGCCGGGGAGGGAGGGACCCCGCCCTCGGGGGTAGCGGTGGGGGCGGGGCTCAGGGGCAGTGGGGGAAACTGAGGCAGGGACCCGTGGGAGAAGCCGGGGTAGACCCCCCGCCCCGCTACCTCCTCCTCCTCCTGCTCCTGCTGCTGCTGCTGCTGCTCCTGCTGCGTGTCACTCCGGCCTCCGCCTGGCCCCGCGCACCGCCCCGGGGGAGCCGTATTTCTGTCCCTCCCTCCCCGCCCCAAATGGTCTCGCCCGGCCCGGTCCGTCTTCGTCTCCCTGCCGGGCGGAAACCACTTCCGGTCCCGGCCATGGCGGGCAGCGGGACTCGCTGGGGGCGCATTGGAACCGGCCGACTGGGTGCGGGGCGGCCCGGACGCCTGGGTTCTTGGGGGAGAGCCGGGACACGTGTATTCTCGGGAGCGGGGCCAGCGGCCCGGACGCCTGGGTTCTTTGGGGGGGGGGGGGGGGGGGGGGAGATGAGAGAGCCTGGACAGGTGGGTTCTTGGGGGACCTGTGTTCCTTGGGGCACTAGCAGCCAGGATGCCTGAGTTCTCTTCCCAGTTCCATTCCCTCGTGGTGCCTAGAGTCGTCCCCCAGATGTGCCCATTCCCGAGGGCTGGGGTGTTTGGGCTCCTCTCCCTGTAGCCGGCGGCCCCTGACCTCTCCCTCCCCGTAGGGCTGTGGTGGAAGAGCCTGCTACACGATTACGCCGAAGCCTGCAAGGATGTGGCCCTTGGCGTGAAGCAGCGGCCAGGGAAAGCCGGAATGTACCTCTCGCTGCTGGCTGGAGCTACCATCTGCAGCTTCAAGGTCCCCTGCGACACCTCGTTCGAGTCTTCCCTGCTTGAAGCCTCAGGCTCCCTGCTCCTTCTTTCCCCCTGGGTCCGGAACGGTGGCTCCGAGGGTCACGTCCAGCGCCTGCTGAAGCTACGGAACCAAGGGCAGCTACGCTACCAGAGCCTGGTCTTCTTCGCCCTCATGTACCAGGCCCCTTTCGATGTGGAAACTGACCTGTATCAGGCTCACTGCAAATACCTGAAGCCACGCTGGATGGAGTTTCCTGGCCGTGTGCTGGACGTGGGATTCTTGGGGCGCTGGTGGGTTTTGCGTTCGAAAATGAGGGATTCTGACATCAATGAAGAGGAATTCAAATATCTCCCCGAGCACCTCCGGGCCATCTCCTCCCAGAACCTCCACTCAGAGGCCAATGAAAAACTCTTTGATGAAAAATACAAGCCTGTCATCCTGACAAAGTTGCAGATTGAACAGGCAGAAAAGGAGGAGCAGCGATCGCCCCAGAGAGCCTGAAACCAACAGTTCGAACAAAGGGACTTCCATTTTCTCTTGGCTCTGCTGGACTGGCAGTCTGGGAACTGGCTTTGTGGGAGGGTGGGGGAATGAAGTGCAAAAAGATCCTGTGACGAACTATAATTTGTGCTGCTCCAAGCTACAGCTCGCTGCCCTCATGATCCAACTGTGTGCTCAATAAATGAAATATGGGACCCTTCACTTATCCTTTGATTTTTACATTAACCTAAACAAAGGCTGGTGGCACTTTTAAAGACTAACAAAGTGTTCCCTCTAAACTGCGTGGGTGCGCAGCCGCACAGCGGCCGTCGCACCCCCCGCGCAGCACTGAGGGACCCCCGCGCAGCCCAGCAGCCCCCGCCGCTCCCTCCAGACCCCTGGGGCTGCGGCTTTGCTGCGGCAGACCCTGCCTGCGCCCAGCCTCTGGGCTGGCCCTCCCCGCCCCCAGGGCGGGACAGGCAGGCTCAGGCTCTGCTCAGGTGCGTGGGGCTGCCTGCCTGCCCCACGCGGCCGGGGCAGCAGGGTAGCTGCGGCCGCGGCAGGCTCCCGGGTTCCCACCCGCCGACTGCCTCAACTTCCCGGCCTGGGGCCGGGCTCATCCGACAGCTTCGGCCTCCCAGCACGGGGCTGGGGTCTGCTCCGCCCCACCGGTGGCTTCCCAGGGCCACGGTAGGGTCCGCCCCCGCCAGCGGCCTTGGCTTCTCTCTTTCTTCTTTGCCTGCCTTCTTTTTTCTTTCTTCCTTCTTTCTCTTTTTTCCTTATTTGTCTTTTTCTTTCTTTCTTTCTTTCTTTCTTTCTTTCTTTCTTTCTTTCTTT
>ML686092.1:643827-674170 GCA_007922175.1 Pelusios castaneus
TTCCTTCTTTCTCTTTCTTTGCTTCCTTCCTTTCTCTTCCTTCTCTTCTTTCCTTCCTTTCTTCTTTCTCTTCCTTCTTTCTCTCCCTTTCTCTTCCTTCCTTCTTTCTCTCCCTTTCTCTTCCTTCCTTCTTTCTCTCCCTTTCTCTTCCTTCCTTTTTCTTTCCTTCTTTCTCTCCTTTGCTTTCCTTTTTCTTTCCTTCTTTCTCTTTGCCTTCCTTCTTTTTCTTTCTTCCTCTCTTTCTCTTCCTTCTTTCTCTTTTTTCCTTCTTTCTCTTCTTTCCTTCCTCTTTCTTCTTTCTCTTCCTTCTTTCTTTCTCTTTTCTTTCTCTTCCTTTCCTCTTCTTTCCTTCTCTCTTTTTCTCTTCCTTCCTTTTTCTCTCTCTTCCTTCCTTCTCTCTTTTTTCTCTTTCTTTCCTTCCTTTTTTAAAAAAAACTTTTAAAAAATTAATTTTAAATAAAAACCTTTCTAAAAATTAAATTTCAATTCAAAATTCATTCAAATTCAATTAAACACAATTAATTAATTCTATTTACAATTACTTTAACTTCAGTTAATGCCTATAATTTCCGTCATGTGAGTTTACACAAAAATTTTATTCAGAAAAAGTTTTGCACACGGCTTGAAAATTTTGCACACAAGCCGCCAAACCTTAGAGGGAACATTGCTAACAAATGTATTTATCGCATGAGCTTTCATGGGAGAAAATCCCACTTCGTCAGATGGGGAACATGGAAAAGGGGAGCAAAATAAATGTAGGGGAGTGTAAGTCATAGGATCAGATCAAGCATTAATCGAGGACATGTCACTGGCCCAGTGCTTGGCATTCCAGCCCAGCCCAAGACTGGTCCAGAGAAAGGGGCTGTATTCCAAAAGGAAACCACCTCTTTGTTCTTGATAAATTCCCAGCCATTAATGGGCTGGTAGACCTCAGTTGAACCGCGGTGTGCTAGTGGGAGTGGCGATGATGATGCAGGAGGGGGTGCACTCCCTGGAGGATCGGGGCTGACTACGGTGCCCCAAGGTGGGGCAAGGGGATGCCCTGCTCCCACATAATTTAGACCAGTGGTTTTCAGACTATGGGTCGGGACCCAGTACAGGTCACAGACCCTCAGGTACTGGGTGACGCCACCTCCTGCCACTCACCAGGAGAGGAGACGAATGGATTGCTGAAAGATGTAACTCTTGGGTCGTGGCCATAAATGATTGTTTTTCAGCTGGGTCCTGAGAAGAAGAATTTGAAAACCACTGGGTTAGACTCCATCATTCTGTATTTCTAGTGGGGATTCGGTTTCCAACTTGCATTCAGCAGCACTGAATTTCATCTGCCGTTTTGTTGCCCAGTCACCCACTGTTGCGAGATCCCTTTGTAACGTCTCAGTCTGCTTTGGATTGAACTGTCTTGAGCTATTCTGTATCATCTGTGAACTGTGGCTCCTCACTGTTCACCCCTTTCTCCAGCGCATGCTGAACAGGACTGGTCCCAGTGCAGACCCTGGGGGACCCAGCCGTTTGCCTCTCTCCTTTCTGAAACCTGAAGGTCGCTACCTCCTGATTTTGAGCACTTAAATCATTGGTTTCATCTTTCTTACAGCTCAGTAGACAAAAAGTGAGACTTCAACGTGTGTCCCGATCTTCAGGGGGCGTGGGAGCTGGCTGGAGAGTGTTGCAGTGGGTCTGGTTAGCCTTGATTCAGAAGACTGAATCCAAGTTGATATTTGTCTTTCTGGAGTGAAAAGCGCACCCAGAGTAACGTTCACAGATCTAAGCTGATGTGACTAGCTGACTTGTTGTGTCCTGGGGCAAACCAAAAACCATTTTGGGTGCAAAATTTGACCCAAAATTAAAATGTTTTCTTTGTTACTTTTTTTACCCTTTTAAAAAAAATAACACAATGAATTTGAAGACAATTTCTAAACAAAAATCCTTTTTGAATCAAAATGTTTTATATGGAAAACATCAACGTGACATGTTTCAACTGCTTTTTTTCAACCAAAGCGATTTGGCATGATTTTAGAGTCCTGTTAACACAAAGCTGCAAAATGATTCCATTGATCCAAATCTGCCTTTTCTTTCTTTTTTTGGTTGGTGAACAAAGATGTTTGAAAAATTTCACCCAGCCTTAGTTTAAGAACAAATGGAAACTGTTTCCCAGTGGATCCTGAAGGGACAGCAGAGGGCACTAGAGAATTAAGGGAAAAACCCCATCTGCTGCTTTAGCAGACTAATGGTCCTAGCTCTTGTGGGTAGACGTTCTCTATAGCAATGGGCTACGGCTGGGTTGGCCCCCATGGGAACAGGTCTGTGATCATTTGGTGGGTGTTTGGATCAACCCAGGCTCTGAGGAGTCCAGGGAGCGACAGAACCACATGGGGAGAACCTGCATTTCCCTCTCCTGGGAAGAGTCGTGTGGGGAGATGGCTTCACAGGCCAACTTTACTGTTCTGTGGCTGGGTATATATAGGAGCACGCTGAGTTCTTAAACCGCCGTCCTAATGATTTAACTGATTTAATAAGTGATCAAACAGCTGCAGGAGCTGAGGCTGCCGCTGCTGAGATTTCTCTTTGAGTTGCTGGAGTCTTTGATCGCGGCTTGTTGGCTCAGTCTCCCTTTGAGTTCCACTGGAGACAATAAATGGACTTGGGCAGATGGCCTCGGCTGGGCTGAACCTTGGCTCTCTGACAGCTCTTTTAGGCCAGTCTGGGTCCCCTGAGAATCCCTGCTGGGCCGGGGCCTCCCTGGCCGGTGGGGAATTGGCGTAAAAGCCCTGCACCTGCCTTGCTCCCAGCCTGTGGCGTGGAGGGGAAATCAGGGACGCAATCAGAGCCTGCTGAATTCTGGTTATTCTCTGCTTCCCAGGGGGCAGGGCATGAGTTACAAGAGCCCTAAAGCTGCTCTAACTTACACTGGGGATCAGGAGCCCCAGAACGCAGGAGCAGAGAGGGAACTTAAACGCAGCCCCCCTCCAAATGCCTTTCCTTCCCCAAGCACAGGGAGAGAGGGGAGCTGAGAGCCAGACCCACAGAGCGAGAGCTAGGCAGGGTGTGTTAGGTGTGTCTCTGTAAAGCTAGAAAGGCCATGAGTGTGTGACTGCGCAGGTGAGGAAAGAGACGAAGCAAGAGCGATGTGCCAAGGAGACACAGGACTATATGAGGCGCAGGGTTAAGCTAGAAAATCAGCGAGAGACGTCACAGGCCAGGGCGGGGGTCAAGGAGATGGTGGGGGTGTTTGCAATGGGAAAATCGGGTGGGTCATGTGCGTGCTGGAGAGGCTGTGCATGGGTGCTCTGAGAAAAGAATGCCCCGTCTCTCTCTGGATGAGGCTCAGCCATCCCGGTGTGGGTCTTCTGCCGAGTGCATCGAGAAATCCATCTGCAGGAGCCACCTATGCCTGGCCCCGGTGGGAACGTTAGCCCTGCAGTTCTGATCCGCACAGAAACTCTCAGTGCCTTTAGTGTAAAACGGCTTTCAAAGTCCAGCCAAGGTCTCTGTACAGCAGTATCTGCTGTGTAAACAGTAGCCATTTAGTTCTGGGTTGGTTTTTTTCTTATTCTCCTTTGGCCGGGCAGGAATTGCCCCCTGGTTAATTTCACATTGAAACTTGTGGTCTGCCAGGCAGGCCCTTTCTTTACGGCCTTGCTCCTGGGAGCAGTTGGTGTCGGAGAAACCACCCTTTGTCCTGAGCAAAACTGAGCCCTGCACACCAAGCAGAACCCTGGCTCTGGGCTCGGCGCGGCTCTATTTTCCAGAGATTGGTTTTTTTAATGCCACAGATGAGCTCAAGCAGGATGAGCGACAGACGGTTTGCTCACAGTGGCTGTTGCCAGAGAAGAGGCGTTTGTGCAGCGTCAGCCTTCTTGGGCAGCGTGAGGAGGAATCCGTGATGCTATGGAAATGCTGGCTCCTAAACAGAACAATAGAAGATCAGGCGTTTTCATGGGCTATTGAGGTCCAGCGCCCCTCAGGACGCCAGGTCAGATCTCACGGGATGGGAAACCAGCCTGCAGCAGGCGCTGATGGTGATTCAGTGGGGGTGCTCTCAAAGCTAGTCCTGACCCCCAGACCCCAGTGCAGTGGGGGGAGTGACTCTCCTCACCCTGCCGTGCTGACCCCAGTGCTGTGCTGCTCAAGTTTCTAAACAAACCTGAGGCTCCGACCGCTTCTGATGATGAAACTTCCCATTGCATTTTCTGCAGGACAGGATGTTCCCCTCGGCACCCTGGCTCAATTCCTACTTGGCCATCCTGCCTCCATAAAATACTTGGTGTCATTCTTGGCCAAGGCAGGATTTTGTTTTCACCTTGTCTGAGCCTGTGTTGAGTATGAGCTGTTTAACAGTTGCAGGCTCCACCCCATTGTGTTTCCATCTTCAAAATTGGAATAATTCTTTCTCTTTTCTCCTCACCCTACAGGGCTCTGTAAAGAGGTGAAGCCGAGATCATTTCACCAAAAGGACGATGGAGATCTTGACTTTACACTCATGTTTGGGCAGCTTCACAGGGAGGGAGGGAGACTTGCTTCTCCTGGGACCGTTCAGAGGAAGGAGGAAGCAACCAGCCCAGAAACTGGCCTCCTTGAAGTGAGCAGGAAGAGCTGAATCAATTCCTGACTCTGCCACTGACCTGTTTGGTGCCCTTGGGCAAGACCTTTCACCTCTTCCTCAGTTTCCCCTCCCAGCCTGTTACTTAGATTGCAATCTCTTTGGGGCAGGCATTGTGCCAGACTTCTATCTCTTTAACCCACGTATCCTCCCTGTGAGGTAGGGAAGTAGTGCTGGGTACAGATGAGGCCCAGGGAGATGGAGCGTCTTGCCAAGGTTGTAGGTGAAATCTGTAGCAGGACCGGGAATTGAACCTGGGTTTCCTGAGTGGGGCAGAGATCCTAGGATGCAGCATGTGAGCCGAGGTCATATTCCCTGCAGGGAGAGGGAAGCGTTAATGCCATTGGGCGAGGTGCTGGGGAGACCTCATCCAGATAAGTGGATAATTCTGGTCACAGATGGTCAGGAACGGTGAATGCAGAGTGGGCCGGGGGCGGAGAAGAGCTGCGAGGTGATCAGACGGCTGGGAGGCCGGAGAAGAGTCCGAGAGCCTAGCAAAGCGAAGGCAGAAAAGGGACCTGAGGCATCAAGGGGGAGGTCGCCGGGCACCGGAAGAGCTGTTGAAGTGCAGGGCGATGCTGGCACGAGAATAAGGGGGAGAAACTGGCCATGAGAAGCAGGTCTCCTCTCCACCCACCAGAGGAAGGCTGTGGGACAGCCTCCAATTGATGCAGTGGGGCAGCAGCCCAACTCGCGGCGATGGAGCGCGGTAAGTTGATGAGAGGGGGCGACCTGTGATACCACTGAGCCCTTGAGGCCTGCCCCAATGCGGCTCCACAAAGGGACCAGCTCTCAGCAGGGATCTCCAGGCACTGCTGAACAGGTGCTGTGTCTGTACAGCAGCTAGCACACCACGCCTGCTCTGTGACTGGCTTCTTAGCACTACCATAATACAGCTAGTGAAGAAGTTCCCCATCTTCAAAGCGTCTGATGAAGTGGGATTTTCTCCCACGGAAGCTCATGCGATAAATAAATGCGTTAGTCTATAAAAGTGCCACAGCCCTCCTTGTTTGTTTTAGTGAAGAATGTACAGCGCCTGGCGCAGTGGGGTCCTGATTCATGCCTGGGATGCCTATATGTTATCATAATACACCTAATAAATAATACTGTCACATGCAGATTAATATGCAAGTTGGGGAAAATCTGCCATGGAAAAGCATTCGGTGCAAGAATGCTGCATACCAGATTTTTGTCTTGTCCCAAGGGTAGGTAAGTTGTTTGTGATGTACAGCTCCTTGCTCCGACTGGACGAACGGTAGCAGCTGAGCTCAGCTACGGTAACAAGTTAAGTCTTTCCATCGGAGCGACCGACTGGCCGTTAAATGCAAATTGATTTGTTACGAATATATTCACGGAAGGTTTGAAAATCACTGTATGCAAGGCGTGCAGATAGCAGAAGCCGCCTGAATAATTAATGTGTGTTAAATGGTCAGCCAGTGAATCCATTAATGAAAAGCAAATGCATGTTGAAGATACCTTTAAAAGTGTTACTAAAGGGACTAATCTGAGCTTTGAAATTTTTCATGTAAGAGTCCCCTGAACTCCCCCACCGCCTGCAATTTCAGAGAGGAATTGTCTTACTAGTTAAGGGACGGTGCTGGGTCTTTGACTTGTGGTGTGAGTGATTTCAAATCCTCGGTCTGAGTCAAGACTCCTGGGTTCTATTCCCAGCGTTAGGAAGGCGAGTGTGTGTTAGTAGTTGGAGCAGAGTTATCATCTATTTCAGGGGGCAACCTCTTCTCTGAAGCCAGAAATTGTCATGATCCCTTTGCCTTTCCTGTACAAGTGAGAGTGAGAAATCATGTCCGTGCTAAGCCAATAGAAAAGCAGGAAATTGGCACGACTCCTTGACAATGAAAGACCGGGATGTGGAGGGGGGTAAGATTTTCTTTGCTTTAGGTCGCAGTAAAGATATTCACTGCCTTGTGATCTCTAGGGCTGGGTTTCAGGCCGTGACCCTCAGTCTTCCCATCTGTGAATTGGGGATAACGCTGACCGACTGTGCAGGGGGGCTGAGCTGAGTCGATGGGGACAAGTTGGGGCCCGACAGAACTGCTAAGTAGGGCCCTGCAATGAGTTCTGAGTTCTGCCGAGGTGGAATTCTTTGCCAGATTGCGGCCGCTGTTACGGCGTAACCACAGGAAGGCCAGATTCCCCAGGCGTCCATCCTGGCTCCCCAAACTTGCTCTCCGCACTCGACCATACTCCCCCTTAGCCCCCTCCGCTCTGTGACAGAGAGCTGTTGGGTTCGTAGATCAGCACGTTTACGGGGAGCTGGGCCATGACAATCATGTTGGCTCCAACCGTTCCAGACCGCCGCGCCCCCTTCAGGAGTCTGATTCGTCTTGTGTAGCCCCCGCGTTTCCCCTCGCTCAGAAACCGCTTGCTCACAAAATCAGAGCTACAAGTCGCTCACGTTCTCCCTTTTACCATCGGGTTATCCAGCACAGGGAGTCATCGCACAAGCTGCCGTGGGAGAAAATCCCACTTCGTCAGACGCGTGAAGATGGAGTGGGCCATGGAGACGTCCTTGTCCTCGCATTTCAGTGTCCCCCACCGTGAGCTGGCTGGGGGAAGGGGCCATGGGCTGCAGGACCAGACCCTATTTGCATGTGCAAAGCCGCCCCCCCCCCCCCCCGGCTGGTGCTCTGCATGATGGGATGCCTCGACTGGGGGATCCCTGGGCTGCTGCTGGGTCACAAAGGTGGACGGTTGTTCCCCGTCACCGTACTGCGTGAGCAAAGGGCAGCAGAAACGTGCTCAGCCTGGCCTGCTGGGAGAGCGGCCCTCGTCTGAACAGGGGCTCCGGTCCCAGCCCTGGGTGGGGTGGGGCCAGGGATTCCTGAAACCCCAGGCAGGGTTTACTCTCCCCGACTGTTTGTTCCCACGAGGAGCCCTTTGTTAAGAGCTGACCCCTGTTGCTGACGGGCCCCGAAATCATGGAGATCTGGCTGGAACCTCGAGATCAAGGGAGAAGTAGCTGGTGGCAGAGCGCCCGGCTGGTTGGCCAGTGGCACAGAGCAGCAGGCGGTGCGGCCAGCTGGGCAGGAACCCCCAAAAGACCACGAAGGCGCCGTCTGTTCCCCCAGCAGAGTGGACGATGAACTCGCTCAGCAGCACCTCTGACCACAGACAACACCTGTGAGTGGGGCCCGAGGAGGGGAGAGACCGAGAATGCAGCCCCACCCACTCTGGGGGCTGCCCATGGTTCTGTGTTTGTGGTGTTTTCCCGAACTGGGGCTCAGTTCCTTCCTTCCCGGGGTCGGTCTGTGCTCAGACTCTGCCTGCGAGAGGGGAAGGGTTGCCTCTGGTGGTGCCCTGGGGGGGGGGGTGTCGTTTCCCAGGTCACTGTTGGAAAGGGGCCCCCAGGAATTGAACACGGCCCCGATTGCTGCCAGATCCACCTGCCCGAAGGGTTATATTGTTAGGGACTCGTCTGGCAGCCTGGGTCTGTCCCCCTCGCAGGCACTGTTCATTTGGGGCAAACAATCTCCTTCCCTTTTGGAGAAATCCCGCTCTGTATGATGGCTGCGCCCTGCTAGAGGGCTGGTGCAAGGGTCTGCGGTTTGACCCGAAGTCCTGCTTCCTCATCGTAGGGATTCGACGATGACTCAGTTGAATCCGCTCTCAAGGCAGCCAGGGACTGCCTGAGCGAGTGCCAGACCCGTGGGCGTATGTTTCGGAGGGAAGAGGGGGCCTTTGCGGTGCTGTGAGCTGGGGGAGGCCGTGGCGGCTTCCAAGGGAGATACCAGTCGCTGGCAGCCGATCTCCCGGGGTCCCGGCCTCCGAGGTGGAGTTTCGGAAGAAGATGGAGGTGCTCTTGGGAAAGGAAGGCAAGACCGTGGCTGATCTGCCACGTCTATGGGGTTTAAACCCATTGGCCCCCGGCCAGGGGGCTGCAGCCTCAGCTGAGGTGTGGGCAAAGGCTCTCGGTCAGGTCTTGGAAAAGGTCATGCAGCCGCACGCCGCGTCCAGCTCACACCGCATGCTAATGTTATTTTCTGGGGGTCCCATCCCAATGCCGGGGAAGAGGTTTGAGCTCTGGTTGGAACACACCACGGAAATGCTGCAAGCATGGATGATGCCTGACGCTGAGAAGCGAAGATGTCTAGTGGAGCACCTCAGGGGTCCGGCTCGAGATGTGAGCCGCACTCTGAAGCTCAGGGACCCTGGGGTCAGCCTGAAGGACTGCCTAGAAGCCGCGGTCAGGCCTTTGGGAGAGACGAGAGCTCGCAGGGTGCCTGATAGCAAAAGGGTGAGAAGCTTTCAGCCTATATCCAGAGGCTGGAGAAACCATTGCAGAGAGCGGTCATGGGAGGAGCAGCGACTGCCGAGCAGAGGGACCGGACAAAGCTGGCCCAAATTAGGAGAGACATTCAATGCCAGAGCCCCATTTTACGCTACCTTCGGTTAAGAGAGCGACAGGAAAAACCACCCAGTTACCCTCAGCTAATCAAAGAGGTCCGAGAGGAGGAAGAAAGGCAGGCGGACAGTGAGGACTGGGAAGTCCAATCCGCTAATCTCGCTGGCACAGCACCCACACGGCCGCCCGAGGAACTGGCCCCACGACTGTGCGTCCTGATGGAGCAGATGGCTGAGCTATAGCGTGAGGACGTAAGGTGGCCGCGGTCCAGAAGCGGTTAGTAGCACGGCCCCAGCAGGGCGACAGGGGAGAAGGCCATCTTTCTTCTGCTCTACACAGGATCTCAAGTGACTATCGGCCTTGGGGCCTCAGCCCGGAGGAGTCCCCTGGCCGAGGGCATGTCAGGGGAATTTCCAGGGGAGGCTGCCAGGGTGAGAGACGATGTGGATCCTGCTGCCTTAATAGGCTGTGTCTGCACTGGTAGGGACAGATCCAGCCTCTCGACAATACTCGCTCATTACTGCGGACCGCACCTCGACACCCGGACAAGCCATGCGCCTTGTGCCAAAACCGATAGGAAAAGGCTGCAGGACCAGACTATTTGCCTGCGCAAACCCGCCTGCCCTACTGGGTGCTCAGCATGATGGGATGCTTTGCCCGGTGTGAGGTGCCGCACCCCCATACACCCCGGGAAAGTGATCTGTGTGTCTTTCTTGCCCACCCTTGCAGAGTGTTTGTGCGGTTTAATATCACTAAGTATGTTTTGTGAATGTCCATGGCACACTCTGCATTACTGTTACGGGAGCACGTTTCCTGCAGCATCATACATGTGTACAGCTATGAAACATGTCCCCAGATTATTTCACATGGCTCAGGTGGGGGCAGACAGTCAGAGCTGTATCCAGCACACCTGGTGAAGGTTTGCCTGCAAACCTCCTGGAGATGAAGAGCTTTCGTTGGGGAGAGAAAGGCAGAAGGGGAGCCAATGGGTGAGCTGCATGTGAGTGAAACAGTGGTCTTTGGTTAAAATGCGAGTTGTCTTTTATTTGAGTGTATAAACTCCTTGACTGATTCATTAGCTGATTGTGCGTTGATTTGCCACATACTCACATAAAATCATGTTTGAATCAAGAAACTCATGCTGGTTTTACCTAAAGCAGTGCGGAGTTTGGAAAGAGAGTGTGAGTGCGGACGCCTGACGTAGAGCAAAAGTTAATACATCGGGCTCTTTGTCAAACATCTGGAGCAGAGAAATGAGCCTGCAGTGACCAGTGAAGGGTCCCAATCCCTGTTAGATGGAGTTCCCTGGATTGCCTCTGGAGACTGGTGTAAGCACTGGGCACCATCCCACAAGTGGCTCATGAAACTGATTAGACAGTGGAGGCTGGGCGTGAGCTGATCCAGGAGTGGGGCTCACACAGCCCTGGGGTGCAGAATTGGAGACACACTGGCACACCAGTGCAGATTGCAGGAAGGGAACGTCACGCCCGGATGATCTTTTGGCTGCTGTGGGGTCACAAATCCCTGTAGCGTTAACTGCGGGGGGGGGGGGACACACGGGACACTGTTGTCCCCCGTTACCGTATTGTGTGAACAAAGGGCAGCAGAACTGTGCTCAGCTGGCCTGATGGGAGACTTGCCCTCAACTGAACAGAACTGGTAACCCAGGGCTCGGCTGCCAGCACGTGAGGAAGGCGGATGGGGCGGGGCCGGGTGTCCCTGTCTAGGGGTGTTGGCTCTGCCTGAGCCCTGGGCATACTTACCCATTGGGAAAATGGGGTCAGCCCCCAGGTGGTTATGTGGGAGTCACGAGCTGTGAGCCCCGATCCCGGCCAGGTGTGGAGCTGTGAGCTTGGGGTGTGACCAATGGGGGGGGGGCTCTGAGCCCTGACCCTGGCCAGGCGTGGGGCTGTGAGCCTGCCTGCTTCCTCCTGGCAGGGGCACATGGGGGAGAGGAGCAAACGGTGACACACAGATATTCCCCCCAACCCGATGTTCCTCTCACCCCAGGGAGTTGTGGGGGGAGGAGCAAGGCAGGGGTCTCTGCATCCAGGGCACTTTCTCCACCTGGGCCGTGCTGTGAGGCAAACCAGAGTTGCTGCCTCCCGCCTCCCCCTTACACAGCCTGGGGGGGGTGACCTGGATGGAGGGAGCCTTGACGTTGCTCTTCGCTCCCCACCTCAGCTCCCAGGTGTCTGAAGAGGAGCAGGTTCAAGGGGGAAACACGCAGCAATTCCCGTCCCGTGCATGTCTCAGTTTCCCCAGGTGGGAGCAAGAGGGGGATGCAGGGATGAGGCGAAGTGGGAGTGGGGAGTGTACAGAAGCCAAGGACGACGATGGAGCCATTGCTGGGGTCCAGGGTATTGGGGGGACAGTCAGGGGGTTGCACTCGGAGGCTTGCAGTGCCAAAGGGGTCACAAATACAGAACGTTTGAGAACCACTATGTAACCGTCCCCCTCCCATGGGCCAAAGACAGAGCTAATCAGAATCTGGCCGGAGCTGAGCTCCTCTGCTGTGGGACAGCGCCCAGCGCTCCTGCCTGTTTCAGCACCCAGCTTCTCCACTACAAACTGACGACCCCCGAGAGCTGGGGGAACCTCTGGAGACCGACTCGCTGAGGCCAGAGGAGAAGCAGGTGGTGGCAGAGCGGCCAGCTGGGCGGCTGGTGGAGGATGAGCAACCAGCCGGGCGGCTGGCAGGACAAGCAAAGTCCCTTCTTCCCTGCCCTCAGCCTGGCGGGAAATGAACTCAGATGCACGCTGGCCCAGGACAACAGCTGTGAGCGGGGAAGTCTTGTCTGTTGGAGGTGGGCAGGGTGTGTGTGTAATTTTCCAGGTGCATGGTCGGGACTTGAGCTGGTTCTGATGTCTTGTGGGACAGGACCCCCCAGGTTTCGAACCTGTCTCTCACTGCTGCCCATCCCACCTGGCAGACCTGGTATGACATCGTGGTGGATACTGATTCGCCTGCACTTTGCATGAAGCCTGTTGTAAGAGTACGAGGAAAATATCTAGGTAAGTTGTACGCTTGGAAGAGCTCCGCGTAGCCCGTACACTTCCCTGGTTGAGGGCCACTGAGCTAGACTGACCACCGTGAAAACACAGCTAACGGGTAACACCAGCCTGTGACTCCTGTTTGACCTAAGCCGTGTGTCGGAAGGAGACGTCCAATCTTCATCCGTCTTGGAGAAGCCACCACCTTCCGATGGTTAATTGCCCTCCCTGTTAGAAATGTGTGCCTTATTTCCAGTCTGATCCTGTCTACCTTCAGCTTCCCGCCACTGGAACGCCTCCTGCCTTTTTCAGATTGAAGACCCCGAGATCTTCTCCCCATTGGGACAGGTGGTTTGTGATCAAGTCAACTCTTCTCTTGGATAAACTAAGCACATTGAGCTTCTTCCGTCTCTCCCTGTAAACCCCTTTCTCCAGAACTCCAATCATTCTTGGTTCTCTTCCTACCTCTCGAATTGCTCCCAGCCCGTGACAGGGACTTCTAATAAATCAAGCACAATAGGTACCAGATCTGTGACTGGTGCTCCTAGGCACTGCCATAATACACCTCATAAGTAAGAATTATTGTAACTTTGCCAGGCTTGCAAATGTTCAGAGCGCAGCGTCCCTTCCAGTGTGGGCCTGGCTTTAGTACGCATCAGAGCTCTGCTGACTTGTCTGCTCATCGGGGTGGAATGCAACCCCCCTCCTGTTTGTTTTAGAGCAGTTGTTCATTTCCTCTGTGATTGTCCGTTCCCCAGCTCTATTCGCCTAACTGCAGCATTTGGGTCTCCAAGAACCAGTAGTTTTATCCTTTTCCAGTCCCACGTCTAACCCCAGATTTCCAGCAGACGGCCTGGGCTTTTTGGGCATCGGTTCTGGTTTGGTGCCAGCGGAAGGGGGGTGAAACAGGGACTTTATGCTTCCTGCCACAGAGCGCCCTCTGGGGCTAATTCCTCTGCCTTGGGCAAGGCGGCTGGGTTACCACAGATGTTTCGGGCCCCATGTGCGCAACATTTCCTTTGCAGGCAAATATTTTTAGTGTGGGCATGGGGTAAAGTTTCTAATAAATCCAATCATTAAGCTAAACTCTTACTACCTTTGATCTCCAACTCCTAGAGTTTGAGGCCAGACAGGACCATTAGATCATTTAGTCTGATCTCCTATGTAGCCCAGGCCGCTCCATTTCACCCAGTTCCCCTTCGATGACACGACATCATACTGATTATGTTTCCTTGATATGTCCCTGGGAAATAGGTACCATCCTTGGCTTGTTAGCATTCCTTCCTGGACATCACAGGACTGAAAACCTAGAGTGGCTGCCACCTGCTAGGTGAAAGGGCCTGAAATGTAAAGGAGCAATTTTCACAGTGTCGCACAATGACAAAGCAGTCGTGAATTGTTGTTTACGTTTTTGAAGGTGAACAATAATTGCATTGTACCGGTTTGCTGGATTCCCAGCGGCTGCAGGACACGTGGCACAAAACCCCACTCATGTTGGAAAGAGGCATGCTGCATGTTCAGTGGGTTACTGACTCCAGAGAGTGGGGGCAGAGCTGCAGGGCTCCCAATTCAGGGAGAGGAGCAGGACCTAGAGGTTAGAGTGGGGGAGGGGAGGGAATCGGGGCTCCTGGGTTCGACCTATCCAAACTCTTTCTTTATTTGGTTTATGTCCTTGGGAGATCCCATCCCTGTCGATATTTAAATCTCAGCACAGTCCCATCTGTTTCATCTGCTCTTCTTTTTCAAGCTGCCACAGGTGGCTGGTTAAAATTGATAACCAGAACCATATAGGCGGGTTCCTAGATTCCCAGGCCAGATGGGATCATCTAGTCTGACCTCCTGTATACCCAGGCCGGAAGACTCCCCAAAGGAATTCCCAGAACAGCGCTTTTAGGAACACATCCCGTCTCAACCGATCCACCATGACTCTCGGTAAGTTGCTCCGATGGTTAATTACTTGCTCTGTTAAAAACGTGTGCCTTATTTCCCGTCTGAATTTGTCTTGCTTCAGCTTCCAGCCATTGGACTGTGTTCAATCTCTGCTAGGTGGAAGAGTCCATTATTACGTGTTTGTTTCCAGTGCGGGAACATAGCGTCTCTAGGGCTGACTTGATTACGATCTAGAAACGCCTTTGCGGGGAACGTGTACTAGGAGTGGAGCCTCCTTAGAGGTTAGAGAGGGAAGAGTCCCATCTAGCCCTTCACCAGCTGGGCTTGGGGGCAGGACTGGTTCCTGCAGAGTGTGATTTCGACTCAGTCCCCTTTGGTGCATAACGGACCGTTAGTGAGAGGCAGCGTAGCCCTGCAGAGTAACTGTGTGGACCACAGGCTCACATTTCCTCCTCCCCTCCCATAAACTATGCCCCAGATCCTGCTCAGCCCCTCTGGCTCACAGAGCCCTGACCTTCCCTTTGTCTCTCCTAACAAATGCTCTGAATAGAGGAAGGCGCAAGGCGCTCAGAGCTAGCCAGACGTCAATGCGCTGGAACGTCTTAGAGTCACTCAAAGCTCAGAGAATACCCCAGTCACGCAGCTCCATGGGGTGGCCTTGGGACATAGAATGGGGGGTCAAACCCTGCAGTCCAGCTACAGCCTCAGTTTCCTTTTGCTCCTCTTCACCTATGTTCGCTTTCTTTCCCATTTGTTAGTCAAAGTGACTTTCTCCTGGCTTGAGTGTCCACTTTACCTGCCGTGGGACAAACAAGCTGCTGTTTGCCCTGGGTGAGCTCCTCTCTGCTGGAGGGAGGGATGCAAATCACAGTTCATAGCAGCCCGCCACAGCTAAGTGGAGGATCTGGATTGCTGGCTGACGTCAGGACCGGGAAGTGTAGACAAAGTGATGTTCCAGGTGGAGGCAATTTTTCAGCAAATGAGACTGGGGAGAAGTGCTGACTAATGTGTCCTGTGATGGCCAGCTGTTGCATTTGATTAATGACCCAAGCTCGTCACAGGCTGAAGTCCCGTATTTGCAGAGCAGCACCATGCACAAGGTTCTTTTGCGGTGTGTGTTGATTTGCGGAGCAGCACCAGTTCTGTAACTGGATCTGGTGATTTCAGGACACAGAGAGGGGTCTAGGACGCTCGGTCAAGGTTTTGGATCGGTGTGGCTTGGCGTTCAGGATGTGAAGAAACCAAAAATTGAGCCAAAACCGTATTTAATCTCTCGTTTGATCAAAGCTGGGGGTATATTCACCCCAAAAGTCCATGAACTTTTCAAGCAATCTGAGCTGGCTTCTGTTACAAGTCCTTTCCCTTTGATGTGGATTCTTTGCTGTCCCCTCTGCTGCTAACCGTCAGTCACAATAACTTGAAGACTGTAAAAACAATATTGTTCCTTTTGCTGGGAGGTCACAGGCAGCTTGTTCTGCCACATAAAATGACAGGATCGATTGCGTCTCACTTTCCCTGGGTAGAGAGGTTCCTCTCCTTCTTTTCTAGCCCATTCTAAAGCCCAGACTGTGCAAAGTGTCCATCATCTCTAGTGAAACACTTCCTGTGGTTAGCCGCTGGTGCCAACTTTCAGTTTTATCCTGGCTCTCTGCTTTCAGTCTAAAACCAGATATTTCCTAGCCCTCACTGTGGAGAAATGCAAATATCCTGCACCCTACGGGCTCAGAAAGCAAACCCCAAATGTGGCATGGTTTCCAATTGCATGTTTTGAAGCTGATCTCACATTCTGGGGGTGCGAGTCGTGGTTTTTGAACTGCTGGAGTTGACAATACTGTGTGTGACGCTGTCCGGATTTAGGGAACCATTTGTGATGTTATTTTGTATGAATATTTTATAATTGTTATAATCCATAGGAATTATGCCATGTTTGATGTCAATAGAAAGGTAATAATTTGTGGGGAATGATTATATAATTTATGTGTAGGATTTGTATTCATATTAGAAGTTAGGAATATGATTGTTATATTTTAACTTGTGTAAGGCTGGGGGAAACTTCCCAGACTGAATGTCTACCCAGCCATTGTCTCCTTAATGGCCCATTAAGGAAGCTCCCCAGTATAATGGGCTGAAGAAGAAAACCTGTTGAGCCACTAGGACTTAAACATGTGACTCAACTCCAGTTTGATTGGAGAGACCTGCACACAGCATGGAGAAGGCCAGAGGTGATAAAAGGCAGCAGCCCCGACTCCATCTTGCTCTCAAGTCCCCAGTCTACAGCCAACACCCATCTCTGGAACTATTCCTCTGAGACTGAACAAAGGATTGAGGCCCACCCGGGTGCTGGGTGTTTACCAGAGGAACAAGCCTGCAAACTCCAGAGGAACAAACCTGCAAACTGCTTTACATGGACTTTAAATCATTTGTATGTATGTGATTCGCTTTGACCCTTTAACATCACTCATATTTTGCTTCTTTTCTTCTTATATTAAACCTTTAGTTGTAGTTACTAAAGGATTGGCTATCAGTGTGGTATTTGGGGTAAGATCCAAACCTATATTGTTCTGTGTGCTGTGGCTGGCCCTTTGGGGTCAGGAGAACCTATATCTTTAAGGGACCGTGTGGCTAGGTGGGAGCCAGAGGAGCTGGAGTGCAATAAAGGTGCTGTTTTTATTTTGGGCAGATTTCTTGGTACCCAGTGTGGGGAACCAGAAGCCTGGTTGTGACTGATAGGGAGACTGGTTTAAGTAGCACCCATCAGTGTGTGGGGAGTTTGGCTCCCGGTTTTGCAGCTTGCCCTGATTTTTGCACGTCCAGGAAGGTATCCCAGGAGGCCCTGGTCACACTGTGTTACTCTGGTCTTTGTGCTAAGAGTTCATGTAGAAAGCGTTTATAAAGTGTGAATATACGATTAATTCAGGGATGGTCTTTTTGTTGCGTGTCTGGCCCATCCCTGAGGCTCCCAGATGCTGCTACAATAGATATAAATAATAATTCCTAGCTCTTCTCTAGGGCTTTTCATGTGTAGCTCTCAAAGCATGCACAGAGCGGGTCAGGACTGTACAGTTGGGGAAGGGAAGTGAAGTGGTTTGCCCAGCAGGCCAGCAGAACAGGATGAGTCATTAGATTTCTTGTAAAACATTTTGGTTCAGGAAAGAACTGTTCTGCAACTGGAGGCTGAGGAGTTTGGTGCTGCCACTTCAATGTCCTGCTGATCCAGCTATTGCCACTTGACACCTGCAGCTGGGGGGCAGTTGGCTGATTCGGGACGCAGAGAGTTGGGTTCGAAACTCAGCTAGCCTCAGGCAATCATTTGGGCCCAGATTGTCAAAGGTCTCTAGGCATCTACTTCTCCTTGAGGACGTGACCCTTAATGGCTTCATGCCTCAGTTTCCTTTCTGTGGAAAGAGGCTGATAACCTTTCCCGTGCCTGTTGAGTCGAGTTTGTAAACTCCACTGGGATCGTTCTTGCTGTGTGTCTGTGCAGCGCCTGGCACAATGGGGCTCTCACCTCTGTGGCAGCCTCTGTCTAGACACTGTCTTAATCCCGCTTGGTGCTGCCAAAAACATCCGGGGGCAAGTGGAGGACATTTGCTCGCCAATGAAATGTTGCCAGGACAAAGAGCTGTCGCAGCACGGCTCTCCTGAAGACAGCAAACACTTTGCAGAGCTTGGCAGCTCTCACTTCCCCCCGTTTTACAGGTGTCACGGCCAAGGTCACAAAGTGACTCAGTGGCAGACCTGTAGAACTCAGCAGCCCTCGTCTCTCGCTGCAGCTGATGAGTGATGGAGGAGCCATGTGATTTCCCAGGCCTGTGCTCTGATCACAAGGTGACCGTGTGCGGGTTGGGTGTGCAAGTTGCTAGCATGAAATTACCCATGGTACCTTCTCTGGCCTTGATAATGTAATAAAACTTCAACCACAGAGCTTCTTTGCTAAGGCTGAAGCAGGAGCTGCTTTCGAGATGTGATAAGACGCAGAAATAACACCGTTCTGGAATTGGGTAATGCAGTTAAAGGCCCCGCTCATCGTCACGCAGCAAGGAAAGTAATGAGGAGAGAGATGCAGAGAGCTGGAGACCAGAGGCAGAGATGTGGAGAGGCTACAGCAGTCAGTAAAAGCTGTGGCGAAGGTTCTCGCTCTCGGAGTGGGGAGAGAAGCTGGCAGTTGTGGCTAACTGGAAGGAGCAGGAGCGAGAGATTAGGAGATGCAAAGAGAAGTTAGGGAAGAAGTAACCAGGTTTTGTGGTTTGGAAGAAGATGGGAACCTTGCCAGCTCACCGCGCTGTGCCACCGCCCTGGCAAACCTGAGTTGAGACTGACAGACTCTAAATACGAAGCTCCAGTGGGCACAGTCCAAAGCATTCCCAATGGATTCCAGTGACATCAGAATCGCCTTCTTCCGACCCGATCCCATTTAAAAAAACCTTAGGCGGTGGTTACAGTATAATTTGATGGGCCCCGGAACTCTCCTAATCTCCGGGCCCCCTTCCCGTATTGTCTGGGCCCCCTTCATGCATGTGTGGGCCCCAGCCCAGGTAGGTATTTGCAACCACTTCTCAGTACCACATGCATCGGTTATCGCTCCATAAACATATTTATAATTTTATATGGTGTTTATGTCTATAGCAATTATCATCACACACTAGCAAACGCTGCATCACACAATAAGGATTGTGATTAACAACGGTGGGGCGTAGGACCTGCCAGCAGCCGGGGCAGGGTGGAACATGCGTTCTGCCGGATTTTTCTATTTTTAGGGGCCCCGGAACTCTGGCCCCTCAAATGTGTGGACCCCGAAATTGTGTTCCAGTGCGTTCCCCCTTACTTTAACCCCTGACCTTAGGGGTCTTGAAACGGGTCACACGGGGTGGACTCTACCGGGCTCTGCTTGCACACAACTCATTGACTGCCTGGCGGAGGGATTTTGTGCAATTGTTGGGTGGGCAGGAAGAGGCCTTGGTGTACAGGAGAACCGGGCGCTGGGCATGTCTAAAATTGCACGTCTCCCCTTGACAAGTTACTCGGAAATAGAGCCGAGACCACTGAAGGGTTTTGGTGCTGGGGAATGTGAAAGCAAGAGAGATGAACAGACAAGCCTGGAACATCAATTTCTTTCCCTCGGTTGTTCCTATTGTCCCTACGAGACGAGTTGCTCAGAAAGATGAAGGTGATTTTAATAGGGTCTAATGTTGTCATGGAGACAACTGCTCCATTGCTATTAACTGCAATCATGCCAGCTTTTATCCTGGTAGAAAGAGTGTGAAGAAATTAATATTTCAGAGCACCCAGGAATTGCGGAGGCAGCTTTTTCTGGGGGTGGAGAGTCTATTACATCGCCTCACAATAACGGACCAGTGCCTGAATCCGTGTGCAGCCTGTTCGGCAAAGGGCAAAGTCCCGAAGGAAGTATTTCAGAGGAGCTATCCCTCTGATGCTTCATGTGAAGTTCTGTTTGAAATTAACATGAAAATAAATCAGCAGTGGAGTTGTATGTTGGCAGAAACCTGTTAATGGGAAATAATCCAGCTTGGAAAAGGTTCACACTTAAACACCAGAAACAGAAAGAAGGGGGATGAGGGGGGCAGAGGACTAGGAGTCCAGGGAAGTGGGGGCTAGGGGTTACAGCAGAGGTGGCGGGTGGAGGGGTAGGAGGGACATCAGGACAGTTGGGTTTGGTTCCTAGCTAAGGGAGAGGAATGGTAGTCTAGTGGTTAGGACAGGGAAAATAGTAATAATTTCTTGCTCTGATCTAGTGTATTTCCTCAGTAGATCTCAAAGCACTTTACAAAGGGCAGTAGAATTATTCCCATTTTACAGATGGGGAAACTGAGCCTGGAGAGGGGAAATGACTCACCAAGGTCACTCAGTGGCCGAGCTGGGAATAAACTTGGGTGTCCCAAGTCCCAGCCCCATGCTCTACCCACTCAGCTACGCTGTATTCCTAGGGGCAAGGCGCAGCTCTGCCACTCTCCTTGAGCCACTCAGATCCCCTTTGTTTCCTCACGTCTCCCATCCCTAACATGGGGACGACACTGACTCCCCAGGGCTGTTGTGAGCCTCAGGTTAATGTTTGTCGAGCGTTTCAAACAAGGGGATGGATGCACTAGGGAGAGGCGCGAGTTTCCTCTCTAGAGTGGACGACCTCCTCTGCAGACTCCTGCCAGCGTCTGCAAGTGACAGTCCGTATTTTTTACACACAGGAACAAGCCATTCCCATCTGAGCATGTGTGTTCTCTCCGCCTGAGCCAGGGAAGTCGGCTGTTTCAGCAGAGATGCTAAGAGCAAACCCTCCAGCTGGCCAGCGCTCCTTCCACTGCCATAAACTATCAGCCCAAAGCTTACAAATCCTGAGGCCAGAAGGGGCCGCAGTGATCATCGGCTCTGACCACCCCCAAACAATTCCCAGAGCAGGTCTTCTAGACAAACATCCAATGGTGATTTAAAACACTGGCACCTTTGGAGCATCCATCGAGGTTAAACTTTGGCTGGAGGATCCACGCCCACCTTCTTGAAGTCTAAATCTAACTCTTCCTTTCCAGACGCCTGTTTGCATCTCAGCGAAAGGAAGAATTCCACGTGGTCGAACTTGTCCAAGAAACTGAATGGGGTGACCTCTGGCTGGGATCCAAGATGGCCAAAGCAATGAGCGAGGGTATTCGAACTTTGCTGAAGTCCCTGGCACTGGACAGGTTCCTCGGCACCTCAGCCTTGGAAAGAGGGAGCAGAGGACCCCTGGGCTGTGAGCTGTTTCGCACAGTGTTAAAGCACTAGAGAAGTGTGAGTTTGCACCATCAGGGCCTACATGTGTGCGACACGTTAGTGCACTTTAGAAATCACACCTCCGTGGTGTGCTCAGTGCTGACGTGCCCAAAGTGTCACTGAAACCCCGGTGGCATGGGGGGGGGGGGGGCTCCCCGCGGGTGTTGTGCTGTCCTGGCGGGGGGGGGGGGGTGGCTTGATGTGAAGGTGGTCAACTGCAGTGTTAAGCAGTCAGGAAATGCAGCTGAGCACTGTGTGCAGAACAGAGTCTTTTTGTAAGTGGCATTTTGGGGTGGGGGGAGGAAGAGATTTGCACGCTGTGTCTGTCTCATCCGCGCATGCTCGTGGAGCATAATCAGGGCAAGCAATCAACTCCACATAAATAAAGCGAAGGAGGATTTTGCATCCAGTGGAAACTGCAGTGGGAATTCGGTGAGTCACAATATCAATTTGGGATTGTGCCCACAAAAGCTCATGCAATAAATAAATGTGTAAGTCTTTAAAAGCGCCCCAGGACTCCTCGTTTGTTTTGCTGAACTAGACTGATGTGGCTCCCTCTCTGGAACTTGGCATGCGTTAGCCTAGTTGAAATCTGAGTAGGCTACTGGGGGTTAATTCCTGGACTCTCATTTTTAACGATCGCAAGAGGCCAGGGCCAGAACAAGGGCGCTTCCATGGCATCTCCTAGCATCTCACTGCGGTTTGGGGTTGTGCATTCCCCCTTTCTCCCTACACTTTGTTCATCAGGGATTGTCCCCTGCTCGTACAGTGCCTAGCGCAAGGGCGACCCCGCTCTTGGCTGGTGATAGGCATGTTGCGATGAACAGGATTAACAACTGACTCAAAGGGAAGAAAACAAACCCTATTGCATCCTGGCCCCTCTCCCCCGCCCCTGGCACCGCGGAGTCACCACTGCTGCCCTGGGACACTAAGGTTGGTACTGACTCAGAGAAGTGTGCGCCATGGAGGGCCCCTGGTTATGTTGAGTTTCTGACTTGAGCACCAGCTGGAGTCACGTCAGGCCCTGGGGGAGGAAGGGGAGGTGACGTACTGCAGAAGAGAGAGGGTTTGAAGAGCTGCTAAGATCTGAGCCCCCGAGAGAGTCTCCATTCATTTTAAAAACTGTGCTGCTGGTGAGGTGTGTTCCACGGCCACACAGCAAAGCTGGGCCAAAGTGCAGGTTTTCTCCAAGCAAACGGGTCAGCTCAGGGCCTCGAGTGCCTGCCAGGGAAATCCAGCCGCGAAGAAACTTGCAGGCGCTGAGCTGTGTCTGTGAGTAGCCGGCCACAGCTCGCTTCACGTCCCATCGATACTGCTGGGCTGAATTCAAGCCCTGAGCCCGACAACTCTTGTAATGGTGCATCAGATGATGGAGAAGCTGAAGCCAGCACCCCAGCTGCAGCCTGGTGGGTGGGTTTCCTCTCTCCCCCTCTAAAACAACAGCCAGTTTCTTTCTGGCTCTTGGAAGTTGCTGTTTGTGGTGACTAAATACCTGCATGGGGCCGTCTGCTCACTCAGGCAGCGCACGGCCATGCCTGGAGTAGTTTGGCTGTTCACGCAGAGTCGGTGACTGTCTTTTCGTTTTGTGCGTGTATGGCGGCAGGCCAGGTACAGTCTCCATCCATGGCTAGGGCTCGGAGGTGCTCTGGTAAAAGAAATAATATTTGGATCCTACCATCGGCGAGAGGGGATGGGGCCCTATGCTGGGTGTCGGGCATGTGGCTTCTCTTCCCTTTACTGGCACCACACCATGATCTGCGCTTAGGCAGTATTTGCTCTGTGTTTTTCACCTCTACAGCAGGGAGGCCCCCTCCCTCCGTGTGTTTCTATCTACCTCTGACAGCAGGAGCGAGAGATGGGAGCCGCGAAAGGGGATCACTCTGAGTCTGAGCGCCGCCGAGGGCTGGAAAGTTGATCCAAGAGGAATAGGATCGTCCAGGACGTCGGCGGAGCAGGAAAGGGGTGGCTGTCCTGGGTACCTGGAAAGGCGGGCGGTGCGGGTGACGGAGTTACACCTTCAGCACTGGGGAAGGCTGTGGTGTAACTGGTGCCCGCACAGTTACCTTGACCCAGTCAAACAGTGCAGCTCGAGCTGGGAATTTACCAACATAAAATGTCTCAGCAATTACCAGCTTGGCACTAGTGTCATGGGCTTCTACGGGTTCAACTGTAGTGACAGTGTGAATTGCCTTCACAGGGACAGGCCCTGGAGGAGCAGGTGGGAGACGCATGAGGATCAAGGCGGGAAGCGGGGGCCTGTGTGTGTGTAAATATAGGTGTGTCAGCCCCCCCTTAATTATTTTGCTTGGTCTCTCAAAGTATTATGAGTCTTTTGAGCAATGATATCAGACCAAGACTCCCCACCCCTGCCTAAAATAGGTGAGGAATGACAGCAAAGAAAACAGCTCCTCAAACGGAGCTAAGTAACCAGCTTCCTAAAGTCGGATCCCCTTTGAACCTCCTCAAACCATTCCAGTGAGAACAGGGGTGGGGAAAAGATTTCTCTTTGTCTCCTCAGAGCCAGTGGTGCCTGAACAGGCTGTAGAAAAATAATCACCCCATTCACAATGGAAAGTAGAGATGTGAGCTTTGCCTGGGATTTTCAAAGGAACCTGGGCGAGTGAGGCACACAACTCCTATTGAATTTCAGTTCTCCAAAGGTATTTAGGGGCTTAAATCCCATTGCATTCAGTGAAAGTGAGGTGCTGAAATGCTTTGGAAAATCAAGAGTTTAAGCCCAAACTCTCTTAGAGTTAACTGACTAGATCTTGGTGCTCTGGTACTATAAATAATAAGTGCCTATGGTTTAGCCTCAAAGGTGCCTAAATCCCTTGGGAGTTGGGTGCCTAAATACCTTTGAGGATCTGGGCCTAAGTCCCTGGAACTTAGGCACTTTTGAAAATTTGTACCCTTAGTCTGTAACTTTCTTTTTGTTTGACTTTCTTAGAGATACAGACATTAAACGGAGTTAATGAAACAAATTAAAAGGATTATCAAAGCTTGGCTCATCCAGTGGCGGGAGGGGGCACACAGTCCTGGCAGGTAGAAATACCTTGTCCCTCCCAGCCTGTTAATTCGCTGCAATTTAAGATCCCCAGCAAGTACCTGTTCTCTGTGCTTCAGTTTCTCCTTGTGTAAAGTGGGGAAATGGCATTAACTACCTCGTCAGCTGTTGTGTGGAAGTTCGTCAGGTGCGGTGAAGATGAAGAGTTGGTGATGGGGGTGTGGGCAGATGCAGGGCTCTGGGAAGTAGCAGGAACCTTTGTAATATTAATGCTTTTGAGTTCTTTATGTGCTAGCCCCTGGTTTTCTCAAAGGTTTGTAACACAACAGGCTTTAATCCACAAATGTCACATTTTGTATCGGAGTGTCAGACTAAAGAAGAACGTAGTCACAACACACACAGAAAAGCAACTCAAATGCCATCGGCAGAAGAATGTGGGTGCTGAAGTGATGATCTAAGTGTGAGATCTGGGCATTTTACTGAGCCACCCACTTCGTAATTTATGCTCCTCACATGAATCTTTTGTATGTAAACAGAGAAAAATGTTTCATTTCCTTCTCTCCATATCACTGTGACCCTTTTGCTGACTGCAAACATCTGGATGCACAATTTCTTCTTTTCCCACACACTTTGCCCTAACAAATTCTATTTCCTTTTCCTAAATTTGTCTGGTCCACAGCCTCTTCTGCAATGCTGCTGTGCACCAAGAGACAATCCTTTTATTTTTCCTTGTTCCTCCAGTTTGTGATGCCATTAAACTCTTACTACAAATCTGTTCAATTTCTTTCTGCTTCATCTTTTTGGAAGATTCTTTAAGCATCAGCAATAGCAGTACCTGTTAGTACAATGTGCTGTGAGCGCCAGCTGCTCTTACACTAAATACACCCTGAATATATTGTAATGTAGTTAATTCAAACTAACTAATTCAAACTAATTTTAGTTAGTTCGAATTAACTTAATTCAAACTAGCATGTCCCCACTGGAATTTTAGTTTGAACAAAGCGTCATGCATGGCACTTGCTTAGTTCAAATTAGTCAGTTGCATTAAGCTCAGTTAGTTCCAACTAAGCAGTTAGTTCGAACTAACATGGCCACATTGACTTAATTCGAACTAGTTCAAATTAAGGGTTAGTTCGAAAGGTATAATCGAATTTATTAGTTGGAATTAAGCAAGCCCTTAATTTGAACTAATGGAAGCCTAGTGTGGCCAAGGCTTAAGTTAGTTCGAATTAAGCTTACTTTGAACTAACTTGCAAGTGTAGACATAGCCTCATGATTTTTAAGGCAATTGCATGATTTACGGGGAGGGCTGACTCTTACTTTTAATGTTAGAGCTGGCAATACTGCAGAAATGTGAAAGGTAGAGACTGAAAGTCCGGTGCTCTTTTTCATAACAATTTTTTAATATCTGGTTTCTTAACTAGATAAGACACAGTCCTTCACCGAAGCTAAATCCATACAGGGATGAGTTTGGCCCAATGTGTCCAGAACCACAAATTCATTAACATATAGCAAAGTTTACTTATTCTATTCTTCTGAGGTCCTAACATGCTCCCTTCCTAATTTTAAAGCTGCAAATAGAGTACTAAACAATGTCCCTGAAGACGTATAATCGTCCCCCTTGATTTATAATTCTAAATTCCGCTGTGAATAAAAATGAAGTTCCCACTCTTTTTGCTTTGAAAGTCCTTTTTGATCTCTCAAGTCCCACCTCCTAGCTTTGCATCTCTGGGCTCAGAGCAGGGAAAGAAGAAAAAAGGATTTATGAGTCATCAGATGTAAGACCTCTTTAAACCCACCTTCTATGAGAATTTGCTCCCACTCCTGTGTAACAGACAAAGCTGCTAGCCTGCTGCTGTTTGAAGATTTGGCATGTGCTGCCTTGGAAGAGAGGCAGTAGCATTTTTGCACAGCTCTGGGTCATCGTGTATGTTAAATTTTAGCAAGTTTTCACAAACGATCTATGCATATTCTTCTAGCTCCAAGAATTCCATGCTAACATGCATATAGTTTTCACCTCAATTTAATGTAACTTGTGTAAGGAACAGTGCATCAAACATATGTATAGGCAAAGTTTCTTTTTTTCTAATTTCTCTGGTCTCTATCTCCTGTTCAAAGTCTTAATTTTACCACGTATAGTCCTCCAACGAAACCATGCACACTTTTGGCATATCACTGCAAGTCAGATTCTCCAACCAATTCCCGTGAAAGAGTTTGTACCTTCTGCGGACTTTGAGTTTTCATCTTGAGGCCATGGAGTGTGGGAAGGTGCTGGGAGCAGCATTCTCGCTGATGATGGGCTGGTTTTAAAGAAGTCAGTTTTCTTTCCTTTGGGGCTTAATTTTTCTCTGTAACAATTCTGTAAATTAGCATTTTAAGATAGCAAATGAACTCACCCCCACTGGTGCATGTTTTGTTCTCATTTAACGGCTCCTCATAAACGTGTTGCTGATTTTAGAAGCATTCACCATGCTGGATAGTTGCTTAAATCCAGGCGCGGGTGATAATTTTGACAAGTGGGATGGCCGGTGCAGACCTGGCCCTAGGAAGCCGGCGGGGTGGGGAGGAAGGTGCATGCAGTGGTGTGGAGCTGACCTCAGGGGGCCAGCTGGGTGGGGACAGCAGAGAGCCAGCTGGGGTCATGCGGGCTGGACCGAGTTGTTAGATGGGCTGTATCTTGTCCATGTATGCAACCCTACAGGACACACCAACCAGCCCCCTCCGCCCCAGATTTCCACAACACACTTACCACTGTTGGGGACACTTATGTGCCCCGACACAGTGGTTGAGAACCGTTGGCCTAAATGACCCTCTTTCCCCCTCTTAGCATTTCTACTGCATGCTTTATTATTTGCATGGCACTACACAGAGATCCCAAGCAAGTGCAGGGCCCAATTGTCCTAGACCCTATACAGCCACACAGTAAGAGATGATTCCTGCCCTGAAGTTTACTGTCTAAACAGTCAAGACATGGTGGAAGAGCAGTAGCTGCATCCTCATTTTGCAGATGGGGATTTGAGACACTGAAGGTACGTCTACACAGCAAAAACCCCAGACGGAACATTGCCTGGGACAACAGACTCTGGAGACATGCTGCTGCAGGTCCTTCTTTTTTTTTTTTTTGCCTGTGTAGACGTACCCAAAGAAATGAAACTTGGCCAAGGTTACAGGGCAGCACCCTGCCAATTTCCACTTTCTGCTCCCTTAACCGATTCTCGCTCCCTAACCCCTGAATTCCAGGGCTCTCCAAACTGCCTGTAACAATTCACAGTCTGGGCTGCAGTTTACTGGTGTGTCCTAGTAAACCAAAGTGGTTTTCATTTTAAAAGGCCCACAATGCTATTTGGCAAACCATCAGTCCTGGCTGTGGGCTTCTCTTTTAGGATTTTGAAAACAAATGTAACAAACAACAGATATTTAAACTGGGAAATGTGGCAGCTGGGTGAGGAGCTCGGAACTATTTTTGAATATAATGTCATGAGTTTTTTTATAGTGCATTCCCAGTCAGAACAATTATAATCGGTCTGCTAACTAATAACACTTGGCATATACAGCATTTCTACAGCCTCCAAACATGAACTAATTAATCCTCACAGCCCTCTGAGACTGTATTAGCCACATAATAAAGATGGAGAAACTAAGGAAGAGAAATTAAGGCCCATGTTTTCAACAGGGCCCACTAATTCGGACTAGCTGTTTTTGCATTAATACACAGTAAGCCTGATTTTGATGAACATAGGAACTACAAGACTGGATCAAAGCCAAGGTCCATCTTTGTCTTGTATACAATCACTGCCAGTGGCCAAATCTCCAGAGGACTGCGTAAGACCTTTGCAGTTGACCGGAGTGGGCTAATCTTCCCCCTACGTTTGGTCTCATCATAGTCTCTAAGGGTGAGAGACTGTTTTACGAACAGAAGCATGAGGGTTAATAACCCTCCCAGGATTTGTCAGTGATAATTATAGCTCTGGATATTTTTGTTATCCCTATAAATGTCCAATCCCTTTTTTGAAACTTCCTTGTTTCTTGACCTCAATGACTTCCTGTGGCAGAGTTCCACAAGCTGATAGCATGAAAAAAATATTTCCTTCGACGGTTTCTGCACGGACCACCCTCACTGATATTGAGCACTCCACAGGAAGTCAGTGGGAGCTGTGAGCACAGCTTTAAAAGACAGGCCCAGGCTCAAGGTGGACACCCCAAAATTGAAGCACTTAAAGTGAGGCCCCCATCCTGCTAGTCTGATCTGCCTCACACAGGCCAAAGAACCAAACTCTATTCTGCATTAAGCCCATCACTTATTGGTGAGATATATTACATCTTTTAGAAAGACATCCAGTCAAGTTATAGAATTTAAGGTCACAAGGGCCCATTAGTGCGATCACACATTAACTTCCCCTGTTATCCTTATACTGAGCTTAATACTTTGCCTTTGACTAAAGTGTCACTTATGTTTGGCAAAGGTATGTGTTCCCGAAAAGTCTCCAGTCTCGATTTGAAGACATCAAGAGACAGCGAATCCACCATGTCCGATGGGAGTTTGGTCCAGTAAATCTGTTAAAAAAATTGTGCCTAATTTCTAATTTGTCTGGCTTCAGCTTCCAGCCATTAGTTCCTGTTACGTCTTCCTCCAGTCACGACCTCTCCTCCTCAGTTTACACATCCATCAAGTGCTGTGCAGCGCGTAATGATTTGCTGGTTAATGCGTCATTTTCCTGCTGTTTCTGCTGAAGACTATGGTCATCTATTAGCATTCAAACTACATGGGGGACATGAAAGACAGAGAAGGGAAAAATCAATAGGCAATAAACATGTGGGACTGACTGTTGCTCCACATGAATTTTGTGCCAACGGCATATTTCTGGCACCTACAACTAGCAGGCAAGAAAATGCTAATTTTCCCCATCATAGCCAGCAGCTCTCCTTGATTTACGCTCATGTAATAAGAGTACAACATACAAATTTCTCTTGTTTTTACTTGAAGAAAGCACTGAAATTCTTTCAGTAAAGTAATAAAAGAAAACAATCTTTGTTACACATCAGCAGAACCAATGGTCTCCTTTGCTGCACTGAAAATGGTGGAGTTCTGAGTGGAAAAAAGGATATTATGGCATTCTGAGCATGTACTGCTGTGAAGCTCAATTAATAACGTGCATGTTAATCAGAGCTGATTAATATCAATGCTTCTCAGGGAAAGACTTTGGGGAGAAAAAGCTTGAATCACTCATCCATGCCTGTGTGGGTGATGTCTCCTAACATTCAGGCTAGCTGGCGTAACAAAGTTATATGCATCTGTCAAACCAGGCTGTGAAGCAGAGAATTTCTAAACCAGCTGGCAGAGTAAATAATGTGTGCTCATATTTACAGATGCTTTCTTTAGTTTGTAGCACCTATCGTTCAGGACTCCAGCAGGCATTCCAGCTCAATAGAGGGTCCCTTCACCCACCTCAGGGCTGGAAGAAGGCACACAACCCCCTTTTGGAATTTTGTCCTCTGCACTGTGCTGAGGGAAATAGAGGCTGGAGACTTCTGCAAGTGAAGAGACAAATCTAACACCCACACTCCAGTGTGGGATCGGGAAAATTCTTCCTTCAGAAAGGCTGGTGATCTGACTGGAATTGCAGAACCATGTGGGTTCATTTCAGCTTATAAACCTAAACTTAGTCTGAAGTTTCTACATGCCAGAATGAAGAGGCTTAACGGAAGAGAGCTAAAAGTCTCACAGAGGCCCACACTTCAGTTACCTCCAAAAAACTGGAGAGGTGGAGAGAGAAAGGAAATAAGGAGAAGCAGCACCGGAAAAAGGAAGCATCAGTTGGGAGAGATGTCCAAATGCAAATATCCCCTTCCCAAATAATGTAGTTTTCCCTCTAACCTAATTTTTCCCTCCTGTGATCTCTCATTGCCTCTCTTTCTTCTTCCTGCCCTGGATATAAACAGGCCTGTTACATCACTCCTTTGCTCCTCCTTTCATTTTCTTCCTGTTCTCTTTATGGCATGCTTCCCTTTCCCACTGTGTTTGTCTAGACAGTGGTAGGAAAGTTATTTGTGCTCCTTCCATTCTATGGGCCCCATCGGATAAGGCCGCTGGCTAGCCCTTGCCCACGAACTGGACTCAATGAGCTCTCATGGTCCCTTCCAGTTTCTATGATCTGGAGCAAAGCCACCCCTGCAGCTGCCACATCCCCTTCTTGTTCCCACTTCCATGCCATTCCCAACCTTCAAATGGCTGGTGCGGGACTCCCTTTCCTTCCACCCCATCCTCCCTTTCCCATCCTCCATGACTTCCAACACGCATACCTCTGCCCTTGACGGATTTAGGAGCCCAGCCACTTTTGTTGGGCTCTACTGTGAGGCATTTTTACCCACTTCCCTAACATCCAGTGCACTGTGCATAACTAATACTTCTGCATACATGGTACAGTACTACATAAACAATAACCATTCTCAAACATCTGTCTCCCACCCCGGTTACATTCTGAGAGCTTTTGCCACAGAAAGGGTAAGGAGGTATTTTTTGTGGCATCCAGATTTCTAACCGGGGCAAGGAATCCATGTGACAGGGCTGGGCATTTTTTTTTTTTTTACATTTAAAAAAAAAGCTAGACAGCAAAAGACAGAAGAAAATAGACACCCAGGAAAATCCATCCTACCAGTTACCTGACATGAATTTTTGCCTCCATAAGATCATAAAATTTAGCTAACCCTATGCCTCATCCCCACGCTGTCCCCC
>ML686092.1:684170-755905 GCA_007922175.1 Pelusios castaneus
CGATTAATAAATCTGTTAGTCTTTAAAAGTGCCACAAGACTCTGTTGACTTTCTAGTGTGTTTATCATGTAAATTTGCTTCCAGGGACAGCTGTGACTAAACATCCATTTCTTTTAAATTGGGACTCAGATTTGTGGTCAGAATTGAATGTTTGAAGAGGAAATCTCTGCTATGCCAAGGAATGGAAGGGTTTAATTTTTATTGGTAAATGTTGTTTTCACTGTACGCATACAACCCAACCAAAAATATTTCTATTGATGATCATCAGAATTCATTCCTTGGCAGAGTAAGAAAAGGGGCTGCTTGAGAACTCGTTAAAGAGGTTGATTGAAGGCTGTTTACTTTGTATATTTTACATGTAATGTTGAGCAAAAACAAGGGTCCTTTGGCACCTTAAACACTAACATTTCTTTGGGCATAAGCCTTTGTGGGCTCCAATCCATTGTAATGTTGGTAATTTGTATTTTAACAGTTACAAAGAGATAACTTTTTTGAATCTCAATGTCTACTGTCATTAAGTGATTGCCTGACCTCATAATTTCCTACTGCTGTGAAAATGCTTAAAATCCATAATGTAGTGCAACTGTGAAAATTTAATTGAATAAAGACTTAGACAAATTGGAGCATTGGGCCAAAAGAAATCTCAGGAGGTTCAACAAGGACAAGTGCAAAGTCCTGCACTTAGGACGGAAAAATCCCATGCACTGCTACAGGCTGGGGACCCATTGGTTAAGTAGCAGCTCTGTAGAAAAGGACCTGGGGGTTATGGTGGACGGGAAGCTGGGTATGAGCCAACAGTGTGCCCTTGTTGCCAAAAAGGCCAATGGTATATTGGGCTGCATCAGTAGGAGCGTTGCCAGCAGATCGAGAGATGTGATTATTCCCCTCTATTCGGCACTGGTCAGGCCGCATCTGGAATACTGTGTCCAGTTTTGGGCTCCCCACTACAGAAAGGATGTAGACAAATTAGAAAGAGTCCAGCGGAAGGCAACAAAAATGATTAGGGGGCTGGGGCACATGACGTACAAGGAGAGATTGAAGGTACTAGGCTTATTTAATCTGCAGAAGAGAAGACTGAGGGGGGATTTGATAGCAACCTTCAACCACTTGAAGGGTTGCTCCAAAAAGGAGGGAGCTAGGCTGTTCTCGGTGGTGACAGAGGACAGAACAAGGAGCAATGGTTTCAAGTTGCAGCTGGGGAGATCGAGGTTGGTTATTAGGAAAAACTTTCTCACTAGGAGGTGGTGAAGCACTGGAATGGGCTACCTAGGGAGGTGTTGGAATCTCTGTCTTTGGAAACATTTAAGGCCCGGTTAAAAAAAACCCTGGCTGGGGTGATTTAGTGGGAATGGTCCTGTTTTTAGCAGGGGGTTGGACTAGATGACCTCGTGACATCCCTTCCAGCCTGACTATTCTGTGATTCTGTAAAAATAGGGAAAATGCTTAAAATAGACTGATATTGATGAATTGTTACCATCAATGTTTAAACAATAATTTATTTATTTATGTATTTGCCAAGCCTCGTTATATCAAACTAAAATCTGGAATCCACGTACCTTTCCATTCTCTTTGCTACAGTTCCTTAACATGTTTGTGTCAAAACCAGGCTTTGCTCCTTTATAGTTTTTTGTCTCCATTTAATCCTGTGGAGTAATTGAAGTCAGATTTGGGACCTCATAATCACTTTTGGTTCCTCATAGAGATAGGCTCACAGCAGGAAATGAAGGTGAAAGGATGCGGACAGACTTCCTTTGTGCCATTGAATAAGTGTTATGCATAAGTTTGGTTACAAATGTTGTGTTACAGGAATTCCTTCTTCTTGGGATCCAGAATTATTAATCTGAGAAGTCAGTTAGCGTGCATCTCTTTTTTTTCCTGCCTCCTCCCTGCATTGTGTATTTCTCTTGCTCTCTACACATTCTTCCACTGAGCTGTATTAGTTGAGGCCTAAGCTTTCAATGAATTTATTTGTTGATATAAACTTGTCCTAAATTTCTAACCTTCGATGGCCTAGAGGAGTCCTTCAGGTAAAAACCAGACTTGTCACTATGAAGTGACTAACCGCCAATATCCCAGCAGCTGTGACTCAGGAATCTGAACCTGGACATGAGATTTCCTCAAATGTCATAAGGTCTCACGGAACACAAGAATCTGCTTCAAATGCCTAAACCTTTGGCCTTCTGCAGAGAAGAAATTCTATTTCTCTAAAGAAGAGAGGACAGTAAGATGAGGGAAGGTAGGGAGTAGACAGGGGATACGGGCAAGGAATATGGTATTCTAAGGATCCAGTTTCTTCAAATCCATGTTGTACCAATAAGTAACATTTACTCCCAGTAGGTTTCACGGCAGAGAGCAAAATGTGGTCCAGTTTTTACGGCATGCAATTAAGTCTGTTATCTGAGTGCAAGTAAAAGCTGCAATCTGCAGAAAGTTTGAATTGCGGGGAAAGCCACATCTCAGTGCAGATAACTAATTGGTCTAATTTTATCTCTCAGTTTATCAGATTACCCTTTGATAAATATCAAGCAGGCCTGCTTTCTCTGACACCTTCATATCTTTCAGGCTTGATTACTGCAAGTGACATCTGAGGAGTGGTGGTAAAGTTAGAGAGGTAACAGGCGCTTATGTTAAAAAAGAGCCAACTGTTTAAGAAAAATGTCCTCAAAATGAGTGGAGACAGTGGGGGACTCATGTTTTTACAGGTCTCTGGAGAGTTGAATATCGAATTGTAGAACTAAAATGGTATAAGAGTATATGAAGAACATAGAATTTGTAAGACTAGGTCTGATCTGAGAACCATCTAGCCCAGAATCCCATTTCTCGTGGTGTTCACTACTGGATGCTATTGAGGAAGGTATAGAGAACTATGCAGTAGCCAATGGGAGATGATCTGAGCCCCATGAGGGTCTCTTTCTGATCTGTAACAGTTAGACATTGGTGTAAACCCTAAAACATAAGTTTTCATATCCCTTTTACCATTTTTATCACTCTGAATGATCTTATATTCATATACATGTCCGGTCCTTTTTTTTGAAGCTTGCTTAATTCTTGAGCAACTCCCTTATTTTCAGTCATGTTTCCACATAAGGAATAAAGAGGAGGGACAGAAAATAAGGATAGGGTTAACAATGTTTAATTTCCTTATCATCTAGTATTGATCAATTGACTGTGTCCTACAGAGGAAGAGCTGGGAAAAGCATTCCAATTTATCAATGCTTTGTTCATAAAAGACAAAGATGAATCCTCTAAAACTAGTATATTTCTCCTCCAGAACAAGAAGCTCAAGAATTTGCAAATATTTACGCAATACACCTTGCAAAGTAATAACAAAGAAGACTTTGGGTTATTCTTTTCATGAATGTGTCAAAAAAAGCCTCCTTTAACAACCCAAATACAGTATTTTAGATAGTGAGATTTGCTCTTCTTGCTATATAGAACAGGTTTGCATTCTGTTCTTTCAGTTCCCACTTCTGGTACTTTTTTGCTCTCACAACAGCAATATGTCAGAGCATAAAATTCAGAAATGGATTTGGTTTCCCATGTGGCAATTGGTTGTAACCATCTATCTATTCAAAATCTATTCAACATCTTCCTTAATGATCTTGATGATGGAATAGACTGCGTGCTTAGTAAGTTTGTGGATGACACCAAGTTGGGGGGAATGGTAGATACTCTGGAGGGCAGGGACAGGATCCAGGGAGACTTGGACAAATTGGAACACTGGGCCGAAAGAAACCTCATGAGGTTCAACAAAGACAAGTGCAAAGTCCTGCACTTAGGATGGAAAAGTCCCATGCACTGCTACAGACTGGGGACCGATCGGCTAAGTAGCAGCGCTGTAGAAAAGGACCTGGGGGTTATGGTGGACGGGAAGATGAATATGAGCCAACAGTGTGCCCTTGTTGCCAAAAAGGCCAATGGCATATTAGGCTGCATCAGTAGGAGCGTGGCCAGCAGACCGAGGGATGTGATAATTCCCCTCTATTCGACACTGGTCAGGCCGCATCTGGAATACTGTGTCCAGTTTTGAGCTCCCCACTACAGAAAGGATGTGGACAAATTAGAAAGAGTCCAGCGGAGGGCAACAAAAATGATTAGGGGGCTGGGGCACATGACTTATGAGGAGAGACTGAAGGAACTAGGCTTATTTAGTCTACAGAAGAGAAGACTGAGGGGAGATTTGATAGCAACCTTTAACTACTTGAAGGGGTGCTCCAAAGAGGAGGGAGCTAGGCTGTTCTCAAGGGTAACAGAGGACAGAACAAGGAGCAATGGTTTCAAATTACAGCTGGGGAGGTCAAGGTTGGATATTATGAAAAACTTTCTCACTAGGAGGATGGTGAAGCATTGAAATGGGCTACCTAGGGAGGTGGTAGAATCTCCATCTTTGGAGATTTTTAAGGCTCGGTTAGACAAAACCCTGGCTGGGGTGATTTAGGGGGAGTCGTCCTGCTTTTTAGCAGGGGGTTGGACTAGATGACCTCGTGAGGTCCCTTCCATCCCTATTATTCTATGATTTACTTGCTCCAGTGTAGCTTGATGGTTCTGAGCTAGCTACTTCTGGCTGGGAATTGTATACCCCACCCTCCCCGACTCATTGCTCTGAGAATCCCTATAACTCAAGAAATGATAACACCGCATCCCTGGGTTTTTTATATCTGAGGTTTAATTTATATTACCTGCCTCACAGGCAAGTGATGCTTTTCTTGCATAATCAGTTTTACCCCAATCTGGTTTTGGCGGTGAATTTCTAGGCATTTTATGTCTTGTGGGAGCTTGAGGATGGCTACACTGATAAGTGCGACTGCAGTAATGCTATAGGTTTTATCTCCGTAACTCATCCTGACAGTATTGGGAGAAAAGAAGGATGATCAAAATTGAATACAATAAATGTTCTTTCTTCCGTGGCTTATATTAACTGGGGATTGTATTCACTGTAATCATCTGGAATCTCTAAAATATATTTATACTCAAATGTTTCACCATACTTGAAATGAAAGCGATTTCAGTTATAGCAACCGTACAATTTTTATATGGGCTCTTCTGAGGGAAATATACAGATATGTAATTTGGAATTCTTATTCCAAACTCTGCTTGGAATGTAAGATTTTAACATACAAATGCAATAGTGGTTGCATTTCTCGTTAATACAGTATCTCCTTGCTGTATTTTTTGGTATATCAAAACAATCTGTTGTATGTTTTTTTTGTTTAAGAAAGGCAATCTCTAATTTAAATGAAATCTGAAATCCCTGGCTGGCCCCATAAATTATCAGACAGCATTTTTAATTTGGTTCATGCTGTCATACCTGTGGGCTGTGCTTTCCCACTACTGCGGTTGCATTTTGCCAATAATGCAGTCTTTATTAGCCAGGTCCCATCCCACAACATAATCCTAGGTTTGGTAACACAGGACTGGCGGACTTGTCTTGAAAATGTTCCCATGGTTTGGATTTTGCTCTGTGTGAAGTTGTCTTATACAGTTTAGATTCTATGTCAAGTTTTCTATGTAAGGTTTTCTGGAATGTATTAAGTTCCAGAGGGGTCGCCGTATTAGTCTAGTTCAGCAAAACAGCCATGGAGTCCTGTGGCACTTTCAAAGACTTTAAAATAAATTTGTTAGTCTTCAAAAGTGCCCCAGGACTCCTTGTTTGGTATGAATTGCCTATAAAATGCCACTATTTTTTAAAGGGTTATGAGCCAAACTGTTGTTTTAGGGCATGTACATTCTGCAGAGTTAAATGGGTAAATGAATGTTTTCTATAAGCTTATTGGTCTTTCTTCTAAAATAATGTCTAGAAATGGTACAGTTCTGAATTGAGTTTAAATTCCAGAGCTTCATCTGGAATTCATAATTTATCAAGGTGTAGAATAGAAAGCGGAGACTTATCTGCACCATTGGAACAACTTTGGCCGGTTAGTGATGGAGAATCCATCACTTGAAATTTTAAAATCAAAACTAGGTGCTTTTGTAAAAGGTCTGCTCTAGTTCAAACAAGAACTAATTGGTGCAAATCCTATGGTCTGTGTTGTACAGATCAGATCAGATCATCATGATGGTCCCTTCTGGCCTTGTAATCTGTGTCTACTCAGAAGTTGCACTAGTTTGACTTAAATTGGTTTTAAAGACAGTTTTGTTAAACCACTGCAAACCCAGTGTGACTGCTGTTATAGCATTTTAAAACAGATTGGTTTATAAATCAGCAAATTCAGCTGAAACAATGCAAGACTGGTTTTTCAGTTTGTCTTCATTCAAAAAACTGTACCTGTTTAACAAAATTAGTATAAAATCATACCATTCATTAAACTGATGTAACTTTACATGTAGATCAGGCCGTTTTGTGATTAAAACCTCCTTTGCATATGCTTAGCACCCAGTAATATTGCTGTGTATTAAGCGCATGCGTTCCAGGGAAGAGAGACCCATAGGGAGCTTCATACATGCTAACAATAACTCTTCACAGGTATTTGAAAAGTGTGAAAACAAAGGGGAGAGAGGAATTACTGCATGTGGTGCTAGTGCATGCTCCTAGAGTTACTGGGGTGAAATTAAAGGGGGCATTTATTCTGATTGTCATGAAAAACTTCTTGACAATGAGATCTGTGAGGATGTGGCATCATCTCCTTGAAGGAGAGGTAGTAACTACATCGCTGGGTCATTAAAACTAGTCTGGACTGAGCACTGGAAAACAGGTGGTTGGTAACAGTCCCACCCTGACTGCAGGGAGTAGGGGTGGATGGCATGAACTGATCTTTTGTTTCTAATTGGTTTGCCTTTCTGACAAATGCAGACAAAAATAAACCTATTAATGTGCATTTTATCCTGGTAGAATTTATACAGGATTACTATTAAGCCTATAATTTGGCTGCTTGGAGCTCTAAGCATCTGAGTATATGGGTGTTTGTTTCCCTTGCTCGCGCTCTGCTTTGGCAGCATGATCCCTCCAAAGAGCGCCGTGCGTGTTGACTAGTAGGGTGCTCACGGAATAAAATGGATATACAACCCTATATCAGTATTCTCGCCCTCTCTGGCTTTATGCGGGAATCCTCAGTTTGCCGTGTGGCAAGCCACTACTGACTTGCGCTGACCCTTCTATCTAAAAGCGTTCTCTCTTGCACTAGGGTACTGCTTTGAGCAATTCCATTGACGATGTCCACTCCAGATCCTCCAATGGGAGGGACTCCTCGCCCAGGGCCTTCTCCTGGGCCTGGACCATCACCTGGTGCAATGTTGGGTCCCAGTCCTGGACCCTCCCCTGGCTCTACACACAGTATGATGGGACCCAGCCCTGGACCCCCTTCAGCAGGACACCCTATACCACCTCAGGGGCCTGGAGGCTACGCTCAGGAGAACATGCATCAGCTACACAAGGTAACCCGCTGTAGCCGTACTCTGTTTGAGTGGCGTTTCTTTTCTCCTTGCAGAGCTTATACATTCCTTTTTTCCTCCGTGAATAAAAATAAATGAACATAAAATAAAAGAATTAAGAGTTGCCCTAATTTTGCTATTTCCCCTAACCAGTAAAATGTAGAACAAAATACATTCCTTTTTAGGTCTTGTCTTTCACAGTGGACCAAAATTAAAGCAGATGAGTATAAGTTAAAGGTGATTTGTGAAGGAAATAAATTGTTTGTCTCATTTCTGTTTCTTGACAAAGGATATAGAAGCTCTGAAAAATTGTTTGGTTGTTTTTTAAAGTTGGTTTACTTTGTTTTTGTTAACTTATGGGTATAAAAAATGCTAAGCCTCTCTTTTCTGGTTTTTCAGGACTTGTGTTTCACAGGTGAACTGAAAACCCTTGTTTCTAAGGGAAGGGTCAGAGGATTTGAGATTTTAACATACAAAAATAAATATGAAACTTGAGTTAAATGAACATTAACAAAAGCAAGCAAACCTTCCCTCTAGCCCACATTTAAGCTTGATTAGAAATATCTTCCCTTTTAGTTCATCCAACCATAGAGTTCCAGGTTGGAGAAGATCTCAATTTTAATGTGATAAACAACATTTTAAAAACAAAGCATCCTTTCAGACCCTCTTCATGCAACATAAAAGAAGCAAAGAGTCCAACCCCTAATTTTTAAACTGGCTCGAGGTCACCTTTATCTCAGCCAGTATCCAGAAGATATTTTAAAAGTTGGTGTACTGTGTAAAGACATAACTTATTTTTTTTGTTGCACTTATGTGGACTGAAATAACAAGACAGTGGACTTTGATCTCAAGGAATAATGAGTTTAGTTCAGCGAATTGTACCTGAACTTGTTTAATGGGATACACACAACACCCCCTCAATTCATGCTATTGAAAACAAATAATGGAAGATAATGTAATAACTAGATGCCAGTGGCAAATTTTACAGCCTAAAAGGAACTTCACTAGATACCCTTTATGTTTAATGTGGTTTTAGATTCAAATATATTTTTCCCTGTGTGTGGACCTCATTGAGTGCTCTTTGTTTATATGGTGTCCTCTGTGTGGCCAGTAAATAGATCTTCCTTTTGAAGATGGATGTTGGTGGTAGCTGGATCAGGATGCTACAAATGGTGCATCATTAATGTACCTAGGATACTACTAACCTAAATAGAAACTGCCACACAATGCAGCTGCCTGCTCTCTACTTCCAGCTGTCCTCTGCCCCTCGGAATAGCTTAGCTTTGTCTTTTATAGAGGTTTCTTAAAAGCAGGATTTGCATTGTTCCTTTTTCCTTTTCAGCCAATGGATTCCATGCATGAGAAGGGAATAGCTGATGATCCTCGGTACAGCCAGATGAAGGGCATGGGGATGAGGCCAGGTGGGCACACAGGAATGGGTCCTCCTCCAAGCCCAATGGATCAGCATTCTCAAGGTCTGTTTTTCTCCTGGGTGAGGGGCATGGGAGAGATTTGCAAGCCAATTTCTGAACAGTAGACTGAACCCCAGTGTCCTGTGCAGTTTCTTTGTTGATTACTGCTGTAGAGGAACTTCTCCTGGGCTGGTGCGTGCTTACAGTAACAGGAGCAGAGAATAGTGGATACAGACATCTAATTTTTGTGAGAGACCACCTGTTTCTCTCCATATTCTTACTTTCTACCACTCTGAGGACAGTAGCTATGCAAAAAGGCACCAGTTGTCCTGGCATAGCCCCATACAGAACAAAGTTTCCGCCAAGGATACCCAGCTGTATCCTGGAATTCCCTCTGCTGCCACCAAAAATGCTTCTTTGAACAGTGGTTCAAAGGGCTCTGGGGAGATGGTGGTTTTATGCTGGGGAAAACAAATATACAAGTGGGGAACAATTGGAGATGCACCAAGTAAGAGACCTGCAACCCCTCAGAGCCACCAGTATGTTTGGGAACCCTCTCTGGACAGATTCCAGTGTAAACCTCACTGGGTTATTTTTGCTTGTTTTAATTTAAACTTAGTTCAAAGCAAGTTTTAGTGCATTTACCCTCCTTGGGAACTGTGGTTTAAAGCAATTGCAACATCCACTAAGATTGACTGAATAGCTTTTTTTTTTCTGTAGCATTTTTAAAATAAAATTCGTCTTTCTGTATTGTTATGAGACATCTACAGCACACTGCAATATGGTTGTCTCTCTCTTTCCAGGTTACCCTTCTCCGCTTGGTGGCTCTGAGCATGCATCAAGCCCTGTTCCAGCTAACGGTCCATCCTCTGGCTCTCAAATGCCGTCTGGTCCTGGAGGAGTCCCACTGGATAGTACTGACCCACAGGCATTAGGGCAACAGAATCGGGGCCCAACCCCTTTTAACCAGAACCAGTTACACCAGTTAAGAGCTCAGATCATGGCCTATAAAATGCTGGCCAGAGGGCAGCCTTTACCTGACCATCTTCAGATGGCAGTGCAGGGAAAAAGACCAATGCCTGGAATGCAGCAACAAATGCCGACGCTACCTCCACCCTCTGTATCTGGGACAGGACCAGTGCCAGGAGCAGGGCCTGTGCCTGGACCAGCACCTCCAAATTACAGCAGACCTCATGGTAGGTGCCAACTTTGTTGCTTCCTGAGTCTAAATTCAAGACTGTTCCTTGTCAGTAGGGACACACACAGACAGATCGCATGGGGGTAGCAGAAACAAGGAGCAAGCATGCCCCTTTAGTTTATCTGTTTGGTACCTTACACCAGTTATGGAGGGATGTTTGTCTATGATGTCTTGAGTTATGCATGGACAAAGGCTCTTTTATATCATTTTCAAGATCCTGCCCCATTTTGCCCCCACCTACATCTTTGCTGTTGTTTCACGACACTCTTCCTAGTCTCCTCTCCTAATTTCTCTAGGTCTTCTTTGCGGCCTGGTCTACACTTGCCACGAAATTTGGTTACAGTTGATGGGAGATACACAAGGTACATAGAGTAGCTCGCGTATTTCCCATCGACTTCCTAAATTCTAATTAGCACAGCATCCCCACTATGTTGTGTAGGCGGGAAATGCCTTCCCGTTGATGAAAAATTAATCTTTTTGTAGGGCTGGGTTTGTTCAGTTGACTCCCTGATTAACTAAGCAGGTGTGACAGGCTGCTCCCAGAATCTGGTCCGGTGTGCCTCTGTGATTCCCTGATCTCCACTCCTGAACTGTGACTTACCCTGCTTTACGAGATGACCGCTCACTCCTGAGTCAGTCCACACCAGCCTCCTCTGTGTAATCAGTCCCAGGCAGTGGATGTGCTCACTCAGGCGATGGTCAAGCACACCGAGCCTCCAGATGCCACTCTGGGAACTCCTGTCCTACAGGGATTGGGACCCTTCCCCCAACCACTGTAGACTCAGAGACTTTCGTCCGTCCATTTGACACAGAAATGGATTGGCCCAGCCTTTCTGATTCACACCCTCTCAAGTCCACACAGCTTTAGGTAAAACAAGCACTAGTTTATTGATTGGAATCTGATTTGAAGTGAGTGCATAGCAAATCAATGCACAATCATTCAATAGAAGAATCAGCACTTTCCACAAGCGAGTAAAAGGTATAAACCACATGCTAAAGCAATAACACTGTCCCAAGAGTACTCTTTAGACTCTTCTCATTCTTACCCACAAGACCGGCTCCTGGTGGTGGTCCGCCAGCTTAGGCCCTCCTGGCCATGTGGATAGGCTCAGAATCTTTTAGATGTTTCCCAGATGGTGTTTCTCTGGCAAAAGCCAGCAGCTTCTCTCTCTCAAAGTGTCTTCATTTCTTTTCATTTCCCTCCTCGGCCCCTCTCTCTGCTGCTGTGTGATTTCCTTTGTCCCACCTGAGCTAGGCAGCTAAATTTGCATTGGATTTGTCATGTAACCCTTCAGCCTCAGAGAGGGAGTCCTGAGGATCTGAGCTATGTAACATGCTTCACATCTGTACACATACGTGATGCTGCGGGACATGTGACACCATAACAGTGAGGTAGAGCATTCAAAAGGGAACCTTGCATGGCCTAATTGGCACCAAACTACAATTATACTGCCAGAGTGAACAGAAAAATTACACAGATCATAGCCCGCTGTGCATCACATGAGAGGAGGTCTCTACTGCCGTTTAGTCGATCCAATGACGCCCACAGTGCTGCTCTCTGCACGTAGCTTCACATGGTTTCGTATCTTCTTTCACAAATCATTTAAAACCAGCCTTTCCGGCGCCTGCTGCATGTAGCACACCTCTTGTGGGCAACATTCCACCCTCTGCCGCCATGGTGGTGGAACCCTCCTGCAGTCACACATCTGATTTGGGGCTCGCAGCCCCTCAGGCCAGGGACTTTGTCTTTTAATTGCTTGGAAATGACCACGGACATGGTCCGGGCTCTCACCAAATAATAAACTGAAGGGAGCTGGGTTTTTGTTCTTGTTAGCAACATGCAAAGAGCAAGCAGATGTATTTATAATCCTCAGAGAGGGAGTCTTAGTGCTGTCTTTTCCTCTTTTGTGCAGGTATAGGAGGGCCTAACATGCCCCCTCCTGGACCCTCAGGAGTTCCCCCAGGAATGCCTGGACAGCCCCCTGGTGCACCTCCAAAGCCCTGGCCTGAAGGTGAGATTAAATAGAGTTCTTTTAAACTGTTAATTACAAAAGGCACTCTGGCAGTCCCTTCCTGGAGCAGTCCAGGCAGTGTGCCACTCAGCCCTGTGGAAGAAGGACATACTGAAGTGAAAACTAAACCACGGACACTTTTGGGGCTTCTGGTTTTGATCCCTCAGCATGTGAGTTGCTGCAAATCTTAGAAGACGTGGATTTTTGGTTTCTGCTACAGTGTGTCCCTCCCATTTGGGAGACTGTGGAAGATGTTACTGCTTTAGCTAAGCTCACATTGTGGCTTTTGCTTCTCCAACTGAAAGCCCCCCATCCCTGGATTTTGTGATCTTGCAGCAGACCAGTTAATTCCAATGCAGATTTTGAAGTCTCTGGAGTAGTTTTTTTGGGGGGGGCAGGCACCTGATGCCCTTGATTAGGTAGTTAGAATCCAATGAATGATCTTTCCAAAGAACTGGCTCAGACATCTACATGTTTTTGTTCTGCTGAAACTATTGTACAAAGTTGTCACTGGGCAGAAGGATTTTCATTTGGTTGCTGTTAAATTTATAGCTTACCAGACGGCCTCGGAGCTGAGGTGGGGGAACAAAGAGTCAGGTTGAATGAACTATTCAGACGTCAGGATGGGGTGTACATGGCAGTGTCCTGTGTTAGAAAGAAGGGAAGATATGCAGAAGCAGAATCATTTCTAACTGTTTTCCTTCCGGGGTTATTTTGCCTTTTAAACATTGTATCTGCACGGTGTGTCAGATCTCCCATGCTCCTCGCTGCCGCAGTGTTCAAACTTGGGTGATGGAAGTTTGTCCGTGAAAGAAGAGTCCTGATTTCCAGCGGTGCTGAAATCACCAGAAGCTGTGCTCTGAAAGTTTGGCTCTTTACTTTGGCCCCTAACTTGAGTCACCCAAGTCTGAAAATTTTGGCCAGTGTGTTCGGACTCTGCTCAAATTCTGATGGGTTTACAAAGGTGTAGGGGGCACATGCGAGCCAGTATGACTCCCAGTTTGGTTTTTAAACAGGACCAATGGCGAATGCTGCAGCCCCCACTAGCACACCTCAGAAACTGATTCCTCCTCAGCCAACTGGCCGTCCTTCACCAGCACCCCCGGCGGTACCTCCTGCAGCATCCCCGGTAATGCCGCCCCAAACTCAGTCACCTGGGCAGCCAGCTCAGCCTGCCCCCATGGTACAGCTTCATCAGAAGCAGAATCGTATCACACCAATCCAGAAGCCAAGAGGACTGGACCCAGTGGAAATCCTTCAAGAGAGGGAATACAGGTAAAAGCAATGGCTTCCATTGGCATTATGAGAGATTGTTCTCATGTAGCTAACTGCTTTTTTTTCCTTTCTATCAGCCCACTGGTGTCTTCAGCTCTTTTGAAGAATACAGCGGCTCTTCCCATTAAACATTGTCCCATCCTCTCCCCCGCCAAATGTCCCAGTTGACTAGTGTTGTACGGACCAGCCTAGGACCGAGAAGAACTGCACATAAATTCTCTTCAGAGCCTGTCAGTGCAGCTTCTGAGATTTTACAGCTTACTGTGCAGACTTGCCTGTCTTTGCTTCTCCCTAGGGGCTGCCATTTCCCTGGCACTTCTCTTTCTGAGCCCAGGTCTCTTGCATGCTGCTATGCCAATGTGTTTACCCATGTTTCAAGTGCCATGTAATTACCTGCCAAGAACCTCCATCGTACTTGAGATGTGGTACCTCAAGGACTGGACAGAAGATAGATGTATTTGATAATCTTTTCAGTTGAACAGTAAAATGCTAAAAGAGCACAGGTTCGTTTCATCTTCATCTGCTAAAAAATTCCATCTTTTTTCCCCTACAGATTGCAGGCTCGCATTGCTCACAGAATCCAGGAACTAGAGAACCTTCCTGGGTCCCTGGCTGGTGACCTGCGAACCAAAGCTACCATTGAACTTAAAGCACTCAGACTGCTTAACTTCCAGAGACAGGTGGGTCATGGTGTCTGCCTTGCCAGTGTCGGATGTCTGCGTCAGAGGCTGGAATTATCCAATTGCTGCAGGCTTTTTAGTACAATGCAAATACTCAGGAGTTAGATAATTAATGTGTATTTGTGTCTGTGGCTGGCATGGAATAAAACAAATTGAACTTGATATAAGAGCCCCCAGGCCTTCCTCATGTGTTTGCTGGTTATCTGGGAAGTGATGGCTTACCTTGATATTGGACTAGTTGGAGCCATGGTCCATCCCATTTCCCACTCTACTGATCTGACCTGACGGAAGGAAATGATGCCTAATTTGGCATGGCGATGGGCCGGGTGAACCTGGGCTGTGGCAGCATCTTTATCCTTATGAATCTCAATTCTGAGACTATATATAGAAGAAAAATAATTTTTTTAGTCTTTAAAAGTGCCACAGGACTCCTTGTGTGTTTTTTTGCTGACCTAGACTAACGCGGCTCCCCTTTTTGGTCCATATAGAAGAAATTCTGATTTTTGTTGAGTAGCTTTCGCTTTTCCACTGAGGGTGTGATCCACCCCATGCAGAGGATCAGCACAAGTGTGAGGCACCGTGTATGTCCCACAGGGGTGTAAGATGTTGAATAGGCCTTTTGCTGGTGAATTTCACCTTTGATGTACAGAAGCAGTTATAGTGTGAAACTGCATATTTTTATAGTTACATACCATATATCTTAGACTTGAATTCGTTGCCCAGGCCATCTTCAGAAGTATGTTTCAGCCTTAGATTGAACAATGACTGGCGTTACTAATGCCATGCAGAACTTTGGCACTTACAAAACAGCACACAGAGAGAGACTAAGTCTTTTTAAAATGTGAATTTCTTGAAAAGCTGCGTCAGGAAGTCGTAGTGTGCATGAGACGAGACACAGCCCTGGAAACAGCGTTGAATGCCAAGGCGTACAAACGCAGCAAGCGGCAGTCCCTGCGCGAGGCTCGCATCACAGAGAAACTAGAGAAACAACAGAAGATTGAGCAAGAACGGAAACGCAGACAAAAGCACCAGGTAAGTTTCCTGGGACTTTTTTTTTTTTATTTGGGTTGGGGTTTTCAAAGGACTGTAAGAAATCTAGGTTTTCATTGGGAACCTAAGGTTCACCTACTCACTTTGTTCCCTGTAGAGAGAATTAGAATACAAATGCCACTAAATTGTGGTCTGTTACTGAGATGTTAAGTGTATTTGGGGCAAATTACGGTAAAAGGAAAAGATTTTTCTCTGCTAAATCCATGCACCAAATGCTTACAGCGTAAAAAGACAGACTATTACAGTGCAGAGCAATAGATGCCTAGTATGTGGGTCTTGGTTTCATAGCTCAACTGCCTTCACTTTGTCCCTTCAGGAATACCTCAATAGCATTCTCCAGCATGCCAAGGATTTCAAAGAATACCATCGATCCGTTACAGGCAAAATTCAAAAGCTTACGAAAGCTGTGGCCACTTACCATGCTAACACTGAGCGAGAGCAGAAGAAAGAGAATGAGAGGATCGAGAAAGAGAGAATGCGCAGATTGATGGTAAGGTTTCCCATGGGGCAGCAGAACAGTTTTTACACGCCCTCTACCCCGTGAAATGTTACCTAGCTGAGTGATCTATACTGCCTGCGATGTGCTTGCTTAGAGGTTTTAGCTGGCTAAATTTCACCTCACTGCTGAAAGGGTGCTAACTTTCACTCTTCCTGTAGGCTGAGGATGAAGAAGGGTACCGTAAGCTTATCGATCAGAAGAAAGATAAGCGCTTGGCATACCTTCTCCAGCAGACAGACGAGTATGTGGCCAACCTGACTGAGCTGGTGCGACAACATAAGGCGGCACAAGTGGCAAAGGAGAAAAAGAAGAAGAAGAAGAAGAAGGTGACTTAATGATGAAGCTGCTTTGCTGCTAGGGTTGTTAGCTCTGGCAGGAACCGGGTCTGCAGTAAGCCCAGGGCTTGGAAATTGTTCCAGAATGTGTCCACTCTCCTGCTTTGTTTCTAGCCATTCCTTTGCGGTTCAGTGGACAGTGTCAGTCACACTGACTGTTCATAGACATTACTAGGGTGAGACCAACAATCAAATGCAATGTTTGAACTTGAGATTTCAGAACTCAAAGCCCAAATGCATCATCTAACCTGCTATACCATTAAATGGTTTACCCTACCTGAGAATGCATCCCAGTTTCATTAGGTTTTCAACACTACATGTGATTTTCTTCCATAATAATATAGTGAAAGAAACAAGCCTCATCTGTTTTGCCAAATGTAACTAAAGAGAATTTACTGAAAGTTTTTTCTAAACCACAAATTCGTTTAGTGAGAGTCATTGGATCAAATAATTTGGCTGCAAATTTTCACTAATAAATTGCCATTAATAAAACTGAATCTGGAAAAACAGCAGGTTTTGGTTTCTTTCACTCTGTAAATACGGAAGAAAGTCATATTGTGAATACAAAGGGTATAAGCGGTAAAATTTATAGTAATTTTAAAGTGGAGGTTTTGGGGAAGTAGGATTTCTATTCTAGGAGATTTAAAATGGTATCTCCTGAGTTTTAAAGAACTATTTTGGTTTCCTTTTAGTAGTAAGCTGTACAGAATTTTCTTTACTACTAGGAGCTGGCTCTGTGTGCTGTGCTGTTGTGTTGTGTGAAAACCAGCTGTTTTGGCTGTAATATTCAAAAGCATCACGCCTAATACAATAGTTCATGATGGTGCTAAACCAGTCTAACATTTTAGCTCTTTTGAAGGAGGGCTTCCTGGCAAGAAATAGATTTATAAATCTGTTCCAGTCTGAGGAGGATCCGCACTTGAATGTTTGTGTCCTCCCTTCCCACCCTCCTCCTTTTGAGTCAGGCTATTTGCATTGTAAGCACGCGATTCCAGAGCAGTGCTCCTATTATGGGTTTGATTTTCGTCTCCGTTAACAGTGCGTTGCTATTAGTGGTATTTTCTTTCTTTCAGAAGGCAGAGAATGCAGAAGGGCAAACTCCTGCAATTGGACCAGATGGTGAAGTAAGCACAAGAGGCCTGTTTCATGTTGTGCCAAGTAGGACAGAAAACATGCGTTAGCCACTCGCTGAAAGGATCAATTACGATGATCTTTGGGATTGAAAGGAAGACAGCAGTGATAACTGTAGTGCAGTTGATGGCTAAATCAGGACTTTCCAAAATAGGCTATATTCAGCTTTGTAATAGTGTTTCTGTCCCTTACTGCCTCCACCAGCATGAATGATTTTGGCAGCTTCTCCAAGCTGCCATTTCACTGCTGATTCCAGCGTGCTTACAAGGGCACTAATCCTGCAAGCACTTAGATGCATCTCATAGGCAAGGGAGGCTGGAGATAGAAAACAAGACTGGAGGTCAGCTCTCAACTGTGCCACAGGTTTCCTGGTGACATCGGGCAAGTCTGTTTCTGTAAAATGGAGCACCAGTGCTTTCCTACACAGCAGTGCTGGGAGGATCAATATGTTAAAGATTGTGGCGTGTTCACAAGCTACCAGGGTTGGGGGCCCTACGCACCTAAGAGAGATCCAGCCGTAATGTCAGTCATGTGAACAGACCCAAATGAATTCCATGGCACAAAAGTCCTGCCAGATACCCACATGCCTAAGAATTTACAAGCTTACTTGTGACAAAGGAAGTGTTGGGTAGCAAATGAATTTATAAGAGAAGCTGGAGGTATTTCTCATTAAGAGAATTCTCTATTTTTGCATTCCTTGATTCCACCCAGCCCTTTTTGTCATAGACAGACAGGTCAAGACGGTGGCTTCCTAGCTCTTATTTTTTAATGAGTACAAAACAAAATTTTAAAAAATGGATCCACTTATTCTTTGGGTAAAGCTATGTTTTAAACATTTTTAGAGGCGTTTCCTTATATTTTTGCAATAACACGTGACCGGTTTTGATTAAAGCATTGGCTAATAGAGCACAGGAGCTTTAATCCCAGATGGAATACTGAAATGTAAATATATTTTGCTTTCTCAGCCTCTGGATGAGACCAGCCAAATGAGTGATCTCCCTGTGAAAGTGATCCACGTGGAAAGTGGTAAAATCCTCACTGGCACAGATGCTCCAAAAGCTGGACAGCTGGAGGCCTGGTTAGAAATGAACCCAGGGTAAGCCGTCGCCAGTTCCCAGATTGCCACCTGGCGTTGTGCCAGGAGAATGACGGCCTTGCCTTTTCTGTAATACATTATGTGGCTTTGCTTATACATCCTGTACCACGTGCTACTGACATAGGTAAAAAGATCACACCAGGTCACAGTCTGCGTGCCGGCCCTGAACCCACAAAGATTGTGTGCGTCTCCAAGGTTCCTTCCTCACTTGGGCTGCGTCTACACTTGTAAATTAAGTCGACTTAAGCTTGCTAAGTCGACTTAAGGGAAATAAATAAATTTGACTTAATGAAAATTAAGTTGACTTTATTAAACCTAGATTTAATTTGATTTAAGGCTTAATTTGACTTTTTAAAGTCGAATTAAGCCAGTGTAGACGTGGGGTAGCCCTAAGTCGACTTTGGGGGGGCACGGGGAAGCCTGGCATGCCCCCCCAAAGGGCAGGGCAGAGCTCTGTGTGACGCTGTCTGGATTTGTGTCCTTAATGGCTCATCAGGTTTCTCCCTGGGCCCATTGTACCTGGCAGCTTCCTTAACATTAAGGACACAGTGGTTGTAGACAGCCTGTCTGGGGTGTTTCCCAAGAATCACACAAGTTAAAGTATAGATATAACAAACATATTCCTAACTTCTAATACAAATACAATTCCTATACATAAACTATATAATCATTCCCAGCAAATTACTACCTTTCTATTGATACCAAACATGACATAGTTCCTATGGATTATAGCATTTATGAGATATTAATAGAAAATATCATAAATGCTTTCCTAAATCTGGACAGCGTCACACCCTGCCCACATGCTCTGTTGGGGTCCCTGTCCCCCTTTGCCCTGTTGTACACAAGGGGTGCCCCCCCTGTCACCATGGACCTGCCCAAGGTCCCCCTAGCTCCTAGAAGTCGACCTAGGCGTCCAATTTTAAGTGTAGACTCACTAAGTCAACTTAGTTAAAGTCGACTTAAAATTACAAGTGTAGACATAGATAAAGGTTGTTATAGGATTGGCAGGAAAAGCACTCTTAGCCCCAAATATCATCCTGGGCCCACCCTAGTACCTTGCAATCCCAAAGGGTGGAAAGTTGTTCATTATACCCTGAGAAAGCCTTACCTTTACCTTACTCCAGCTGTCGGAGAGCTGTTAAAATTTTGTGGGAAATGTTGCAGAAGTTGCTTAATTGGTGGCCCTCTACTTCTGTGTCCAGGCCTAGTAAATTTTTCTAAGCACTAGGAAACTTGGTCCTAAAACCTGGGATTAGAAAGGAAAAAAATGAGTCAAATGTCTGTGTTCAAAACAGCAGGAATCTCACTCTAATTTGAGTCAAAGACTTTTAGAGACCAAGCTAGTCTGTTTGTGCATGCGTTGTCAGACTCGGAACTGATATTAAATATTAATATTGTATTTAATTAGCTATGAAGTAGCCCCCAGGTCTGACAGTGAAGACAGTGGGTCAGAGGAGGAGGAAGAGGTAAGTGGATGTGCCTTAAGTCATATTTTTTGTGTGTTTCTGCATTTTAAAATGAGAAATAACCAATGGATCAAAAAAAAAATTAAACTTAATCCTGTATTATTTTTCAAATATAGTTCTGTGTCAATTCAGCTCAAACGAGTTTGTTCAGAGCAAATCAATCTTGAGAAACTAGTGTGAAAACAAGTAACCTCCTATTGCCATATTTCTGACCCCTTTCTATTTGAGGTTTCCCTTTCCCCCATTCCACTCTCTCTTCCTCTGTTGGGTTATGTCTTACTAGGACACAATCCTGCAAACCTTTACTTCTGACAGGAGCCTGACTTTGCTGTCGTACATGAATAAGGATTTAAGAACATGAGAATGGCCATACTGGGTTAGACCAATGGTCCAATTAGCCTGATATCTTTTCTCCAAGAGTGGCCAGTACCAGAGCTTCAGGAGGAGTGTACAGAGCAGAGCATCCCTGTTTTCCCGTGTCTTGCAGGATCCAGTCCCTGATCTGCAAGATCTTAGAGGCAAAGACTGTTTCTTGCAGGGCCATAAACAGTATGCAGCTATGTACATATTAAAAAGCAGCAGGTTGTTGAGAATCATTAGGAAAGGGATAGATAACAAAACAGAAAATATCATATTGCCTCTTTATAAATCCACGGCACACCCACATCTAGAGACTGCATGCAGATCTGGTCACCCCTTTTCAGAAAAAGATATATTGGAATAGAAAAATGTACAGAAAAGGGAAATAAAAATGATTGGGGTACGGAACAGCTTTCATATGAGGAGAGATTAATAAGACTGGAACTTTTCAGGTTGGAAAAGAGATGATAGAGAGGGATATGACAGGTCTATAAAATGATGACTAGTTTGTAGAAAGTAAATAAGGGAGTGTTATTTACCCCTCTTAACACAAGAACTAGGTGTCACCAAATGACATTAACAGGCAGCAGGTTTTAAATGAACAAAAGGAAGTACTTTTTCACACAGTGCACAGTCAACTTGTGGGACTCTGCCAGAGGAAGTTTTGAAAGCCAAAACTGTAACAGGGTTAAAAACCCAAAACCAAACTAGATAAGTTCCTGAAGGATTGGTTCATCCGTAGTTACTAGCCAGGTTGGGCAGGGATGCGAAACCCCTCTGCTCTGAAGTGTCTCTGGTTGTCGGAAGCTGGGAATGGGCAGCATGGGATGGATGAGTCTGTTCGGTCCCTCTGAAGCACCTGGCACTGGCTGCTGTCAGAAGACATGATATTGGACCACGCGGACCTTTGGTCTGACCCAGTACGGCCATTCTTCTTCAAGATGCACTGTTCATCTTTGCAATTTGGGCTTGCGGAAGGGTTTTGGCTTGGTTTTTTTAAAAGGAGGTTGAGCCCCACTAATCTCTTCCAGCCTCCTGCCTCTTACTGCTTTATCCCTAGCTGTGCACTTGACTGATTCTCTCTACTGACAACTTAGGGACAGGACGTGATTATACCCACGTAGGGGAAGTTCCCGCTCCCCTCAAAAAGAAATTTGTAAAGAATCCCCATGAGAAATGGGTTTGGATTGTTAGAATGTGTGTGGCAGGAGATATGATCTATATTGGTATGTCGGCTTCGAATGATCCGTATTCTAGAGGATACATGGGAAATTTTCAAACTTAAGGGCTTAAAGTTAGGCTCTTTCATCCATATTTAAGAAGGAAACAAAACAGGGTTTTATTTCGGTACTAATGTAAGTAGTTTGATTGTTTTTTCAAGGTGTCAAACATCTATAAATTGCACTGAAGTCAATAGGAAAAGCAAATACTCACCGTCTTTGAAAAGGGGCTGCTTTTACTTAGCGCCTAAATATGGGTGTAGGACCTTGTGTTTGGCATTTTGGTCTAAGGTTTTAATTGTATCCAATTGTGATTGAAGATTTCTTTTGCCATTTCTCTCCCCCCCCCCCCCCCCCAAAAAAAAAAAGTAAAGCAAAGGGACACAAATACGGTCACAAAGCACAATTGTGATATCTAGATACAGAGGGAGATGCAGAGAGAGTCTATAGCTTTGTATGTGCATTTACAGGTTACTCTTATTCATGGAGAATCAATACAAATATATATCTTGTATGCATTTCATCCAATCAATTGCTGTGTATATTGTCCTTCATTTCCTCTATGCATTGAAGTCTCCTGCATCACCGGCTGGTGAACAAAGCTGTGTGCTTTATAGAGTTTCAGCAGTAGGAGGGAAGAAAGGTCTGCCTAAAGCAGGGGGTTTTTGCAAGGTCTGCAGCCTGTGTTTTAAGAGTTTGCTGCATGTTAAGTGTCTTATGCAGACTTGGCCAGCTCTGTCAGGATATGTAACACTTATCTCCATCATACATGGGGCTGAGCATATGCAACTTGATAGTCGCAGTGATGTGGCCTTCAATTTTTGGCAGGAGGAGGAAGAGGAGCAACCACAACCTGCTCAGCCTGCCCTGCCTGTCGAGGAGAAGAAGAAGAAGATCCCAGACCCAGACAGCGACGATGTGTCAGAAGTGGATGCCAGGCACATTATTGAGTAAGCCCCGTGTAGTCGTTCACTGCGTCATAAATTCTGTTACCCTTTTTGTTTCCCCTTGGGAGGGGAGGGAACAGCCTGGGGTTAGCATGGATTTATTTCCACTTTAACAGGCAAGAGAAGACTTGGTAACGGCTCTTTCTCTTGTCCCAGCCTGAAGGGGAGAGTTACGCTGTAAAGAGCCTCTTTCACCTGCCTGGCGGGTCCCAGTTTTATATACTGCCTGTGCATTTTTTGCATGTCCTTCAATGCTGTAATAGTGACACTTTAATTTTAATCCCTGTTGTTAGTAGTTTGAAACTCCTTCCCCGTTCCCCCTTAAAACGACATTTGCTATGCTTGGTCTTTACCTAGAGATTAAGACTGAGATATTCAAATTAGTTTATTAGATTTAAAGGCAACTCCTGTTAATTTTAATAGGAATTATGTGTCCAACCTCCACCAAGAAGCTTTGAATATATTGGTCCATGTTTTTTGCAAACTGAAGAGCGATTAATATATTTGCTTTCAAAGCGCAGGGGAAATTGGCTGCTGCTTGTTTAATATAAATCTTCATGGGTAGGTATTCTCACAGAGGAATGTTGCTGTAGCTTTGTTTTGAGAAGGAAAAGGTATAGAGATGAAAACAGTGTAACAAATCATGGTTGCATACCTACGAACATTTGTAGAGATACAAGATGGTGAGGTCAGATCTTTTGGTGGAAGAGACAAGCTTTAGAGGTCCCAAAGAAGGGCTCTGTGGAAGATCAAAGCTTGTCTCTTTCACCGACAGAAGTTGATCCAGTAGAGATATTATCTCACCTCCTCACTCCGCTATCCTGAGACCAACACAGCTACAAAAATACTGCCTACAAACATCCATCATAAATTATAAAGCCATCAGGGGCCACTGTGATCATGTAATCCAGGGGTCGGTAACCTTTGCCATCCCCAGTGCTAGCTCCCCCTGAACCCTCAGCATGTGCACCAGGGCTCCTTTTCCCTGCTGGCTCTGCCCCCCAGCTGAGGAGCAAGGATAGCATGTTACAGGAGCCGAGATGCATGGGGCTCTTGCGGCCCCAGGCCCCACTAGGGGTGGGGACAGTGGGGGGAGAGCTGCTGCACTGCAGGCCTGGGAGCCCTGTGTGCCTCTGGGAATGGGCATACATGCCAGCTTCGTCATGCGTGTCAGGAGTTGTCGACCCCTGATCTAATCTGACTTCCAGCATAACACAGGTCATAGGCCTGCCCTGAATTAAGTCCTGTCTGAACTGGAGCAGATCTCTTAGAAAATCAGTCAGGCTCAAACCCTTAACTGCTGGCTCCGTAATTACGAGCCGCTACCACTTGAGCTGAAGGGAACTCTTCCGCTGTCAGTAGCAGTCTGTTACATTTGCTGGGAGCCAGCCAGTATAGCTGGTGAGTCCTCTCCATTAAGACAGCGTTTTACAGTAGCCTGATGTGCATCCTTTCCCACACAAAGTGTACGGTGTACGGTTTTTATAAGCACCCGTGGGTATGGATATAGCCATATTGGCATAATTGTGCCTACGTGAGCTGTAAGTTATTTTAAACCAAAGAAATTAAATGGAGGGAAGTGGGTTATACAACACTGACATTTCACATCACAAAAAGTCAAGGAATGCAGAGTTTATGGTTCCCATGCTAGCAGACATTGCCTGAATAAAGACAAAAGTTATTGCCATATACAGAAAATACTGAATATTCCAAACGGGGTCCTCCGCAACTGTAACTCCGTGTGTCTGTAGAAACTGAACCTTACTGTGACCATAACCCAGTTTTTTGCTTTTAATATTTATACGGACTAGACATGCCGTACTCAAATCTTATCCTCATGCTTGCTTGCAAGCACACGGCGGAGATGTCTGCAGAACAATTCCATCTTGTCTGTCCTTTGTCTTGTTCGCTTTGCAGCTTCCTGACTTCCTTTCAAAGACGCAAAAAACAAAAGTGTACATGCCTTAAATTGCACTTAGGAAATATTATTTGGTTGTAGTGTTAAGCCTATGGCATCAACAGCTTCTGGTACATCAGTTGTAAGGAATTCTCATCAGACCAGAGAATGCTAGTAAGTGGTTGACAGAAGAAACTAACATAGGCTTAATATAGTTGTGAGGAAATAGGCAAAGTGTGTGTTATTAAAAAAAATAATAATTTTTTTTTGAAACAGTAACTCCTTTAAAACAAACATAAGCTGCCTGATGATGTGGCAGTAAGAATTTTCTTAGCATTCAGGTCAAGATCCTTGCTCTCCCAAAAGCGCACTTGTGGTTTGGATCTTTATAAATCGGCGGGACTTGTATTCCAAAGTCACTTGGCAGTGCTGTAAATCCAATTCCATCTGCTTAGTTCCCAAGGAATTAAACATGCAGGCATTATTTTTTTGTTCCTTGATCCTAGAGAGCATGAGACAAAGGAAGAAAATAAAACGGAGATGAGGAGAGATTAAAATATTCTTTCAAAGGCAGAGAAGTTGATTAGTTTGTACTTGGAGAAAAGAGCTCCTGAGATTCAACTATTCCTGGGAGGAGGTCTTTGGGCCCAGGGAAACCTGTTGCCCAGAGAAGTGAGAAGGGTTATCTCCTTATCAATTCAATCCACTTTATTTATTTATTTAGAAATGCTAAGCAAGACGTTGATGATGAGTATGGAGTCTCCCAAGCTCTGGCGAGGGGATTGCAGTCTTACTACGCTGTGGCCCACGCGGTCACTGAACGAGTGGACAAACAGTCCACGCTCATGGTCAATGGCGTCCTCAAACAATACCAGGTGAGAAACTGAGGGAAGAATGCCGTGATTCTGGGTGATTGTGACTGAAATAGCTTGCGCACACGTACAGCACATCTGGTAAACCTCAGGGCTGCTCAGCACTGTATGGAGAACCTAAGAATTGCCAGACTGGATGAGACCCAAGGCCTGTCTAGTCAGAATCCTGTTTTTAACCAGCAGCTCAAAGAAAGCGTTTTTTGAGCTCTGTGTTAACTGAAATCAGTCCCCATTTTAGGTTATATCCTGACCTTGATAATACTTGAATCATTTGAAGTCTGAGGAACAAAGTGTGAATTGACAGATGCAGTTGAAATATCGAAGTGCATTTATTGAAATCCATTTTGGGTTAACTGGTCATTATTTCTTACCTTTCGAACTGTGCTGAGCAAAATTAATTCCAGGAATTGCAAGCACTTCCGTGAGCAAATCCACAGTGTAATAAAGCTGATGAGAACATTTTAAGCGCACACACTTGTTTAAATTGCACCAAACAGGCTGACGGCAACTGGATAATTCTTGAATCATTTGAAGTCTGTGTGGAACAGAGTGTGAATTGCCAGAAGTGTTTTGGCATTTTTTAGGTGTAATGAAATAATTGGGCAGTATTTAGCCTTTGTGCCTTTTAGTAGCCCTGATGTAAGACCTTACTTATCATATTGTGTATAGTACAGGTAATTTGGGGGATTAAAGATGGGAGGTTGTGTATCTCTTCCCCACTGCAGGGAGTGGAGGCTTATTTCCATCAGTCCAAGGAAACAGCCAGAAAGAAGTTAAAGGTTCAAGAGATGTAGATGAGAATAAAATGATCCAGGCTTCTGGAAGAGTGCTGAAGAAAGTGCGGGGTAGAGGAGAGGGTTCTTTAATAGAATAAGCAATTAGCCAGATTTGGCCTTGGTAGCTTGAAGCAAAGAGCATTAAAGGGAGCTCTCTGTTGGTACGCGTGATCCAGAAGAGAAAGGAATGGATCAGTGCCAAGGAGCTGTTTGAGATAATTAACTCTAAAATAAGAGGTTTAATAATCTATCCATAATTCATCTACAGTGTTGCATAAGGTGAGTATCTGCAAATAATTCACAGAACAGTCTGGCTTTTTAACCCTGTTAGCACATCCTGTGGCGTTTACATTTGTTGAACCGTCCTACTTTCTTTCTTTCTTCAGATTAAAGGTTTGGAGTGGCTCGTCTCTTTGTACAATAACAACCTGAACGGTATCCTGGCGGATGAAATGGGTCTGGGCAAAACAATCCAGACCATTGCTTTAATCACATACCTCATGGAGCACAAGCGTATCAATGGACCCTTCCTCATTATAGTACCTCTCTCGTAAGTGTGGTGCTCAAACTTATTACTGGGCAGTTGAGGAGAAGTTTTTAGTGAGCAATGCTAATTCTAGTTGTGCTGTGGAAGGTAACCGAGTGGGGAGGTTAGCACAGGGAGGACCAGGGAGTGAGGAGTTCTGCGTTCTCCCTGACTTTGCCACTCACTCTCTCTCTAACCTTGGAGAATTAGTTCATCATCTTTGCCTCAGTTTGCCAATCTGCAAAATGGGTGTATTGCTGCTGACCTCACAGGGACATTGGGGAACTTCTGTAGATCCTTAGATAAAAGCAGCAACTGGAGAAATGCAAATAATGATACCATTACCCTAGATACAATTAACATCAACGAACTAAAAATAAGAGACCTAAAAAGAGAGGCAGTTTAGGGAGAAGCTGTTGTATTTCCTCCCCTGCTTTCTCTGGGACATAGACTTTTGGCTCCTAACCTCTTAATCAAGTACTGTTAATACAGACTAAACTATGCTCTAATATGGTTTCTCATAATGTTAACCTGAATAATCAGAAAAAAGTTTAAATGCACCTTCCCAACTCAGTATGTTCGAAAGGAGGAAAGAAATGAGCTGGTGTGCAGGAATAGAATTCAGGCATTCCAATTTGTAGCAAAACTGTTCCGCTCTCTCTCTGTTACCCCAAAGCACAGCTCTTTGCCTAATAAAATAAGACAACACTCACCTGTGTGCACGCTGGACTGGGCTGTGTTCCCTCTCCAGTTCAGTCACTGGTGCGCAGCTTTATGGAAGGGGGGTTCTTCGCGTGGTTGCCCACACTGATTCCACTCTTGAGGCAGGTGCACCCAACACAACTCAAATCAGATGTTTCTGGCCAGTAACGTCTGATGGGGCCCTGTCTATGCCCGAAGTGTCCTCATGTCCTTCTCCTCAAGGGCAGAAAAGCTGAATGGCCAACGCATCCCTCTGCACATATTTACCTGTGCAGAACCCCCGTGGTGTCTGCTTGCTCTGCGCAGTGGGCGACTGGCATAGCTTTGCGTGTCATCATCCCGTTTTAATGTAGTTCTCTTTTTTTGATGTCATGGGGTTCACTCTCCACTAGGGGTGCCGCCTTCTGGGGATTAGCTCTGGCCAGGTGTAGCACCCAGCGCTGGCAGTCTCTCTCCCAGCATCCTCTCGGCCTGCGGTCCCTCTTGCTCCAGGAACCGCAGCTTCCTCTCTGACTTAGCCCTCCGGCTAGGTCACTCCATGATTTCCCCCTTCTGGGATGTGGAACGGTCTTCCTGGAACAAACTGGGGAACCCATTCTCCTGCCTGGTCTGTGCCATGTCCCCAGTGGCTGGTAGGGGAACCCGGGCCCACCCGCTACTCTAGCTTCTCTGGTCAGGAGCCGAGGGCCGCATTGTCCTATCTTACCACTTCCCCTGAGTCTTTTCCTACCTTCCTGGCTTTCCCCCTTTTCTGGGTTTGTCTGCCTCCCAAGGAGGAACTGTGGAATACCCTCTAGAGTCCCAACACATCTCCCTTCATCCAGGGAATGACTGCAGACTTCCCTGAGCCCCCCTTTCCTCTCAGCCTTAGTCAGCCCCTCCTGTTCCCACCCAGCTGAGCTTCATTTAATCAGTGGCTTCTCCAGGTGAGCCTGGGCAGTTAATTGGCCCACTTACCCATCTTAACCCTTTCAGCTCCTGTGCGGGGTGGACACGGCCCCACACATGGTCACTGGTGATGTGATACAGGTTTCGGTTAAGTGGACACACAGCAGAGAAACCTGTACAATCTGTTAGTCTTTAAAAGTGCCACAGGACTCTGTTGTCTTTAGGAGAGTGTTCCATTAGTTGGAGCCGGTTTTGCTGGGACTGTCCTGCAGTCACTATATATCAGTAAGATCCCAGTTATCCACCTCCAAGGAATAGACATCTGCTTGCTCAGCAGCAGCAGTGGGATCTGTGTTGACAATCATTCGGAAGGGAAAGAATAGCTACTTACTCCTCAGTCGCTGGCTCTTTGAACTGAGCTGTCCACCCAGGTTCGCAGCCTGCCCTCTTTCTCAGCTGCCACGCTCTGTTCTAGGGGATCCTGTTCTGGTGAAAGAAGCAAGGGGTGATTGGGCCCACTCTGTTCTTTAGATGAGGGGGGTATGAGGTTACTTAGTGTGCAGGCAGGCCCCAACGGGCCCTGCTGGATGGAATAATCTCATCCCTCGTGCAAGGGGCACATGTGCACCCAGAGCAGAATCTAGGTGGGCACATTACACCGTCTCTGAGAGCTGTAGGACAAGAAGAAAGTGCTGTGGCCACATCTTTTCGATGGTTACAGGGAGGTTTTGGACCATGGTCGAATGTCTTGGATAATGTTTTGCAGCAAGAATGAGTAGCTGGCAGGAAAGTGTGTTCGTTTCTCAAGAGCTGCTGGGGACATAGGTTTTACCACCAACCTCTGCTTGGGCTAGAGAAGGTTTGGAGTCTGTTGTGCAAGGGTGGGGTTTACTGTTCTCTCCTCTCTCTCCCTTTCTTTTAGAACTTTGTCAAACTGGGCGTACGAGTTTGACAAATGGGCTCCTTCCGTGGTGAAGGTCTCCTACAAGGCAAGTCCAGTGGTTGGTCTGTACATCTCGCTGTTAAACCTTGGGTTTTACGTTTTGTAAGGAGCACTGAGCCAGTATAACCTACCCCGATAAAAATGCAGCATTCCCTTTATCAAATGAAACCTCAGCTGTCTCGTAACTATTCTTCTCTGGGTTGGATATGAATACTTGAACAAGAGATTAATCTCATTGCCATGGTCTGTATAAACCTGCAAGCTACATTGCTTCCCTCCACCCTAAAGAATCTGGAACATGGGATTTTCCACCCTGTTGCTAACAATCAGGACGTAACTATGCTGCGCAGCAGTGTGCACTGAAGAGGTGTGAATTCGGCAACACACTGTGCTGCACACGACCTGGCCCATGTAAGTGCTGCTGGCCTGCATTAAGAGTTCCCTGTGGCACGCTTTTTTAGAGCTTCTGGTGCATGCCATCAGGGTCTGCATGGGCCAGCTTGTGACCCTTTTGCACTCTAGACAAGCCCTCAGTAACGCTCCCTGCTGGAAGTTACATTGCTTTGATTTTTTTTTCCTCTCCCATTCCACCTTTTCTAGGGCTCTCCAGCAGCAAGACGGGCATTTGTACCTCAGCTTCGAAGCGGGAAGTTTAATGTCTTGCTCACAACCTACGAGTACATCATCAAAGATAAGCACATTCTTGCCAAGGTGAATCTCGTCTTTCCCAGGGTTAACTACATCCCTAATGGCTGCCGTGAGGGCCGCGCCACTTAGGACTCATGCCTCCAGCCATTGGCTTTCTCAGGCCCTGCAGTTCTGTTCTCTCGGGGTAGTAACAGGATTAACCAGTGGTCGGCCTCTGTCATAAAGCAAAGTGGTGTTTATTCAGAATAAAAGTTTACAGAAAAAACCTATCAATGCCTTATATATACGACCCTAGCTTAACAGGCAGTCACCCATCTTTCGCATGGGAACCCTGACAGATCCTCTCACACAGCCTGTCTCTGGTCACGGTTTCCTGCCAGGCAGCCCATGGGAGAGTGACCTCTTCCAAGGTCAGGGCTGTCACTTGATATCATTTCAAATCTTTTGCCTTCTTAGATGTCCAGAGCACATCAAGGGACTTTCTGTAGATCCTCCACGGAGGTGTAGGCCTGTGAAATTTCACGACTCATTACCTGCATGGTTTTAGTGGTGGGCGTTTGCATTGGTTGCCTCCAGGAAACGGCTTTTCTCTTGTGTTCCATATCTGGCACTTATGAGCTACTGAATTAAACTGCACAGATGAGTTAGTTTAACTGTATCAGGTTAAACTGCTTAATCTTTTCTCACGTAGACCTGACCTTCACAGGGAAGATTTAGCGTTTTCTCTCCCTTACTAATCTGGTTCTTGAGTTTCTGAAATTCTTTGGCTAGGGCCAGGAAGCTAAGGAATTACTGATGAGGATACAGGGTATGTGAGAGGTACCCAAAATAACTAAATAGGTAACATCCAGGGCTTTTTTTTTTTAAAACTAAGAAAGCACTGGTAACATCTCATTTCTATTATCATTTCTTGACATGACTATCTCTTCCCTCTTTTATATTCTCTCCCTTATGCCATCTGCTGTCTCAGTTCTCTGCACCTCTGGCAAAGAAAGGGCTGGTGAATGGGAACACTTTCCCAGCAGCAGATTGAATGAAACTTGACTAGGTTTTTACAATCCTAGTCAGTTCTGCTCTGTCTTGGGGGGCCCTCTCCTTCCCCCTCGGGCAGGCATAGCTGCATGAATGGTTAGGACTGCATGATTCTCCTGTGTCCATGGGGGTGAATGTAGCTGTTGTGCTTTTGAAAAGGGGGTTTCCTGCAGTCCCCACTCAACAGTCTCTGTCGCAATTTCATCTCCGCAGATTCGTTGGAAGTACATGATTGTTGATGAAGGTCACCGAATGAAGAATCACCACTGTAAGCTAACCCAAGTTCTCAACACACACTACGTAGCTCCACGGCGTTTGCTGCTGACAGGAACTCCACTACAAAATAAGCTGCCAGAGCTGTGGGCTCTACTCAATTTCCTCCTTCCCACCATCTTCAAGAGCTGTAGCACATTTGAGCAGTGGTTTAATGCTCCATTTGCCATGACCGGAGAAAAGGTAAGTGGGGAAGTAGCAAGTTGCGTTTGGACACTCTGGTGCAAATACAAGGCACCAACTCATTGGGTGTCCGTGGTGTTTGGTTGTAATGAATTTTCAGCGATTAACCGGCCTGGAAGTTCAACAGTTTCAATCTTAGAGCATTTGCTAATATGGGGCAAGGGTATTGTCTTCCTTCAGAATTTAATTTCTGAGAGTTGACGCCAGACACAATGAGTTGGAGCAGAAAGGGTATAAAACAGAAACTGGCAATAAGCGAAAGCTGGAATAAGGGCCAAGGGGTCATTCTGTCCTAGACTTATGACCATTGCAGCAACATGCTGTTCTGGTCCTTGTCCAAATGGATTCTCAGATTGCACAGAGTCCTCCATATGAACTTGCTATAGTCATTCAAAACACTTCCCTTGAAAGGCAGTGACTGGGGAAATGAATGCCAAATAATAGCACAGCGCAGGGAATACCCAGTACAGAAGCCCCAGACCTGGCCAACTTCATCAGAGAGTTTGCAATTTTGAGAGGTGTGTGACTAGTCAAAACTGTAAGTCATCAGCTGCACAGTTTATGGAAGGAATCTTTAGCCCTTATTTCTATTCCCAGCTCTGCCACTGGTCTGCTAGGTGACCTTGGGAAAGTCACTTCCCCTCTCCCAGCCTCAGTTTCCCCATCTATAAAATGGAGATAAAAATCAGACCTTTGCAAAGTGCATTGAGATCTGCTGATGAACTGTGCCAGAAAGTGGTCTTCAGCCTGTGGTCTGCAGACCCCAGTGGCCCACAGGTTATGCCTAAGATTTCCAAAGGCGTCTGCACCTGCATTCAAAATGTTTTAGGGATCTGCAAGGGAAAAAAGATTGAAAATGGCTGTGCTAGATATGAGCTAAGATGTATTGCTCTTAGGAATCTTACCGTATTCAGTGAAAGACATTGAGAGAGACTCAAATTATTTTAACCTTTTTCTATTTCTTGGGTGAAAAACAGGTGGATTTGAATGAAGAAGAAACGATTCTGATTATCCGTCGTTTACACAAAGTGCTGCGTCCCTTTCTGCTAAGACGGTTAAAGAAGGAGGTAGAGGCACAGCTGCCTGAAAAGGTAAAGCTTACAAGGAAGGCAACGTCCCAGTGTACTTATGTGCAAACACAACACTCCCTCCATGTTTTCTGGATGCATTTTTAGGGGCTGTTCTTTAGCCAGACTCAAGTTATTGTGCCCGATATAGGGGGAGCCACGTAACGTTCCCTGGCCTGTGTGGTTATACAGGCAATCAGACTAGATCTGGCACTTCCTTTTGGCCTAAAATGGGTGAATTATGCTGCATTTAAATGGCGTTTTATTTTTAAGTTCAGTCATTGGTTTATGTTGCATCCCTGCTGTAAGTCATCATGTAGCTGAAGTGAGACTAAGAGAAACTGTTATCTTCTCCGGAGGGAAGTGGGGAAAGCCCCAAGATGTGAGCCATTTACAACTGGACAGGAGGGGGGGCAGTTGAGCTAACCGGTTTATTGTTCTTTAACTTGTATATCGTTGTCACTTAAGCCGCCTGCCACTCGCTCCAGCGTTTGACAGTTGGCTCCGTGTTGTCCCTTCTAGACGTTTTTGCTTTTCGTGATTTTCCTTTCACCACTCCAGTGCTGCTGGAAAAGGTTTTTCTCTTTTCCGTGGAAGGCAAATGAGTTTTCTTTCTAAGAACTGCTGCAATCATTTGGTATTTGGCAGCTTTTCAGCTTGCTGTTCTCATTTGAATGAGCCATGCTAGCTTGAGAACAAACCAGATTGACGGCATCACTCTAGTATGGAGCAGAAAGAGGGGAAGATGGGAGATGGCGGTGGCTGTTCTTGTCTGACAATTCCACAGGCGTGACTTTTAGGCCCATTCTGCTGCTCCTGCCGCATAATGACACTCCCCTGAGCCCTCAGGTTAAAGAGCACCTTCTGGGCAGCTTGAGAAGAGCACCTGTGTGTTGGGAAATAAGTCCCAGTCCAGTGCTTGGCAGAGATCTCAGGGCATTACAGCAAAGGAAGGGGATGGAGGGCTACGACTCAGTGTCAGGGAGTGAGATCTTTGGGAGCACGCCAAGAATCACGGTGGGTTGGTTACTGTTTGTCTCCTCTGCTCTTCCAGGTGGAGTATGTGATCAAGTGTGACATGTCAGCATTGCAGAGGGTGCTGTACAGACACATGCAGGCCAAGGGCGTGCTGCTCACCGATGGATCGGAGAAGGATAAAAAGGTGTGGCGGTAGCTCCCTGATTTTCATACTCACTGTCTGTGTTTCTACACAGCAGGGCTGAAAAGCATTTCATGTACAGAGGCCTATTTCCCCACTGTGTTTTCTCCACACTGTTCTGCCTGTCACATCACTGCTCTAGTTTTGGAGGGACATTTTCAGGGAGTTAATCACCCAAATCCTCTTGCCTTTCATAGGTGCCTAACGGCTCTTTTTCTGCTTTGGAAAATCTCCCCATTAACGTATGCGGCACTGGCTCCCTGGAAACTCAGGCCTGGTCTAGCCATAAAGCCTAGATTGACAGCTGTGAAAAATCCACCTCCCACCCTACCATGAGCTTCTTACTTGTGCCAACCTACCGCCTGGCAAAGACGCAGCTACATCAGAGAGAGAGCTTTAGTCAGCCTAGCCACCGTCTCTCAGGGATGTGGAGTTTGTAGAGCAGGGGGTGGCAACCTTTGCCGGCCCTGCCTCCCCAGCCTCAGCCGGTGCTGGTGGCCCCCTCTGCTGAAAAAATGCAGCAGCAGCCTGAAAATTCAGCGGCAGCCATGTCTGGAGTTGGTGGTGGGCATCCCAGGCATGTCACGGAAAGAAGTCGCCCAGAGTGGCTCCTCTTCTGCCCCCAGGCACGCTGAGAAAGAAGCCGCCCAGAGTGGCTCCTCTTGTGCCATTCCGGGGGTGGGGGTCCCCAGGCACGCTGAGAAGGAAGCCGCCCAGAGTGGCTCCTCTTGTGCCATGCTGGGGATGGGGGTCCCCAGGCACGCTGAGAAAGAAGCTGCTGGAGTGGCTCCTTTGGGTGGCAGCATGCTGTGGAGAGGAGCTGCTGTGGGCAGCTGCTTTTCATGGCCCGTGGGGGCATGGGCATGGCAGGAACCCCCTGCGCCCCCGCACCCGAGAGAAGCCCCCCAGAGTGGCTTTCACGCAGGAGTGGCAATTTCTGACATGCTCTGAATGGGCTCGCGTGGCACTGTTGGCACATGTGCCAGGGGTTGCCTACCTTGTCCTAGAGTGACAGAAAAATGCCTTCTGTTACTGTGGTCCGTGTCTGTACCATGGGCTCATTGTGGGACTGCAGCCGTGGCCTGAAGCCCCAATGCACAGAGTAGATGCAGGAGAAGTAGCACGAGTGCAATCTTTCTCCATGTAACCCAGACTCAGTCTGCCTCAGCCCCTCCGGTGTGAGGGGTTTGGTCTCCATGACCTAAATCTCTTCATGTGGCTCCCAAGACTGCCCAGAAAGGGCACCAGTGAAAGGTGGTGGATTTTATGCTGTGGATAATCGTCTGTTAACTTCGTACACTTAGTGAAATTCCGGTTTCACACAAGACGCTGAACAGCTGTCAGATGGCAGCAACTGGCTGGACCAGTTTTAAAATGAATTGAAGATTAAGAGTTTGCTCTTCCAGTATGTCTCCCCCTAACTTTTGAAATTCTTTTATTACCTGGGTTGCTGAAGGAGCTGTTAGCGTTTCTCCTTAACACCAAGAAATTCCCCTTTGTGAGCAACGTGTTATTTGATGGACATCTGTCCAGCTGTTTAGGCAGCTTTCATAGCAGTAGGGTTTGGGGAATTTGGCTTTGTTAGTGTATGGAGGAGGTTTTAGAGTCAGATTGGTTGGCTCCCTCTCGTGAAGCGGCAGCTCCGATACTAGATCTGTGGGACATTTCACTTTTGAAAACCGAGTGAAGATGTATCCTGTGTCACAGCTGTTCCGTCGCATTTCCCTGTTTTCAGTGTTCTACACACATGGCTAGCGACTAAAGCTGAAGTGCTCATCAGTTCCATTCAGCCTCTGAATAATTCCACCTTTGTCCTCGGCTGTGCCCGTCTGCTTTCTCTCGTTTGTTGTTTTAGATTTTGCCAAGAGTGTGGGATGCCATGACAGCAAGGGGGCGCGGAGTAGATTCTCAGCTTTCCTTTTCACAACTTAAATGTCTGCTCCGGGTGTGTTTGTAATTTTGTGTCTTATTCACACAGGGCAAAGGGGGCACAAAAACCCTGATGAACACGATCATGCAGCTGAGGAAGATCTGCAATCATCCCTACATGTTTCAGCACATAGAGGTGATGTAGTGGCTTTTTTGTATCAATGTTGCCCAGAGGCCCGTCTCAGGATCTAAGCCCCATTGTGCTGGGTGCTATACAAACTTGTCATAAGTGACCATCCCAGCCCTGAAAAGCCCACAATCTAGTTCAAGGCACGGCACAGAGGAAGTGAGATGAGGGTTACAGCAGTAAAAACATGTTTGCACAGATCGGTTTTTCTGTAAAATGGGTGTTATATGAACTAAGCTGTGCTTGGGCTCCTGGGGGTCAAATCTTCAGTGCAGCACCATGTAACATTCTTGTGTTGCATCTTAAAATGTTCCCCGCTAGCATCCAGAGTTGATTTAAACCTGTTCAGACATGGATCAGTGAAGCCATAGCAATTAAAAGTGGTAAAATCAAGGCTTGTTGTCAAGCTGATCCGGTTGGAGTCAGTCTCTACATGTAGACAATAAAATAAATGTCCGTACGCGTTCTTTCCAAGCCTTCAGAGGGCAGTTGGATCTTATAAATGGCAATAGGTTAATTCGAATTAGACTTATTTGACCTGATGACCCATTGGGGCAATTCCAAAAGTTTGTTGGACACCTGTTTGTCTATAGGTTTGCAATCAATTGTTTCTGTTTTGGTTGCAGGAATCCTTTTCAGAGCACTTAGGTTTCACTGGAGGAATTGTGCAGGGGTAAGTTGAATACTCTTGAGTGTTACAAAGGAGGGTGTCCGTTGTTCATGGGGGTAGCTTATCAATGGAGAATTACTTGGATTAGGTTAATGTATCAATGTAACAAACACGGGTAGCTCATTGTCATGCTTAGATGATACTTTTTTTTTAGCATCAGATTTTCACCTATTTCCAATTTTCTCCTGTGAACTAGACTAGATCTGTACCGAGCATCTGGCAAATTTGAGCTCCTGGACCGGATTCTTCCCAAACTACGAGCCACTAACCACAAAGTGTTGCTCTTCTGCCAGATGACCTCGCTCATGACCATCATGGAAGATTACTTTGCATATCGTGGCTTCAAATACCTCAGGCTGGATGGTGAGTCTAACTGGTAACTGAGAGATGTGCAGGTGCCTCCTGAATGCTCTCTTCTGGTGCTGTCATTAGGTTAACCCCTGCATGTGAAGATAACGAACAATCAAGTTATGAGCTTCCTTTCAAAGCTACTGATTTTAGCCTCCAAGGGTCTTGGTTTTCAGAGTGTGGGTGCTCAGCACTTTCTGAGCCAGGTGGAACCACTGTGCTGTCATAGCATTACAGAAGATTAGGGTTGGAAGGGATGTCAGGAGATCATCTAGTCCCATCCCCCAAAGTAACCTCTCTCTTCTCCTTGGGCTTCTAGGAACCACTAAAGCTGAAGACCGTGGCATGTTGCTGAAGACTTTCAATGAGCCAGGCTCTGAATATTTCATTTTCCTGCTGAGCACTCGAGCCGGTGGCCTAGGATTGAACCTTCAATCTGCAGACACTGTGATTATTTTTGACAGCGACTGGAATCCGCACCAGGTAAAAACATAATGAATTGGTGGGGATCCCAGTGTGGGGTTATGTGCTGTTGTCTCTCGCTGTGTATGTGAGACACAAGTCTTGTGGTTTTTTTAAATAACAAGAGGAAAAAGGACTAGCACGTGCCTCTCCCAGGTTGTGGTGAACTGTCTCTGCACTGCAAAGAGTGTTCTTAACTTGGGTTAAAATAGCCCCGAGGACGCAGCAAGCCAGCTTTTAACTCGGGTTAGCTGTTTGAATTCAGCCCCGGCTGCCCAATAGGCTTTCGCTTGAGCTGCTAGTCTCAACAAGATGGCCGTGTCTTCACTGGTATTCGCTACCGGGCATCAGCTAAGCAGAATTAAGAACACTCCTTTTTCCCTTTGGCAGTGTAGACATGAAGCATAAAGCGCCACCGCGCACTCGGTGCTGAAGGCATCACTGCTTTTCTCCTCAGTCCTCGCAGCTAGCTTTGTATCCCCACTGCTTGTTTCTTGCCAGGATCTCTGCATTCCCAGTCTATGGCCTTAAGATGCAAATCCATCCCATAGCTTAAAGCAAGTATCTGTTCGTGTGCTGTCTGTCTCCAAGTTGTCTCGGCTCTGACCGACAGGGCGGGCTGCCATACAGTATGAGAGCCTCTCGTGGCTGATCTGCATTATCATTGTTAATTATGCTAATTAACATGATTAACAATTAGTGCTGGGAGTAAATGAGGTTAACAATCCCCCTATCCCTCCCACACCACATGAAGCCACTGAAGCTTGCTGCTATCCTCTTATTCCATGTTACTCTGCGGTTCACCAGTGCTAGTAAGAATCCATACATGGATACTCAGCTCCATCTAGGATGACAGGGCATAGGAGCCTGAGGAGAAGACATTTCTGCAGGCGTTTGCTCCAGTAGCTAGGCACAGTGGCCTATTTTCTTTTTTTTTCTAAAGTGCAGCTAATCGCTAAGTACAGAGCAGCCAGCAAAATGAACTGCTTTGATTAATTAACTTCCCCAGTGGATGTAACAGAATCCTCTGGAGCCTGAGGTCCTCCCAGTAGCTCAGCGAAGCATTTTTCCTTTTCCCATGATGTATTTAAAGGCTCAAATATTTACCTCGGAAGGTGTGAGGTTTAATTACTTTGCAAACAATGTGCTCCCGCTTCAGGATTTGCAGGCACAGGACCGAGCGCACCGCATCGGGCAGCAGAATGAGGTGCGCGTGCTCCGCCTCTGCACTGTGAACAGCGTGGAGGAGAAGATCCTGGCTGCCGCCAAGTACAAGCTGAATGTTGACCAGAAGGTCATCCAGGCCGGCATGTTTGACCAGAAATCCTCCAGCCACGAGCGGAGAGCTTTCCTCCAGGCCATCCTGGAGCACGAGGAGCAGGATGAGGTAAGGATTGGTGCAGCTCGCCCTCTCTGCTACTCCAGAGCATGAACGGGGAGCGTGTGGCTCTGTGTCCCCGAGGGCATGAAGTGAATTGTAGTGTCGGTGAAAGGTGCCGGATTGACAGCCCTGGAGACTGAAGTCCTCTATTTATCCACAGAACAGATACAGCACGGGCAGCGGCAGTACAAGCTTCCCCCACACTGCCTCAACCCTGTGCCTGAACCCCGACTTGGAGGAACCACCTCTAAAGGTGAGAGGGGTAGTTCAGTCTCCATGCCCATTCAATCCTTGGCCTCACTGCTGAGACTGCCAGCTCCGCCGGTGGCCTCCTGCACCGTGGACACCCGTCCGCTGGACTGAGACCGCCAACACTCATTTCCCACGGGCCGCCAAACAGGCGTCAGTCAGATGGTAGCAATGGCCGCTCTTCAGCTCCCAGCACACGAACCGCCGCGGCGGCTGCTCTCGCCACTAAGCCACGCGTTTGAAATCTTGCAGGAAGAAGATGAAGTTCCCGACGATGAAACGGTCAACCAGATGATTGCCCGCCACGAAGAGGAATTCGACCTTTTTATGGTGAGCGTGGCCGGGGGCATGAGCCTCGCTTCTTTTGGGTAATGCAGGAAATGGTATTTCTGGTAGAACTGAGTGTGATGTGTTTGAATGAATAATGACTTGAGTAAGGGGAAGCGATCTAGCAGTTAGAGCAGTGGGGATTGAGTCAGGACTCCTGGGTTCTGCTCCTAGCTCTGGGAAGGGAGTGGAGTCTTGAAGGTTGGAGCAGGTCTTCCTGCCTGTTCTCAGCTAGCCCCTAAATGTAATGGGTGAAAAATCCTTAGCATGAAGTACTCCTGAGGTACGTTTGAGAAGTTGGTTGAGATCTTCAGCTGAAAGGCATTTGCCCAGGCAAACTAATAATTAAGACAGGAAATCTGTATAATGTTCCCTGTGAGAGCACAAAAGACCTTAGAAAATGACACTACCGTTAGAAATACTTTCAGTGTGTGTAGAGGATTGAGTTCGCCCATGTCTATACCGTGCTCGTTGGTCAGGTTCTCTGCACTCTCGTGACCTGGATGAGTGGATAATAGGTTGATGGGCTAGAAAAGATGATGGACAGATAACAGCATGCTAACAATTTACTGGAAAGGGCAATCCAACTTCAGCAAAGACAATTGGATGAGATGGCCCACAGAAATAGCTCTTGTCTGTCTCCAGTTCCAGTGATCTCTTCTGTGTCTTTGTCATTCCAAGCAGTTGGTTTCACTCCAGCTGATTTCCTCTCACAGTGCTTAACCTGGTGTATCTGTTGAGCTGTAATGAATCAGTAGAAAAATAATTGTTTAGCAAACCCTTGGGCTCCACAAACACCCTGCATTCCTGCTGTATCCCTCCCCCGTGAAGGTTCCTGAGAGCCTTGCATTCAAAGTGGCAGAACAGCACTGTGTGCCGTGGCTCATGTGTGACTGAGAGTCACAGGGAACTCTCCTTCCCGGAGGCTGCACCGGCTGCTCTGCAGCTTTCTCTGCTCCTTGGTACCTGCTGGATGCCTGGGCCAGCTCGATAGTTCCCAGCCAAGATCAGTCACGTCCTGGACCACCTGGTTCAGCCGCATGACCCACAACGTCTGCTGTAGAGATGACCTGCCTCAAGTAAAAGGCGCCGAAATGGGCCAACTAACCCCCCGATCGATGCTTTCGGGCAGTGGCCAGCGGTCCCCCCAGCAAACACCTCTTATTTTAGCGCATGGACCTGGACCGCAGGCGGGAGGAAGCACGCAATCCAAAACGAAAGCCTCGCCTAATGGAAGAGGATGAGCTGCCATCCTGGATCATTAAGGATGACGCTGAAGTGGAGCGGCTGACGTGCGAGGAAGAGGAGGAGAAGATGTTTGGGCGAGGCTCACGGCACCGTAAGGAGGTGGACTACAGTGACTCTCTTACCGAGAAGCAGTGGCTCAAGGTATACATGGTACAGCATCGTTCTCCAATGGCCTTCTAAATCCTGTGTGTCTGTCTGTGTGCTAAAGAAATACCCAGTACTGGACGCTCTGATGGTGCGTAGCTTTGGGTGTGTGGCCGAGTCCCTCAGCATCTTTCATTACCAATTGGAGGAAAATTGCCTCCGACCTAAATCTCCACAAATGGTTTGGAGCACCACGAATCGGTCAGATCGCTACATGAAGCGCTGTCGGTCCTTTCGCTTATTGCCAAATATTTCCTGCTTTAGGATTCGTTTCCATTTCACCATCTGATGCTGGTACTGGGTATTTGGAAAACTCACCTCACCACATCACAGGGCTCACGAGGGGTTTAAAGAAGGGAAGCCACGCTGCAGCCGGCGACTGCTTTAACAGCTGCTTCACCATCCCACTAGGCCCACTTGGTGGGCAACTGAGTGCCTGCCAGATTCTGGACAGCCACGAGGTTGATTCTGAAGAGGGAGCTGGGAGGGAGGCTGCAGCAGGTCAGCAGTAACGTTCATTATTTCAGGGCTGGGAGTCTTCCTGGGGCAGGTGGCTGGAGATGGGGTTTCTGCTGTAGAGTAGAATTACCCCATCTTCCAACAGTGGAGGTTAACCCTGGGAACACCTCCAGCATCCTTTCAGCAAATCCATTCTTCATCTTAAAATACCTCCATGTTCACCTACAAATCTCCCCGGGGGCTAGCATTTTCCAGCTTTACGTTGAAATGCAGGCCAGCTAGAGACAGTCCAACCAGGGGGGTGGAACGACTGGGAGGCAGGACGCCGCCAGCAAGCCAGAGATACCGGAAGTAGGAAGCTGCGTTAGCTCACTGCCAAGGAGCATCGCTTCCAAAACACGGTAGAGCGTTAGCATGTGTTTCCGGCCTGTGGCCCTTCCCATAGGGAAGGGGCCCAATATGGAGAAGGGGGTCAGCATATGCAAAAGTCTGAGAGCCCCTTTTCTCTAACAGGCTGAACTGACTTCCCAGGTTAGGAGGAGGGACAAGCAAGGGACATCCCATGTAGCTCCAGCCCCGCTGGGAGGCTTGACGGCTCGGTAGTTTAGTAAATTAAAAGCCAGGAGGAAATGGCCACACTTAGCATTCCAGAGGCCCCTCCCTTGCCCCTTTGTTCACCCCTTTGCCCAGCCGTGTCCGTGCTAGTGGCTCTGTTGCTCCCCTCCGCAGGCTATAGAGGAGGGCACGCTGGAGGAGATCGAGGAGGAGGTTCGTCAGAAGAAATCTTCCCGCAAACGCAAGCGAGATGTGGACGTTGGCTCTGCCACCCCGACGACCAGCACCCGCAGCCGGGACAAAGACGATGATAGCAAAAAGCAGAAAAAGCGTGGCAGGCCCCCTGCCGAAAAGCTCTCCCCAAACCCCCCCAACCTCACCAAAAAAATGAAGAAGATAGTGGATGCTGTGATTAAATATAAGGACAGGTAAGAGAAGCAAGGGATGGCACATTCCTCGACTGCTCCTGCAGAAAGTCAGCTTCTCTGTTTCTTTTTAACAGCCATGGAGCACAAATGGGGGGGGGGCCAAGAGCAGCCAAGTCTTTATCCCTGCCTAGGCATCATTGGCATAAACGCCCTCCTCTTCTCTAGCTCAGATTTCCCTTCTCTAAAATGAGAATCATTCTTACCTCCCTCCCAGGGAGGGGTTGATGTTTTCAAAGCACACTGAAGACGGAGGAGACGGAGTACTGGGAGTTTCTTGCTCATCTCCTGGAGAAAGACTTGTCTGTGGGTTTTTCTGTAAGCTGCTGTGTAAAACCAGCAGCGATTGCATCATGCAGTCAAGGAAAGGAGGGGGACCAGGATGGAAGTCAGGCTGTAATTGCCTCTTCCACCCAGTTTGTGCACGCCTCGCAGGCAAACTGTACCATCCCATTGAACCTTGGATTCTTTTCTCTGTAGTGATTGGCTGATCCGCTAACTTCCAGCTAGGCTCTGTCCTCCCGGTGCACATCCGCGGTGCAGCATGCACCATAACAGGCCTGCTGCTCAGCCTTCTGGGTCCCACAAATCACATGACCGCTCCCCAGTCGGACCGTCCTGTTGGGGCCCAGTCAGAAAGTTCTCGTGGTCCTGTGGTGCTCTTTGGCTGGTGCAGATGGGCGTTTTCTAGTTGGGGTTTGCCATTCAGGCCTTTGTCGTACAGAGGAGAAGTTATATGTGGTCTGTGTGAATCAGTTTGAAAAGATCAAATCACTTCCTGTGGGTTTTTCTGGACTTTCATTTGGCCAGTGAACATGTAGTTTTTCTGTCCTTTGGTTTTGATTAATTGACTCAGAGCCTGGAAACGTTCCCGGGATCAAGGGAAGTATTAAATGTCTCCGCTCAACATGCTGAGTGAATTGTGAGCATTAGTGACTGGCATCAGAGCACATCCTAGAAGAAATATTCTTGAGTTGATGCCTGCTTTGCTTAGGAGCTCTGGCGCAGTCTGTCACCTCGGGTCTGAGGAGCCTTTTGAGAAACGCCAAGGGTTTTCCGAACAGACCACAGTTTTCCTCGCAGTGCTTTATAAACCACTAGATTTTGTGCAGCTTAGGAAAAGAGATCGAAGCCAGGGCCAGTTTGCAGATAGCTGTAATGAGTGCTGGCTGACCCTTGCTGTAACAACCAGTAGGCAGCAGAGTTCACCCAACCCTGCGAGCTTCTTGGCTAGCCTGTTTGTCCATCCTTCAGCACCGAGCAGGCCTCCATACTACAGGAAATACGTTTTACTGTCCATGCAAGGTGGAGATTTGTCTTGTAATTTTGTAAGCAGTTCTTCCTGGCAGGCTGGGAGCTTCTGTCCGGGAGAGGAGGGCTGGGGCTATGACTCTGTCTTTGATCTTGTATTTCTTTCTTGTTTTGTAGTAGCAGTGGACGCCAGCTTAGCGAAGTCTTCATCCAGCTGCCTTCTCGCAAAGAGCTCCCAGAGTACTATGAACTCATCCGCAAGCCAGTGGACTTCAAGAAGATAAAGGTATCCCTGTCCCCTGACTTCACGTGCCTTGATTTATGGCACTAACACTGCTCACCTGCTCCCCTGTTCTCCCCCAAGGCTGTGCCCAATCCCTAACTGTGTCTCTACCCGGGTGCCTCCCTACATGCTCACCTGTTCCCCGCTCTTCACTCAAGCTTCTCCATCTTTGCTTGTTCCTGGGCCAGTCCTTCAGCTGGCATCAAGTTCCCAAATCGTCTTCACCAAGTGCGGTCATTCTCCACCATTAGAAAGCTCCTGGCTGTGAAGTGAAGTGGGGGCTGTCTGGGCACCACCCCGCTGTGCTGTCTAGCTCTGCGTCAGGCCCCTTGTGTTTCTAGCCCTACAGAGCGAAGACTCGTCTAGTCGTGTTTTCTTGCTGATGAGTGCTTTGGGCCAGTCCTCTTGAGACACGTAACTGAATGTGTGGGCCTGTTGGGACCCACTGGCTGTTTCTCCTAAACTGACTGCTCGGTTTCAGCCACTCCTCATACTGCCCAGCAGTCCACCCTCATTGGAGGCTCCCCTCCCGCTAGACTTTTGGGGATGTCTCTACTGGAGCCCCCTTCTAAAGAGGGGAAACTCATCTCCAGTTCCCCTAAGAAAACTGCTGCTATGCTGAGCGGCTCGCTTCATCCTCAGAATCAGAGACCCTGGAAAATAGGGTTGGAAGGGACGTCAAGAATCACCTGGTCCCACCACTTCTCAAAACAGGGCCAACCCCCACTAAACCATCCCAGCCAGCGCCATGTGAAGCTGGGCCATAAAACCGCTAAGGATGGAGATTCCCTAAGGACCCATTCCAGGGCATCACCACCCTCCTGGGGAAAACATTTTGTAGGAGGCGCTGTAGGGTAGCATCAGTTAACCCTTGTTGGGCCAAGGAGATAATGGACGTGTTCAGTCTTCTGTTCTCTATCGGTTCTTATCCCGGCCGCCCCACTGTCGTGTCTGGGCCCGGCCAGTCGCTCATTCATGAGGTGTCGGCCTCAGTCACGTGGGGTTAGTTCTCTCATCCTCCCCCAGCAGCGACCAGTGACGACACTGGACCCTCAGTCTGGGAGCAGGATTCTAGGCAGCTAAAAAGCCAACTTAGCGCGAAAGTGCATACACCTCCTCTGGGCACTCTGCCCGTACGTTCCTCCCTCCACCCTCTCAGCCACACCCCATAACCTCTGCCCAGCTCTGCTCCCACCCACCTCTGACCTCCTGTCTGCGCACCAGCCAAGCTTGTCCCGATCACTCCCTGCCTCTTTCCCCACTCGCACCTCCACACCTGCTGAGTGCCGGCACTGTGCCAGAGCCGCACCTGCTCGCCCAGGGCCTGTCCATGCAGCTCCACCTGCTGGATTTGTGGTGCTGTGGGGTGTGCACCTCTTTCGTGATGGTGCAGTTTACTCCCATATGTCCTGTGCACTGCATAGTGGTGTGTGTGGGGAGGGTCCCTTTGTGATCCCGGTTAATCAGTGTCAGAGGCGCAGGCTGTGGCACAAGTCGCTCACCTGCAGCTGGGCTGGGAACAGCACGGCCGGATTCACGCTGTGGCTCCAAGGTTCCCACCACCCTGCCAGAGGTGCCTGTGCGTTCCCGCCGTGCACGTGGCCGAGACTGAACTGGGGAGGGCTGGGAGCAAAGCCCCAAGGGGTGTACAGCCAGAGGGACAAGAGATCAAACTGGGGGGGCGAGGGGGGTCTTCCTCCAGCTTTCAGGAGCGGGGCACTTGGCAGGTGTTAATTATGCGGCTGTTGGCAGCCAGCGAGGGAGTGGCTAGGGCAGAGCACAGGGAGTGAGAGCGAGGGGGACAGCCTGCAGGTGCGTGAGGTGATCCTGACGTTTGCCCCTTTCCAGGAACGCATCCGCAGCCACAAGTACCGCAGCCTGAATGACCTGGAGCGGGACATCATGCTGCTGTGTCAGAACGCGCAAACCTTCAATCTGGAAGGCTCTCTGGTAAGGGGCTCGTCAGGGCACTGCCCTTTCTCAATCCCGGCTGATTAGCACTAAATGGCCCTTTTTTAGGATGCCAGTAAAAGCTGCCGGCCAATCAGATTGTGAGATGGCTGACCCTTACTTCAAAATGGCCGGATCAGCGTTTCAATTTAGAAAGCTGGATTATTCCTGCGCATGGCGAACACCAATAACTGTCCTGGCTTTGGTGCGAGCTGGCAGCGGTTAGATTAACCGCTGTGTGGAATGGATGTGGTAACCTTCCCTGACTCACCCCGGCTGCTGTGGCTGCTTCTTCTAGATCTACGAAGACTCCATAGTGCTGCAGTCTGTCTTCACCAGTGTGAGGCAGAAAATTGAGAAGGAGGAAGACAGTGAAGGTGAGGAGAGTGAGGAGGAGGAGGAAGGAGAAGAGGAAGGATCTGAATCGGAGTGTGAGTACTCTGCTGCTGCTGCCTCCACTAAGCGGGGGCGTGTGCACGCACACGCCCGCCTTACGCCGCTCTCCCGTGCACACGGGGGGCGATCTCTGTGAACGGGTAACCAGCAGGTAGAAAGTTAAGTGCAAAGCTGTGGACCCTGCGCTCCTCTCTGCTCCAGAACGGGACTGAACACATTGGCAGGGTACTGTGTCCGGGGGAGGCTCACACTGCCCTGCCTGTGTTCCCTCTCTTGTGGGGCAGGGGGTCGACTGCTGGCACCGGGCTGTCAGGGAGGAAAGGAAAGGAATTGCATGTTGGTTCTCCGCATGGGGAACGTAACGCCTCACCATTGCTTTCTCGGCCAGGTAGGCCAGCTGTCCAGCGGTGCAGCGAGGTATGGTGCTGTCTGTTTGTGTTTTAGATGGCAGCTGGTGGAAGGTGAAGCAGAAGGCGCCACTCTCACGCTGAGATGGAAAGCGTTCTTGATGTGCTTAGGACGTCTGTTAAGGGGAGGGGCCTAATTTGCCACATGGCGGTGCCGAGCTTTAAGCTGTGCGCGTGCTCAGTCTCACTGTTCCCGTCTCTCCTTGCAATTCCTTGCAGCTCGCTCCGTCAAGGTGAAGATCAAGCTGGGCAGGAAGGAGAAAGCGCAAGACCGGCTGAAAGGTCGCAGGCGCACCAGCCGCGGCTCCCGGGCCAAGCCAGTAGTTAGCGATGACGATAGCGAAGAGGAGCAGGAAGAGGTAACGGCAGCTGCTGAGTTCTCCCCCACTGTCCCCTGTGGCTGCCTGCTAGTCCCCCCGCACCCCGTTGCTGCCAATGTATCTAGCGGTACCTGCCTGTATCTAGAAGGACCGTAACCAAGGCAGGCGCCTTGTCCTGTGTTCGGGGATCTGTCGGCTTTTGTCTTTGTGCAGTACCTGGAGCTGGGTTGGCAGGAGGGTTAGGAGCCGCAAGGACTGCGAGGACTATGGGTTATCTGGCTTGTGAGCAGCCAGCCCCTTCCACTGGAGGCTAGCTGGAATGTCTCAGCTCTGATCTCGCCCTCTGTCCTTTCCGCTTGTCTTCCAGGATCGCTCAGGAAGTGGCACTGAAGATGATTAAGCGACATTCCATGGTCCAGACCACCAGAGCTGATCTTCCAGAGCGGACACGCTGGATCCCTTTAGCTCTAACGGGTAGCAACAAATGTAGTATCAGTAAACTGTATAAACCTCTTCCATATTTATACCGCAGAGAAGATGTAGGACTGTTCGTGTCTTGCCTTGTCCTGACATCAGTAGCGTTTGTTACAGCATTAACTGTTGAAAAGAATTATGAATCGGGGAACACTTGATATCTATTTTTTCTTTTCCTGGCAGTACTGTTCAGTTGCAGTATTGAATCACTGTAGTTTAAACCGTGGATGCATGTGTGTAGCAGTGCACTCCTAGTACTGTATTTTATTAAACAGGTCGGACCGCCAGCCGACGGGCGGCGCGGGGACCGCGTGTCAATGTCACTGGATTTCAAACAGTAATAAATTAAACAGAACGTTCATTTTTTTTTTTTTTTAAGCTGGGTCGTTTTTCCTGCTCACTGAAAATATGCTTGGTTAACATAGGCCCTCCCCTCACCCCCTTCCCACTGCTGCCTGAGTTGGCCTTCGGCTGCTTCCCTCCCCGCCCGCCCCCAAGAAATGCCGTCAAGCTGACACATGGTTGGTTCGGCTGCAGTAATGTTAGATCCCTCAGCATCGCAAGCAGCCGTGGTTCACTCTTGCCCATTTTGTAAGGGTTGGTGCGGTCGCGGCCTGCGAGTCCTGTTAGACCTAGAATTAAGCAATGGTGCCTCCCCAGGATCTAGGTGTCCTGCCGCACTCCCCCACCCCCAACCATAAGCAACACCTTCCCCTTTGCTGGACACCTTTGATACATTGATCCGCAGGAAAGTGGTTTATATTTGCATTTGTCGTTAGTGCCGACATCTCGTGGGGATGAACAGGCCTGAGTTAGTCGCGCTTACGGTCTCCGCTGCGTCAGTCATGCGAGGTTTGCTTTGCACTCCTGGAGGGCTGGAGACTTAATGATTGGATTAAGGCAAGTTCAGATTGTGGCATGTGGTTCTGGGGGCAATTTAAAAACCTGCTTCAATTCAGAGTCTCGTTTCCAGCCTAAGGACGTGCCCAGAGCCCACAGGGGGACTTCAGTGATGAGCAAAGAGAGGTTAATAAAACCCAGCCACCACGTTCAGTGGGTGCTTCCTGCCCTCCCAGCAAGATCCACTGGGCGGGGCTGCAGACAGATTCAGTGGCGGGGCTCGCCAGAGACTGGCCTTTGCTGCCTGTTGGCAGCCCTCAGGGATGCCTGTGATCCGTCACAGGCACAGAGAAGCAAATTGCGGCAGCCTCTGGAAGGCAGACTTCTTGTTTAATGTTTTCTAAATCGAATTGTTCATAAGGTTTTTGTTTTAACGATGTATAGCCTGTGAGCACCACCTAGTGGGCTGGGCTGGGAGAAAAGTAAATAATCTATTTACCCGCGTTTGTGACTTCCACGAGGTTCTCGGCCCTCCCTCAGGTTCCCTGCTGCCCTTTGGCATGACAGCTGTTTTCATCCAATAACCATTTATACTCGGAGGGTGGAAAGTGAGGAAAGTTACGTGGGCCCATGGGATGCAGGAAAGAATGATTACGTCTTGGCCACATCCGTCCCACTTACGGCTCGCACGCAGCATGCATGAGGCACCCCGGAGCCGTAAGTGGCTCCACACAGATAAGACATCGCGCAGATGTAGGGGATTTCCCTTTGCCAGCCGGTGCCCAGGCAGCCCCTCCCCTCCTAAAACCAAGCAGTGGGGCTCGGAAGCAGTCAAGCTGTGTTTACTCTGTTCTGCCACGCTAGGAGGTTGAACTGGAAGCTGGCTGAAGCCGGGGGCAGTCTGACTCCGAAGCGTTAACCCACGGACAAGTCTCTTCTTCCTGGCATCTGTTGTCCCTGGCGGTCTGACTCAACGATCTTTCCCTGGCGTTGCTGCCCCATGTCCCTCACTGGAGGGCAGTGGACCAGCATCTGGGGCAGCCCAGCGCTCTCCGCAGAGACAGCCCATCCAGGGACCGACCGCTGACTGAGCCAATGTCTTATTTCCCCACCAAACATTACAGGTCTAACCGCCTTAGTCCTCTCTCCTGCCTGGCTGATGGTCCAGGCAGGGAGAACAGCTGCATCTTGCATTCTGTGGCACCAGCAGTGTGGGCGCAGACTTCCTCGCCTGATATTTGCTGACGCCATCTGTAAGTCAGAACTAGAAATCCGGCTCACCCTGTTTGCCACGCCTTCGCCTGCACGCTGTCATTGCACCAGCAGTGACTCTCTGCTCTGTACAAGGTGATCTGTTCTCTTGCCTTCCTTCCTTCCTTCCTGTTCGACAGACTGTGTCCCGGTAAAGAGACGGGCCTGTGAGCTGACGTCATTCCATTAGAGGTGGGGTAGGGGAATGTGGCCCTGCCTTTTCCAAGCTGCTGTTCTGAGGCTGTTTTTCTCCCGGAAGTGAAAACAATCCAAGCAAAAAAGGCACACGCTGGAGGGCTGGTTTGCTCTGGGACTTGGGCCAGCTGCAGGTTTTGGGGCTGATCTCTTGATTCGTCCAGTGCTGTGATGCTTTTCAGAAAAGTCAGAGAGTGCTTTGTTCTTAGGAACCTAACCCACATTTTGAGTCTCACTGAAAGCTGCTGGGCCTTAAGCATCTAGCTGTCTCCCCATCACCCCGTTCTGCTCCACCAGTGGCCTCTCCCGTGGGGGAACCTTCAGTGGCTGGCCAGAGGGTGTGTGAGACCGGAGCAGGTCCAGCCGGGGGGACGGTGGCTCGGGGAGAAATACCTTGGCCTCAGCTTGGAGTTTGATTTCACCCTGGCCCCTCGGAGCTACGCCAGTTCCCCCACTGGCTGTTTGCCCTCAGCCGTGTGGCCAGTGGCCAGCACCCTGCACGTGGCTGGCAAACCCGGGAGCAAAGGGTAGAGCCAGGGATGGCAGTGGTGGTAGGGAAGTGGTCACACCAGAGCCAAATACGGAGGTCAAATAGCCTCTCCACTCCTACTCGAAATCCCCCCATTTATGCATCCCAGGGCCACGTTATCCCTTTTGGCCCATGTCTTACTAGGCGCCTGTGTTTGGCTGATTAGCCACCCCCTCCCCCTCCCCAAAACCCCCATTTTTTTCAATTTCTGCTTCCCACCTAGAGACCCCAGCCTGTGGGCATGGCATGGCTCCCAGCTGCGTACATTCGGTCACATTCAAATACAGACCGTTTGTTTGTGCCCGGTTTACCAAACGCCCCAGCTCACGCGATCAGTGACCTGTCCCCTCATTATTCACCATTCCCTCAATTCTTGCGCCATCTGCAAACTTTCTCAGTGATGATCGCCTGTTTTCTTCCACGTTCTGCTCTGCCGCAGGCTCCCTATGTGGCCTTGGGCAAGTCATTTAGCCTCTGTGCCTCAGTTTTCCTCCTGTACAATGGGGATAACAGCCCTGCCCTGCCTCCTGGGGAGCTGGGAAAACAAACACAGCAAGGATTGGTTGTTGCCAGGTACGATAATGATGGGATCCAGCTAAATGCTTAACTGTGACACTGACTGGAGCTGAGTTAACTACCACCGCGGTGCTTCTCAAGGCTGTTCCGCTGGAATGCCGGTGGCTTTCGACGGGAGGCGTCCCCACTGGAGAACGACGGCCCCTCTCCAGCCCTTCACTGAATCCCCTCCTGAAGGACACCAGCAGGTTTCCTGGCCAGCAGGTGTGGGCTGAGGATGATTTTTTCCAAAGGTAGCTGCATGCTGTAGTCACACACCCGGGCGAGTTCAGCGATGCCGTGTGGTTGCTTGTCACTAAGGCTGAAGCATCAAACGCACCACGTGTCTGTTTCGATGCTGTGCCTTGGCAGTGCGGGTTCTCACATCGCTGCCCTGCTGTTTGCCAGCAGCTGGAGGGCCTTGGGGCCCCTCTCCACAGGGAAGTGTCTGGTTTAGCCTTTATTTAGCACTCAGGGCACACTCCTAAAATCTGCCCTTGGGCTTTATCCAGGGGCTCTTGCTATTTGATGATTTGCTGTGGTGGGAGCTTTTTTGCACAGCATGCAAAAGCTTTTTCTTTAGTTGGGGAAGAAGGGGCAGGAGCTGATGAGAACCTGTGTGGTGCAAGCCTGGTGGTTCTGGGTGTGGGGTGCAGCCCCCACCCCCCAGCTCGGTGGTGCTAGGATCGGTATATTCTGGAAGGAAGTAAAAAGTGCCACCTGCAAGAGCTGAGCCCAGCCTCTCCCCCCAGCGCCGCTTGTACAGCTCAGCAGGTTCTGCTGGTTCTTCTTCGAGCGATGTCCCTGTGTGTGCTCCACATCAAAGTCGGATTGAGCCACCGTCCTTGCCAGGATACCTGTCTGCTGACACCTAGGGACACAGCTTTGTCACTGAGCTGGCTGCAAACGCGACTGAGGGTTAGTGTGTGGTGTGCGCTGGTACGGCAGCCTTGATGGGGAGTGGCAAATGCGTTGAAGAGACAGCTTGTACCAGCTCCCCGAATGCAGCCAGCTGGAGAGCCCAACGACTCACGCAGGCACGGCTGGTCTGCGGTGTGTGAATGTCACCAACAATTGCCCCGTTCAATGCGATTGCTCCCCCGGCACCAGTTTCTAGTGTGATGGCGGCAGGAGCGGCTCCGAACACGTCCATCGTTGCGCCTACCCACAGCTGAGGCGACAGCAGTCTACGCAGGAGTACCCTGTAAAATCCTGCTCGGGAAACCGATTTTGACTGAAGGGTGACGTCCGCTCAGCTTCACCCTCTTCCGGGCTGATTTACGCAAAACCAGAGCAAGCCTGGTTGAAATGAAAATCTGAGCGGCCGCGCAGCTGGGAGCCTGGGTTTCAGCTAGGGCTGCTCTGCGGTTATGTACAGGCTGATCGAGGGACTGCTAACGTCCATCTCCACCCTCCCGGCCCAGGCCGCCATCTGCGGAATTCACCGTAGCCAGCGGCCCTCTGCGCTCGCAAAGGGCTTGCCCCGCCAAAGGCCAGGGCTGCGATTTCCGGCCGTTGGGTCCCTTTTTACCAAGGCACCCAGCGTGTCTGAAGATATTGGCCCTGACTGTTTTGCAGGCCTGCCCCGGTTGCCTTCTCACCCGTCTCTATTTCTAGCCTGCGTGCTCTATTTTCCATTTTGTTCATCTGACGAAGCGGGATTGTGCTCACAAAAACCCATGCGATAAAGACATTTGAGTCTTTAAAAGTGCCACGGGACTCCTGGCTTACACTAACACGGCCCCCTACTCGCAATTGATTCCTCAAGCTGCCCCTTTCCCCGCGCTGGAGGCTGGCTCTGGGGAGGGTTCATTCCAGGCATACTCAGCGTGTTTCCTCCCTTTTCCCCTGCAGCTCTGCAGCCAACCAGCGAAGGAGCAGGGAGGAGTCAAAGTGGCCTGATTTCTCTTTTAAGGTAAACACGACTCCTCCTCGCCATGTAGGCGTTGATTTGTTTCAGCAGCCCCCAGATTCCTGGAGTACAGCTGGCTGGGAGAGGCTGGGCTGGGCCAGTTCTCTGGGCAGGAGCTCACTTTGATAGTTAGCTACTAAATAATTAAATGGACATGACTGCTGCGTTGGTGCCCTGCTACGTGACCCAGCAGCAATCTGGCACTCAGAAGCTCTAGATGGGACCTGGGATCAGCTGGGCAAGGAGCTTTGCCCTGTGAGATGGAGGAGGTCTCAATCCCCTCACCTTAAGCTCTGTGAGCGAGACGGTGGTCCCTAACCTCTGGACGAAGGGCCGGGGTGATACAACCCACGGCTTCCAAGAACCCTCTCTCAAGCCCTGGCCTAGACAGTGGGAATGCAGGCTTTCTCCCCCTGTGAACATGTGGAATCTGAACACTTGCTCTAGCAGCCTCAGCTGAAATCAGGGCCGTAGGGGGCCAGGTGCTGCCCAGACACACAGTGAGGTGGGCTGCCCCAGAGAGTTTCCAGTCAAAGAGATGAGAGAAAGGAAGGTCATTCTCCCCACCATGCAGCTGGGGAGCTGAGGCCCAGGTGGTGAAAGGTATGTAGGTGTCTGGAGAGCACTGATTTCAATGGGAGTTGGGCACGTCAGTGTCTGAGGGTCTGGAGCAACATCTCAGTAGCTCCGAGACCTGCCCTAGGTCCCCCAGGGAGTCTGCAGCAGACCAGGAATCCATCCCCCGCTCTCCCAAATGCTAAGGGAGCACCATAGCGGTTGCACCGTCCTTCCTCTGCTCCCCTCCTGACCGCCCGGCCCAGAAGGACTCTGGTACGCACTCACCATTGCTGCTACGTCGGCTTTTCACCAAGCAGCTTTATTTAGAGGGAGCACGGACTGGTTTGGAAAGAGGCTGGCGTGGAATGGAGGCGACTGGAAATAAACCCACCCCCCCCCAGCTCTCTGCATCCTCGCCGATTGCAGGAAGGGGGCTTTTCACAGCCAGCCCTGCAGCGTGAGAGCTGTGAAGACCCAGGCTGGGCCCAAGTTGGTTTCCTGTGACCTGTGCTGTTCAAGAAACCAGGACTCAAAAATGCTCCAGCAGGAACAAGACGTCCGGGCCACGCCGGCCCCAGCGGAACCAGCAGCATGCGCCCGAGAGAGCCAGCTTGATGCGCAGACTCCACTCCTGCCGCAGCATCTCCCCTTTGGCCGCTGCAGGGCTCCCGCCATCCACGGAATGGACGGGATGGTCTGGGTCTCTGGCTCTCGAAGGGCCCCAGGGGAAGGAAGGGGGATCTGGCAGCAAAGGCGCAGCGGCGACAGTATGCGGCTATCATGGTGACGGTGCTGTCAGGAGGTAGGGTTGCCCAGTGGTTGGAGCAGGAACCTGGATTATGAGGCGGAGATGAGATGTTGGGTGTCAAGTTCTAGTCCGAGTTTTGCCAGTCACGCCCCTCTCTGCCTCCTCGCCCCTTTCTTGCAAACGTGGGGCCGCTGCTGGCCCGACTCCCAGATACAAGGGGTTGGCTGGGCTGGTCCGTGAGATCTGGAGGGTCGTCCTAGCTGCACTGATGCCCAGCTCTCCTGCGCTGAGCTGAGCCATTTTCCTCCTCATCCCCTGGCTGCTGTCCTCCTCTGCCCCACCGATCGGCTGAGCAGCGCCGAAGGGGAGATTAGAGCAGTGGCTGGACACGCAGGGTCACAGGACGGGCGGCGCTGGCCACTGGTTGCCTGTTCTGGTGAGAGGCTCTGAATCAGGACTGACACCCCCTCCCCTGCCGTTGGCTTTACGGTGAAGTTGCTTAACAGAGTCATGTTCATCACCTGCGCCCAGGCCCAGCAGCCTCTTCTGCATGGCCCAAGGTGGCCCATTCTGGGCTCCGATCTCTCCCGTGGCTGGGCACGGGGAGAGAAGAGATCCCCGTGGGCAAGGCTTCATGAGAACTCGTTATACAAAGCTGGGTCTTCCAGCAGACGGAGGTTGCAAGGGAAGACTGAGGCAGGGAAAAAGCTCCTAGAAGTCCACCGGCATGGCCCGTCCAAGGGGGTGCTCCTCCCAAGGCATTTCCAGTCGGCACCCATCAGCTGCAGCCCGGCTCTACACAGTGGTGTTTAAAGTGCGTCCGCAGCCATGGGACAAAGAGCACAGGGCTGAGATCTAAACCCACCGTGCTGGAAAGAGCCATTCTCCACTCAGTGTCCAGTGCCAAAATGGTTCCCATTGCAGGGGGTCTGCAGAGCGCAGGGCCCCGTGGGGCAGGAAGGACCCACGATAAGGAAGGTTTTAACTATCGCTTGGCTCAGAGGACAGGAACGTGACCTACAGGAAGCAAGTTAATTTTTCTCCTGAAAGAAACTGGTGTCTGAATGATACTCGCTAGCTCTTAGCATCACGAGATCCCAAAACACTTCCCCATTGTACAGATGGGAAAACCGAGGCCGAGATGACTTCCCCAAGGCCACCCAGCCAACCTGGACACAGGACCAGAGCTCTGTCCGCTTGCCCACACCCCCTGCTCATCTGCTGTCCCGTGTATATTTAAACGCCTGTGGAGACTCAGCTGCCCCAGCCTGGCCTTGAATTTCTCTGACTATCCAGCTGCAAAAGCCCCCAGAGGAGAAGCCTTCCCTGGAGTATTTTACTGACTGATCCTCCTGGCCGAGTGGCTTGTGAGCCAGAGGGGGCGTGGCTGGCAGCGGGGAGCGCTGGCCAGCAGCTCCAAGCAGCGTCAGACCCGGTGCTTTACCCTGCAGAACCCCGGGGTCGCGTGTTTAAATGTAAACACGTCGAGTCCAAGCAAGCTTTGCATTTGCCGTTCTGTTGGTAAATACAAGCTGTACTCTGAACGCAAACAGACACCCCTACCAGGCTGTTCGGGGAGCACCAATGATGTGCTCTGCCACGCTAATCGCACACCTGGGAGAAGCACAAGACAACACAGTTCCCCCAGTGGGGCTCGTCTGCACTGGGAAATCTGGGCTAATTACCCTCGGGGCTGCACCAACCAGCCTCCCCCTGTGGCAACTGGCTGTTAGGAGTTATGGCGGTTTTTCCTGTTAAACTCATGTCACTTTGGAAGCAGATTAAGCTAGAATTCTCCTAATAACTACGCTGGGAAATTGTCCCACTGCTGTGACACCCACATAGATATTATATTTATTCGGTGCATTACAGGAGTGTCAGCCTCATTGTGCAGGGCGCTGTACAAACAGAGCAAAAAGACTCCTGCTGCCCCACAGACCATCTGGTCCAGGCATAAGAAAGGAGATCCTGGGTACAGGCAGGTGGGCAGCACAAGGAACCAGGATGATATTGTCCAGGGTGATGGGCTGGGCTCTCAGCTCGCACCTTGGCAGGCTTGTTACTGGCCTCCTAGCAAAGGAGTGTTTGGGGAGATACTTACAGGTGGCCAATGAGGGGTTTATGGGGAGCAGAGAGAAATGGGGGCACCTGTTGCCAGGCGGGCACTGGAGGCTGGAATTCGGAGCCGGAAGTTGCCAGCTTGAATCTCTCCACCCCAAAACTGGTATTGCTGCGAAAAGCATTGTGCTCGGACTCTGTCCTGCCTCGCAGGCTGTGCGTCATCAGAGAGTTTGGCTCCCGGAGCCAGTTCCAGAGCAGGCCGTGGACCCAGTGAGATAAACAATTGCCTGCAAAGGGGGGAGCATCAGGTAGAGCCGGTCCTTGAAGCGCCCTTGATGCGGCCGCATTTTTGCCATTGTTGCTGCGTGTTTTCTATCCCAAGTTTGGGGGTTCAGCTGCTGCCTGTAGCTGGCACAATCCTGACCTTGCCCAGCGGAGACCAGCGAGGGCAGGTGGAGGCAGCCCACCCTGGCCTCCCATTCCCACTGCCAGGGCCGGGAAGCTCTGATGAGGAGGCCCAAGCTGGATGCTCCGCTGGATTCCTGTGGTTTGGGTAACATAGCACACAGAGTTCCTTGGGCAACCGAAGCTCACGTGAACCCTGGGGACAGAAGCAAGATTCAGCCCTAGATTGGACCTGGGACAACTTGCTGGTGCAGCGAATGACATGGGGGGGGTGGGGGAATGCTGGGATGTTTCCTCTGTATCCAACCTTCTGGAAAACCAATGGGCTTCATTCATCAGGCACTAATTCACTTGGGAAGTGAACTGAGGGCTTGTTCATGTAACCGTCGGCTGGGCTAAAATTCATTCAATTGCCCTTCTCCAGTGCCTCACAGAAATACACCCCAATCCCCATGGAGAAAGCAGCTGAGACCCAGGAGCCAGTCTGTACGGGACTCACAGCAAAGATTGCTCAGAGTTACTACCCCACATTAAAATACTACTAAAACCAAACATAACAATGAACTTGATTAACTGCTAACTAATTAAACCTTATCCTAAGAAAACAAAATACAATTAACCAAGAACAATCCCTACAGCAACCCCGCAGGAAGGATCCCCAAGAGTCCCAAAGTCCAGGTGGAGTTCACCCAACTCTCAGCTACAGTCTCTGTTCGAATGTAGAGGCTTGAGTGGCAAGAAATCGCTGTCCTCTTCTTCTTTCTTTGCAGGGATCTTCTGTAGCATTCCATGCAGGCTTTTCCTTCTCCTTTGCAACCAGCCCTCAGTCCCACATGCATGTCTGCAAGGTCTGTTGCAGATGACTCCATTAGAGGGAGAAAACATCTTGTTCACTCCTGGCTCAACTTCTCTCCTGAAAACTGAGCACATGGGCTCTTCTCAAGGCAGCTCCTGCCTGCTGTCTGCACAGACTGCTGCTCTCATGGGATCTGACTGACCGCACCACATCACGCCAGCTGGGTGCCCTGTGGAGCATGCTCAGAAATGCTACCACTCCCTGCTTCCAGCACTTTCTGGCTGTGGGTAGCTAATCTGCCCAGCAACCGTAACCCACCCTCAGCAGGTCCCAAAGAGACAGCCCTTTTTAAGCATATGGGTTACGTTTACACAAGCACATCAGCCCCCTGCAAGTGGGGTGTGAGTCTGTACCGCAGCAGCATGCCAGCCACGCACTGTGTCCATCTGGACAGACACGGCTCCTGTTGGAACGGCTGGGTGCACCATGGCGGGCTTGGATCTGACCCACTTGGAAAGGGGAGTCGCTCTACACCCGCCTGGGAAGTGCTAGTGCGCAGAAGCTCTGTCCAGGCAGACACGGACACTCGAGTGTGACAAGCTAGTGCTGGATAGGGTCACAACGCAGCTTGCCCCACACTGTTTGTGTAGACCACCCCTGCACGAGGGTCCACGCGGCAGTTCCGTGTGGTTTATCTCCTCTTTACAGTCGCACCTTCAGTTCAGTTGGATTTGTTCCCCTGCCTGCTGCTGTGTGACTTTCAGAAATCAAAGCTGATGGTGACACATCAGCACGGGGCTCAAACTGCTGGGGCCACAGGACAAAAGCTCTGGTGCCTGTCCTGTAATCCAGCCCTGCCGTCTCAGCTATGGCAAAGAACGCTTGGGAAGCAGGTGTGGCTGCGGCTCAAACCTTCTAATACAAGAAAATAGGAATAAGGAGCAGGGAACGGGCAAAAAGATTCCTCCTCCTCGCCTCTGCTCCTCCAGCTGTCTTCTCAAGGCCCCAGTTCCTGGAGTCAGGTGATTTTTGTCTGAGTATCACAGCTTTAGTTTAAAAAAAAATATATAATCTTCTCCACGGATGCAGAGAAAAGCCATGCGGCGAAGGGGAAGACCCCAAACTGCAGGATTTGGGAAGATCTCAGGATTTTGTTTTACCCATTTTCCTGATTTCTTTTTTGAGGCTCAATTTGTGAGTTTTGTGGGGATGAGCTTGACAGTCCAGGGGGTCGAGTGACTGGCTGCGATGGCAGCTGTTTTGGGGGGACATGGCAAGGGGCGGGAGGGAGTTCGTCACCTGGCTTGTCATGCAAAGGGGAAGCTGCCAGGAATACTCCCTCCAGAAAGAGGCAAGAGACCATTTCCTTTGCTAAATATTCAACAACTCTGACTGTCTGCTAACGATCCCGCTTTGCAATTTAAAATGGGCCCGCTCGAATTTTATTCTACCTGTCCCAATAAAGACCAGTTCTATATAAATGCCTTTACCTTGTTCCGGGGTGGGTGGGGAGAAGGGGAAATGGCCACCCTCCCAGTCCATACATCAGAGATTGAAGCTGGGACCTCCAGATGCTGGGGCCTCATAGCATCTGTGATCTGGCAGAGAGGGAGAATCACGCGAATGAGCTATGTCCGTAATAGCCCGCAGCTGGCTGGACGTCACTGGCTGGGTTCTGTTCTAGATACCCCCCTGTTTGGCCACGTGCGTTATAAGCAGACAAGCTGAAGCCTTGGCCTTGGAGAGAGAGGCCATGAAGTTTGCGGCCAGGCTCTTTGCAGTGACGTGTGGTGCAGCTGGGGACGTCAAGGCCTCCTGGACCCAGCGTCATTCACGCCCCATCTCCTGTAAACAGCGCAATCCTTCACGCCGCCGAGTGCGGGCGGGCTGAGTCATCCCAAGGCAAAACGAAATGGCAGCGGCCAGATCTGTGACCGCTGGTACGTTGCCGAGGATGAAGGTGATGGCAAACTCTCCACACTCGCATGTCTTCAGGTGCGATCCTGCAATTCACCCCCTTCCTTCCCATGTGAAATTAAACCCCCTCCTTGGTAAGCTTCAGCAAGCGGTCTACGGCCTCCGGGCCAGATCAACCGTTCGTGTAAATCAGTTAACACGAAGCAGGACTACGTTTACTTGGACTTGGGGTAAGCCAATGACGGAGACTGATTCTGCGTAACTCCCTTCCCCAGGGGTTCGCTGACTCCAACGGAGGGTCTAATATCCTGGCTTATGCCGTTTGCCCCTATGCCAGCAGCCAAACGGCTGCCCCTGCTTTACAACTGGATACGCTGCAGCAAACTCCTTGGTCCCAGAGATGGGCAACCCCCACCCAACAGCAGGGCATTCGCCTGAGCTGAGTGAAACCTCCCCTGGGGCACATCCTCTTTGACACAGGTGAGACGTGGAAGACTTAATTTTGCTTTCTGTGGGAATGTCCTTCCAGCTGATGATCCCAAGCACTTGCTGCGCATGAAGGCATGGAGTCTGCAGCCAGCCCTGGGGGGCCATTCCTATGGCCCCTCATTTAACACCTGGGGAAACTGAGGCACAGAGCCACAGACATGTCTCGTTGCAGGGTGCATGGTCTGCACCGTGGCACATCTTTCCCCCAGCCGGCGGCAGAGGCTGGCTCGGTTCAGCGGCTAACCCCGAGCATCCCGGAGGTCCTTGTAGGACGACTGCCTGTCACTGATCAGTCCTTGGCTTGTTCCCCTTGGTTACAGAATGAACAGCCCCCCAGGCCTAGCCTCTCAGGCCAAAAGGACCATGGAGATCGGTTCTGTGCTTGTGCAGCACCTCGCACGGGGGCCCTGAGCCCCTCCCGGTGCACATCAATCATATTGATATTGATAGTCTATTGGCGCCAGCCTCCAGTGCTAATACGACCTCTGCTGCCCCAGTTCCTCCCTGCTTGTGTTCTCACCTGCTCCCAGCTACAGAACGGGGCTCGGGGAGGGCTTGCGTCTCCTCTCATTGGCTGACCCAAAGTAGAGTGACTCCTGACTTACACCCATTTTAAGGAAGGCAAAATTGGGCCCTCAAGAAAGCTGGCAAATAAGGCCTCTGTAAAATAGGGAATGAGGCTACTTGTCGCGTATGCGGGGGAGGAGAACGCTGTTAACTAGCACCTGTGGTGGGTCCCAGGGTCCGAGACACACAAGGTGTTAACAGTGTGGCTGGTGGACGGCTGAATGCTTCATGGCTGTGTTAGCCGCAGCCCGATCGTAAAGCAAAGCGTTCACTTTTTCCAGCGGGAGCCTTCTGCTGTCTGTTCCCAGTCCGGGTCTGCGCTGGGAAGTGATACAGCTGGCCACCATTCACTCTCGGAGCCGGGGGCCAGCCCTCGAAGGGATTTAGGCACCTTACTTCCATTGGAAGGTTTGGGCCCCGCTCCTCGGAGAACAAGGCAACATGCCTCCCACTGAGCCATGACCCAGCCAGGGGGAGCACCTGGTCTCTACTGGCCTGTTTTAAGGGGTAACTTAAATAAACTCAGTCCCTGTGTGCAGGGATGAAATTCTGTTGCTCTTGGGCATTCAGCTGAGCTGAGGTTGAAACTGATTTATGCTAAAGCAGAGCATCCCCTGGGTATAGCCAGACCTCTGCCGAGGTTGATGCAGAAGAGGGAGCCGCGTCACTTTCTCAGTGACTTCAGCGCAGGGGTGTGGAGGACTGTGCTGGAATTTGCAGGCTGTCATTTGGAGGGCGTGCACACCGGCCGTCCCGGGCTGGCTGGCGAGATCTCTAGGGAAGGGTGGGTCGTGATCTGAGTGTGGGCCTGTCTATTCTGCAGACTTCGGGTCAGGTCAAGTTACACTGGCAGATGGTGCATGTGCGTGTGTCCTCAGCGCCACGTGCACTCACCAGGCACGCTTGTGGCGATGCGCAGTGCATTATGGGATGGTAACTCAGTGGGCCGCTCACCAGCGTCCCATGTGCTGTCTCGTGGGAAATCTGGACTGTGGTGGGGCAGAAAGGAGTACCGCCAAGGTGGTGAGAACGTGGCCTCTCCCTCCCGTTCTCCATCCAGCCCATCATTCCAGCCCTAGCCTGGACCTGATTTTTTCAAAGCCCCTGAACCCGCACAGGACCACTGGCCACCTCCTGGCACAGATGTTTGCAGCATTGCCAGACGCATGGTGGTAGCGGCAGGGAACGTGATGACTGCAGGAGGACGGCCTGCTGCGGGCCATGATGAGAGACGCTTGCAGTGGTGCTCGGGAGCAGTGGCAGATTGGAAAGCGTTGTCTGGGCCCAAGAAATGAGGACCGGCGACAGGTGGGATCGCATCATCAGGCAGGTTTGGGACATGGCGTGGGAGCCACGGAGCGTTTGAATGCCCGTTCCTGCACCTGGTTGCTGAACTCCCCCAGTGCGGGGACACCAGAACGAAGATGGCCCGGAGCGTGGAGCAACGAGTGGCGATCGCATGCTGGCTGGTGGGAAATCCGTTTGGAGCTGGCAAGGCCACAGTGGGGGCCATTAATCATTTGTTAATCTCAGCCATGGGCAGGACATAGCGGATGGATTTTGGGGGTGTTAGCTGGGAAGCATCCCCCTGTTTTGGCACCCAACCAGCACCCTGTGGGGTGTTTTGTTTTTATATTATCTGAATAGCTGATCACTGGCCATTATCATTCGAAATCAAGCCTGTTTTTTCGGGTTGAGGCACTAACGCGCTGGAAAGCATTACATACAGCTAAGGAAGGAAAGTTCAGTGGAAACCAGTCACTGCTAAGTGAGTACAGTCTACTCTGATGGCCCATTAGGCTTGCTCTGGTAAACAGGAGGACGTAGACGAGGTATTGGAGAGGGCCTTGAACTGGATTTGGTAACCAAATAACTCATAAAGAACAAACAAGGGCGGGCTAATTCTATGCTGTATGTTAAGTATAATCTAATCATGTAACCTGCATATTAAAGACAGCGAAACCATGTAGCGATTTAGGCATGATGTAACCTGTTGTATTACATATATTGTATTTAGCTTGTTAGAAAGGTGTATTTATATGTCTTGGGAACCTGTATTCTGGGCTTACTTACATGGGTCCAGGCGGGGATGTGGCTACGTCACGCTAGGCTGGATGTATAAGGGGGAACAAGTAGTTTGATTGAAGACACCATCTACCCATTCCGCTCCTGAGTGGACCTGAGCTTTCTTTTCTTCCAGCACTTGTCCCAGAGAACGTCAATGGAAAAGGGTTCTTTCCTAGGGTTATGCAACTGGTGCTGGATCGCTGGGACCACAGCACTTGTGTCCATGTGGGCTGGTCAGGGAAGGTGCATGACGCTCACATCTTTCGGAGCAGAGGGCTGTTCAGAAGGCTGCAACGGGCATTTTTTCCTGACCAGCAGATTACCCTGGCAATGTTGAAATACCAGTAGCAATCCTGGGGGATGCAGCCTTCCCCTTGCGTCTTTGGCTCAAGAAACTACGGCAGCCACATGGACAACGCCAAGGCAAGAGTCACCTCCTGGCTCAGCAGAACATGCTTTGAGGAGATGGAAGGGACGCTGGTGTCGTTTACACACAAGTGGATCTCGGGGAGAAAAAGATCCCGATGGTTCTAGCTGTCTGGGTGCTGCATGTTATCTGGGAGGCAAAGGGGGAGCAGTTGCTCTTGGGGTGGAGGACAGAGGCAGAGGGGCCAGACAGCAGGGCTCAGCGCGGAGCAGTGCAGCAGAGGGAGGCTGTGAGCGAGCGCTTCACCAAGGAGGCACACTGCTTCTAACTATGGCCGGTGCCATGTGCTTCAGAGGGAAGGAACAGAACAGAGCCCTTAGCATCCGCTCCCAGCTTCTGGCAAAGAGAAGCTAACGTCACTCAGAGCATGGGGCTACATCCCTGCCCATCCTGGCTAACGGCCACTGATGGAGGAATTCTCCAGGAATTTACCTAGGATTTTTGAATCTGTTACAGTCTTGGCCTTCAATATCCTGTGCAAAAAGTCCCCTGGATTGACTGTGCGATGTGTGAAGAAACACTTCCTTTTGTTCCTTTTTAAAGCTGCTTTTCTTGTTCATACATAACTCTTCCTTGTTTACTTTCTCCACCCTAGTCAAGATTTTATAGACCTCTGTCATATCCCCCCTTAGACATCTCCTATCCAAGGCGAAAAGTCCCAGTCTTGTCCCTATCCCTAACTGTTTGGTTCCCGTCTCTGCACTTTTTCCAATCCAAACATCTTTTTGAGATGGGGCGACCAGATCTGCCTGTGGTATTCCAGATGTGGGTGTGCCGGGATTTATGCAGAGGTGGTTCGGTATTTATGACAATAGCACCCATTAATTTTGTGGCGCTCGCTGTCTCTTCGCTGTATAATTATTACTCTACGTCGGTCACTGCTCCCGCGAGATCTGTCACCCAGTACACAAGCAGTGGGCACATTCAGGAGCACGAGGCTCACCGCGGTATATGTTGTGTAATAGCAAAATGACACCGTGTGCCCCAAAATAGACTCGTATTGTGAGCCACAGCCAGGCCTAGAAACTGTGCAAAACCCCACAAATGCAGCAGTGACTCTGAAACCCATTAATGGACCAGAACTTCACAAGAGAGAAGAACACCCTGGTCCACTTCACTCTGTGTTAACAACACATGCAGCAAGGGAGGGCGATAGCTAGGGGTGGAGATGCAGCCGCTGGCCCCATGTGGATTGGCCCAAGAGTCTGCAGCAGCTGTGTTTGCTGCTGGCGAAACCCCATTATGTCCTGGGGCAGCTCCTGCTCCTCCTGCAGGACCTTTCTTTGGTGCGTTCCTTCCTTCTCCTGCCTGACATGGGGGCAGAGACACCGCCATCAATGCAAGTTCTCCAGCAGCATTACCGCACTGATGGGGCAGGTCTCAGAGCCCTGCTGCCACAGTGCGACCTCTCTGCCCCAGATTTTTCCTTTCAACAGTTATTGGTTCCCCCCATTGCTGTTCTTGCCAACCGTAGAGTGACTTGCTGCCCATTTGGGGGCATCAGCTCATCAAGTCCTGCAACACTTCCCCTGTGTCACAAGCTGCCAGCGCTGGTCTCTGAGCTCCACCCTGGCCAGAACGGGCACGCGGCTGATCTCCTGTGCTCTTTGGCCCCCACTGGCTCCCAGGCCCCCTGTGTAGGGCTACGCAGGTGATTTTGCTGTTTGTATAACTTGTGTCACTCCTGGGTTTATTAACTTTCTTTAGTCTTAATTGGTTTATTAGTTTTATTAACTTTCTCTCACCTTAATTGGTTTATTGGTTTCATTCATAAGTTGTCAATCCTTGTATAACCTTAATTGTTTCATAATGATTGACATTTGTAATGTCTTATATTGTTAATAGGACTGTGGACCTTGGCTCTGTGTGGCTGAGGGGGGAGCAGGGGGCTCAAACTGCTGATGTTGGGGGTTCTCTTAGTTAGGAGAGTCTTTCCCCTCTGAGCCACTCTCTCCCAGCTTGCAATCCTCCCTCAATCTCTGCCTATGTACCCTCAGGCAATAGGTATGACAACCCTTTTTATCCAGTCTCTGCAGCATTTAAAGAAAAGTATCACATTTGAAGTAATGTAAAACTCCATCTTGAAAACGTAAGACTCCATCTTTGACCAATGTACCCATCTTGTGTGACACTATTTCTAGAGTGAATAGCTCACATTGTCTGAGCAAGGTGTGGATGGAGGTGTATGTATGTGTGAACCAGTCCCAAACTGCCAGCTTGTCCTGATGAATGCGAAGTCCAGTCCAACGGCTGAAGAATGTGAACACAGCCCCAAAAACAAAAGGATCCACCCCAGAGACAAAAGGAAAAAGTTAATCAAGCTATCAAGAAACGAGCTGTGAGTCACGTCTGCAGCTGCCTGGTGACCAACGGACACACAGAGCCCCTGGAGCAGCGTGACCTAGAAAGACTGGGTGAGACTCCAGAGTTTTGGGGGGACACAGTTCTGCATACACCTGAGAGAAGGAGCGTCGGTGCGCGCCCGACAGACCCCGCTCTTCCTCGTGTTCAGCTTCCCTGGCCAGGTGGCTGCCACGAGCAACGAACTCCAGCAACGGTAATTGTATGAACTGCAGAATATCTTCTGGTGTGTTTGGGCGCGTGGATGTGTGTGTGTGCGTGTGTAGGTATAAGTTAGTTTATAATTTTGTTCTCTTCTATAATAAACACGGCGTGTTGCCTTTTCCCCTTTAAAAGATCTTGGACACTCTTTTTGGTATAACACCTGAGCTGTGGAGTTCACAGCTGTGGCCACCAGAGCTGTCGTAAATTGTGGGACAGCCACTCGAGGGCAGTGAGGGTGACACACGGCGTCTGCACTCACAGCCTCAACCTCCATAAGCTTGGAGGGGTGGCGTTCCTGCTTTGCCGGAACGGGGCGCTCACATCGGCGGCAGATGAATCTCAGCACAGCCCTGTGCAGATCATATGGACCTAGCTTCAGAGAGTAGAGCAGTGAGCCTCCCTGCCATAGGGAGCAGCCTGCTTTCTCTCTCTGGTTGCTGCGTATTCTGGCGTCTAAGCAATCACAGTGTTACATCGCATCTTCCCAGCAAGAGTTTTTGACTCTATTTTCTATGTGTGCACCATGAAACACAGGCCTCAGTGAGTCCAGTAAGAAACCCAACCATGTTCCTCTTTCGTCAGCCTCTCCTACTGGTCGCGCCGGATGTTAACCAGGGGACTGTTTGCACAATGCTCCTCTGGTGCGACAGGCCCCTCCGGTTGTTGCTGTAATGCAGCTGAAAAATAAGTCCCAGTGACATGCTGGACGTGGTGTCTTAATATTGGTTAAGAATAATCCATGTTACTCCTGTCAAGCGGGTTCCCCAAATCACAGTCTTATGGTGATCCTCTTGGGGGTGGGAGGCTGGCTCGGCATTGCTCCCTCGTTCCTCAGTTTCCCTGTCTATAAAATGCTACCCTCCTCAGGAAAGATTGGTAAATGGGAGTTAGGCGCCTAAATGACCTTGAGGAGCTGGGCCTTCTGAAATCTGCTAATGGGATTCTCGTGAATATGGACCTGTGCTTTCATAGTACAGCAGATTCCTAGCGACCAGCGGGAGTCCTAGGTCCCTCTGGCTAAGCCAACACTTCTGGGCTGTTGTTAGCTGACATCCGACAACGCAGTTATCGGATCGTTCGGCCGCAGGCAGATGATCGGGCTCTTAGAGCACTGAGGCTGTCTTTACTGTGTGCTGTAGCATTGCTGTGCAGCTTCTCCCCACGGCAACAGAAGGATTTTTTTGCTGTAGACAATCCACCTCCATCTGGGGTGAGACAGCTCAGCTGAGAAACATGTCCATCAGCCTAGCGACATCTTCACCAGGAGCTGGGTCAGCATACGGGGCCTGGGGAGGAATTTACACTGAGCACCGGAGCTATCGACCCAACTTTTGAGCGTAGATGGGGCCAAATTACGAGGATGTAACAAAATGCTTTGTCTGTTTGAATGTGAGTCTTGCTCTAAGTGCTCGGTTGGCATTTCTGCGAGCTAATGTACCAGACAGGAAATTACCATCATCCGAAAACCTGCCAGAAGAGCCATTATTACCGGAGAGAAACCAATCCTAAACAGAAAAAAAAAAAAGAAAGTTTGTCCTTTTCCTCTGAGCAGCGTATTGGTCTGGTGTGTGATGCAATGATTCCAGCTCACCCTAACTGAAGAAACGGGATAGGATAGTTTGCGCTGGCTGAAATATTGCAGCCATGTCGGATGTTGTCATTTGATGTCCAAAGAGGGCCGATCCAAGGCCTTTTCCTTCCAGGATCTGCTATGTGATTTTATCGGTCGCATTTTGGTCAATTTCTTTCCAGGTAAAGTATTTTCTTGATGTCCCTGAGAAACTTCAAGGGAGAAAAAACAAGTGGAATTTCTGCTGGGGGAAAAAAAAATACTTCCACAAGAAGTCAAAACTGGATAACTGCTCTGGATAAGCTGCGCCATGTTCCCTCCCCAAGTCTTTTGCAATGGGGTGATGGATTGCTCTCAGGGGCAGTGCCCTGGATGGGGTGATCCCTCTCAAACCAGTTTCTCCGAGTGTTCGCTACCACCGGAAGCCAGGTGCATTACTCAGCAGGCAGGGTTCTCTGAGGACAAGTCAAAGCCATGACTAGCGGAGAGGTTGCGACAGCGAAGGATGGAGTCCCCTGGAAGAGCACATACAGGAGAAATACGACATCAGTGCCTGGTGATTCTCGCTTGGATCAGTGCTAGAACAGGCAAATGGCTGCCATCAAGATCCCCGTCCCAGATCTGCTATCAAGATGGGTTGATAATGGCCTTCTTTTGGGCTCAACAGGAGGAGCAATTGCACCCCTTTATGTAGTAATAGCTGGAGACAATAGAAGCCAGTGCCCAGAGCAACTGCCTTCATGCTGAAGTCTGAGTTGAATTCAGCCAGGGGGTCTGAGAGGTTCCCCAGGCCCTGATTGCAAACGCTAGCAGCAGGGGACAGAGGATTGCTTGGAAAGCCATGTGCCTGAGCGAGCGGGAAAGCCAGCCAGGCAGTGAGAAAAGCAGGTGTGAGCATGGCTCTGAACCGGGGCAGAGGAACAGAACTCCTTGGAGCACAGGACGGGTTCGAGGCGGGCTTGGAAATAGCGAACAAAGATGCTGCCCGCTGCGGTTGGTTTCTGTGGCGATGGAGGAGTCAGGACGTCATGTGCACTCTTTGTTGATAACAAGAGTTGCACCAATGAAATACCGAACTTGTAGCATCAGTTTTTCCTCCCAGTGGAAACAACCCTGGCAGGGCACCAAGTATTGGCTAATGGCTTGGGCAAAGGGGGAACGTAGCAACCAAAATATTGTATCACTCCACGGGCTGGTGCAATAGAGGCAGCTCGGAGCCAGGTACCGCATGTCGCCCGTAGGCTAGCGCAGTTGGATTTGGTATAGTGAGTCACCCCTGCCACTTTTCCACGGGAGGGGCCCTGATGGCACAAGAGCGTTCTTCACGACTCGTTTTGCACCGGGGCCCGTCCTTCAGCAAAACACTCGGGCACAGATGCAGTCAATACACGCCGTCTGCTGAGTGCTCTGCTGGCCTGACGCCTGCTGCAATGGAGAACTTGCCCTTTGTCACTCTACTTTCCTCGCCATTTACGCCCTCTGTCCCTTCCCATAGCCTTGTCCCCGCTGAGCCAGGAACCGTCTCTGCTGCAGCTCCCATCATGTGGCACCTCTTCCTCCCTCGCGGATGTGTGCGCGCACGAGTTTGGTATCAGAGCAACTATCGCAGCCCGGGCTTGGAGTTTTCTTCTGACTCTTAGAATTTTATTAGGTGTATTATGGGAGTTCCTCGTGCAATAGAAAGTGAGAGCCAAAGCCATAAGGCTAAAGATAAGGCCTACGGTCTGTTACATTACCCTCATGTCGCGGGCTCTCACTTTCTACACACCTGGCAGCCCAGGTCCTGGGCCAAGACCCGCTTGCGCTCGGTGCAGTAAAAAAGACAGTTCCTTATCATTAACCTGCATTGTCTCTCCAGTGGATGAAGTTCCCTGGTGGAGCTCAGGCCGTAAGGGATTAAGCAGTGTGTTCAATATTGCACAGGAAGTCTGCTGCAGAGAAGGGATTTGAATCCAGGCTTCTGAGTCTAAGCCAGCTCCCTAACCACGTTTTAAAAATTTCCTTGTGTGTTACTTCCACTCCTCTCCAATGCCCATCACTGGCGTAGCTCGAAGGTCCTCCCATTCCTCAGCTGGCAGCCCCAATAATTTCCTGAAACCGGAGTGGAAAATGAATTTTTTTCAGTTCAGTGGCCGGGGGAGAAGTCAAAAGAGAAATTGCTTTGGGTCACATGCCGTCTTGTTTTGGACAGATCAAAATGTTTTCATTCTGAGCATTTTAAAAAGGTTTTTGATGAAAAATATTAACATCCTTCAGGACATTTTGACATGAAGTCATTGCAAAAGACAGAATGTTTCGCTAGGGCCAAGAGCCACGTGTACTAGTGTGAAGTTGTCTCAATTTTTACAACTTTCTTTTTTTTCTGAAACAAAACATTCAGCAACCTTGACCTATATTTGAGAAACGGTTTCGTGTCAGTGAAACTTCATTTTTTTTTTGCCAAACACAAGGTTGGTGTAAGTAATTTCACCCCGCCATAGTTACCAGTTCTCCTGCAACTCGCTGCTTTCTCCTGTCTGGGTGTCCCCATGCTGATGGACTTCAGAATTCAACAAAGGAGGCAAGGTCCTTTTAAAACAATTAAAACACTCTGGGTGGAGTTAATTCTCACTACAGAGGCCATGCCAGCCAGCTGTTTTCTGGCTGAATTTGCATCTAGCAAACAGAATGGCCAAGAACGTGACAGGAGACTAAGAAATAAAAAATACAGCACAAAACTGAAATTTTGAGAAAGGGAGGAGAGAAATCTGAATGAAACATAAGAAAGAGAAAGAGAACTGCGTCCTCCAGAGATGTGAGTAAAGTCACGTGTAATTGTGGCAGTCCCCAAGCACAGAGGAATAAAGAGTAATAGCACAGCAGGAAATCTCAGCCGTGAAACATAACAGTAAATTATTTTAAAAGAGAGAGAAAGCAAAGAACACTTACATTTTTTTATACTTTCTACTGCTTCGCCTCAGTGGCCATCGCCAGCCTGCTTCCATCCAGTAAATATTGTACATTTCCACAGGCCATCGCCCTGAAGGATCCCAAAGCACCTCTCAGATTTGACAAACTGTTAACCACATCAACTCCAGGCAGGGATCTGCTTGGCACCTCAGGGCAATGCGGCTGTTTCTTGCCCTGCAGGGACATGAGTTTGGGACAGGAAGTCAAGACTTCCTCCACATTTGTCTGCACTCAAATGAAACCATGGCAGAGATCTAGAGAGGTGACCGTAACTCAGAAGGCTGGACTTTGGCTAGGACAGCTGGGTTAACAGTTCAGATACTGCAAAAATTCCTCTGGGGTCTCAAGTTTTACAACGCACAGTGAGGCAATAAAGACAAATTAGAGCCATTTTCAGTTACTTTTCTCACTCTTCAATCTCTTGCCCCAGCCCCAGCCTTGCACCAAGGCCTCTGCTGCCTCCCACTTTTGGAGTTATTTTTCTACCAGCCGTCCTCCCTGCTCGAATCAGCTCCTGGTTCTCACTTCCCAGGCCTGTGCCTGACCTATCTCACCTACGCGTTGTCAGAACAAGACCGTGGGGCAAGGGAGAGGAGTGACGGTGGGAGCCCCAGCTGGGTTTGAAAGTGAGTTTTTGGCATAGTGGTGGGACGCTGTTTTCTAGACAAGGACTCAAGTGTCCATCCCCGCCCTCCTACGAGGGTGTGTTCTAGCTACCCCTCTGTGCCCTGGCTGTGTGGCTGTGGTGTGAGCCCTCCCCGCCCCAGGCAGAAACGAGCCCTAGTGAGATAAACAAGCATCAGTCCATCGATCCGCTGGGCGGGCCGGCCATTGCCCCAGAGGAGACAGTGGCCACAACGAAAGTTCAAAACCCAAACCTCAGCCCTCCTGGTCTTCAAAGAGGGCCTTGAGCAAGGAAAGTACATTTTAAATCCCCAGCAGCTTGGAAATCAGGGCTGCTGCAAGGAATCACCACTGGTGGCACAGGCCCCATTGCTCTCCACTAGCTTCTCTCCAGGCCCAGCCTTCCCAGCAGGGCTGTCCCACCATGGCTGGGAGGAGATCCCGGGAAGCAATGTTACCGTGGGTGGGGCAACAGCTCTGCACGGGTATGCCAGACCTGAATTCTAGTCTCGGCTCTGCCACTGGCCTGCTTGGGCAAGTTATAGCCCTGCCCTGTGCCTCCATTTCCCCATCTGTAAAATGGGGCTAATGCTGCCTCCTTGTGTAAAGTGCTTTGTGCTTACTGCGGGGAAGCGGTAAGTAGGAGCTAGGACTTATTTATTTTAAAGTCAGCTTTCTTTCCTTCCTTTGTTTGAAATGTCTATGGCCTCGGTTTTAAATATTTCGTAAGGCATGTCTCCATCACCCTGATTGCACCGTGAGTGACAAAGCACTTGGCTTCCTCCATGTCATCCTTCAGCCCTCGGCCTCCACCCTGAATTGGAAGGGTTCACCCCCTGGGGATGAAGCCAGCGTGCCCTTGTAAAAGTAACTGACGCTGCTTGTATCAGGGGGAGACATTTGGGGTTTTTGCTTCATACATTTCCTCTTGATTTCAATTTTCTAGCTGGGTTTAGCATCCAGGGTTCAAGGGCATTTTAGGTAGATCTGTTGCTGGTTTGTTTTACAAGGAAGTGTTTCTCTTTCCCACTCTCCCCTCGTTCTCTGCTTTTGATTTCCCTTCTCCCTGAAAGTTGACAGGCTGCAGCCGCCCATGCTGTGGACAGGTAAAACAGCGAGAACTAAGACAAGTTCTGGATCCCTGCTTCCCCGGGGGGGGGGGGGGGGCGGGCGAAGTGCGGGGGAGCTGGTGGGGAATGACTCTGCTCCCCACAATAGGGGGGCTCTTACACCAGCTTTGCGGGCTGTGTATCTGCTGAGGTTGGTGAATTACTGCTGATGGACACAGCTGGAAGTGCTGTTGTTCCAGTAGGAAGAGAGTTGGGCCTTCTCCCAAGCTATTGCAGCCGAAAGGTAGGGGCCAGGGCCCTGGACTTCCCGCTTGGGGTGATCTTAGTTTCAGGAGGGACCAGAGAATTATGCAGCTTCGATCCCTGTGTTTGTAGCACATGTCCATCTCCCCCAAAGGAGCAGCAATGCCCCTGGACAGAACACAGAGCCCTTTCGGTTCGTGCACCGACTCCTGGCTCACACATTCACTGAATTCTTGCTAGCTGTTCCCTCGGGTGCCCTCCTTCCTAACTGCTCTGAGGGGGGTGGCTTGGGCCACATCCCCTTACTGATAAATAAATAAGAGTGTGGCTGGGCAGGCCTAGAGCTCTGGGCAGCAAAGGAAGCTAATGCCCCTGGCTGGTGGCCCCACACGTTACAAAGGACACAGGAGTGGTGCCAGGGTGCAGGGCTGGGGGGTCAGCTGTGACCCAGAGAGCTGGGCTGGCATTTGATCAGCAGGGGCTGGGCTGGAGAGAGAGGAGTGGGGGACATTTGGGGGGCTGGGCTGGAGGGGGTGAGTGGGAGACACTTGCAGGATGGAGCAGTGGAGCAGGTCCTGCTTTGAACCGGGGCTGCACTCGGGGACCCCTGGGGTCCCCTTCTGTGAGTGCTCTTAGCCGGCCTCGCCCTGGCCCGCGCTCCGCCCCCAGCCGATGTCACATCGTGCGGTCCGCGCTCCGCCCCCCGCGCTGCAGACGGGGCCGTTTGAAAATCACCCCACCGAGGCCCCGCCCCCGGCCCGGGGCCCATTGAAAGGCTGCAGATGAGCCGGAGCCCGAGCCCCGCGTGCAGACGAGTGATTCGGTTCGGCACGGAGTAGCCGCAGCGCCCCAGGAACAGGCACCATGTGTCCGGCCGGGATCGCAGCATCTTTCCTGACTCTAGGTTTCATTGGCCTGATTGGAATCGCTGCAACCTCAGGTAAGAGTTGGGGTCCCCCCCATTTCAGTGACTT
>ML686092.1:757302-782204 GCA_007922175.1 Pelusios castaneus
GGGGGGCCGGGGGCTGTCTGGGGGCGCGGTGGAGGCGCTGAGCCGGGGACACGGGGAACAGTGGAGCGCGTGGGGGGCGGAGCATTCTGACTCTCCCCCTCCTGCTCTGACGCGCGCTGGGCTTTCCCCATGCCCATTGGCTGTGGTGGCAACTGGCCACCCGGGAGGCCCTCCTCCTCCGGCCAATGAGAGCTGATGTGGGCGGAGCCCTGCCTTGGAGCCCCATCCTGTTCCCCTTGAATGAACCCCCCCCCCCCCCGGCCGGCCTCAGGCTCCCATGAGCCCCAGTGTGTGCTCTCCCCTGCCCCCCAGGGGGTGGGCCCCCAGCCTGGCTAGGGGCCCCAGGGGGTGGGCCCCCCAGCCCCGTCCCTGGCTCCCAGGTGTCATCCTGCACTGTCCGTGGTGGGTGCTTTGGGAGCAAGGACCCAGTGCTGCGGACCAGCGCCCGGCAAAACGGCATGTTCGCCTGTCTTATTTCTTGTGCTGCCCTTTGAAAGCGTTTGCTCTAGCCCGAAATGCTCCTTTCCTGCGACTTGGGTGTCAAATGTTGGTTCAGGATCTCTCTCGTCACCTGTTACCTGTTGCCCCGTGTAGCAGTGAACGCTTGGGATGTTTTTATACAGCGCTTTCCTCTGGTGCTGCTCCCTGCAGCCAGGTGCTGTTGACTCGTGCTATGTTTGAGAAAGCAGAGCTACTCCGTTTGCGTGAGTTTGTAGCCTATTCTTACTCCTCTGCAGGCAAATATCTACCTGTAGGTTCAGCAACCGCAGCCATCGCTACGGCATCACATTGCACTCCTACTTACCTGAGCTCTCTGTATCCAGAAACTCTAGTGATCTGAATCCACAGCGCTCTCCCTCCCGCCTCCCATCACTGCAAACCATGCATCTGGGTCGCTAGAACAGCAAATCACTGCCATGTGGCTAACGCCAGGGCAGCTGTGTCTGTTCGCAGTGGGGTGGTCGATGCTGTGGTGGCATGACCAGGGTAAAATGCCAGCAGCATCTCTAGTTGGCGCGTCTCACCTGTCACAGAGCCCCGCAGCCTGGCTGACGTAGCCCTTCTGTTTCACCAAAGGCCCAGTTAGCTGAAACTTTCAGCGGCCCTCCCGTGCCTGCAAAATGGGAGTGGGCAGGAAGCAAAGCAGAGGGTGTGTTGCTGTCAGTGATGTCTGTCTCAACCCTCGCTGGAGACGTTCCTGTAGCTTTTGTCTATAGTGAAAGGTTTTGTCACTTTCCTAGGAAACTCCCCTTAGCTCTGATTTTACGGGGGCACGGGAGATCAATCTTTCCTTCAGCCAAGCCCTGTAAGCGCCGTTGAACATGGGGCATTTCAGTCAGCAGGAAAGGGAACTTGCTGCTCAAACAAACCTGGCGCATCCCTGATGGCCCTGCCACGCAGAGACTTTCCTCCAAAAGGCTGCAGGACCAATCGTGGCTGCTTCCCCAGGCGCCTCTTGAACCAAGCTGTGTGGCCATCAAGTTAGAGAAGGGCCAGATGGGCAAAGGTGGCGTGTGGGGAGTCCACAATGTTGTCTTGTAAATTCTGCTGGGTGTCTCACTCCCAGTGACTCTTACAAAAGGTGCCAAACTCTTAAGTCTGGTCCTAAGCCTGTACCATGATTACACAAATAGGCTCCAGCAGCTTGAACTATTCCTGATCTGCACCGATTTCTGCCCCCCCCCCCCCCAACCCTGGCTCCTGCCATCTGCACTAATTGTTTGGTGCCCTTGGCCTGCTGCAGTGTGATGCCAGGAAAACATTCCAGGCGCTCTGGATCCGTTCCCTGCTTCTTTGTGCAGCCTCACCAGCCTCCTTCTGCTGGCTGAATGGAGACACGCTGGGTTTCAATTGCTCGGGCCCTGGCACCACCCACAACAGAGTGCCCCTGGTTGTTGGCTGGAGCATAGACCCACTGTGAGGGCGTTACTCCGTCAGCTTGCGGGCAGCTGTCGAGTGGATGGCACCATTGCTATGGGGAGGGGACTCGAGACTCCTGTGCCAGGGAAGGGGCTTTGTGGTAGGGTCTGCCAGCAATTTGAGTGTATTCCAGGTATTCTTCCCAACTCTGCAGGGGCTGTGGTGTATTTACTCTGGGCTGGTGGCATGTGAAAGCTGAAATGGAAAGAGTAGCTACAGGCGTCTCTAACTGGCCCTTGTGAACGTGTGAACAGATTCTGCGGCAAGCCCTAACGCAGTCTGGGACTGGGTTAGGAATGGGCTGTTCTACAGAAGAGTGATCTTAGCTACAGCCGTAAATCTCTGACTGGCAAATATGAGCTCCAAGTTGTAAGTCTCTGCCATGAAAAGCATTTCCACGGTTGCCAATCTTATTGTCCCTCGCATACATCTGCTGCCTGCACTGCGAGTGTGGAGAGAGCAACGGGAATTGTAGAATTGTGTTCTCCTCTCCTGGGGTAGCAGTAGAAAATGCTCCTTTTCTGCGTGATTTTTAGGAAGGCTGCCTAAGGAGGTCTGTGTCTGAAAAGGAAGCTTTTTTTAGTTGTTTGCGCTTTTTAATTTAACTTTCAAAGGGTTTCTCGGCTGGGTGTCTGCCGGCTGATATGGCAGCGTCTCTTCCATTTAAAGCTCAGAAAAACTGTCTGCAAGCTACCTGCCGCTGTGATCAGTGGGACGTGGGCCCAGACCTGCCTTCCCTCTAAGGTAGCGCTCTCATCTGACTATTGGCACCTTTGGAGGCCTCTGCAGTCCGGATGTCCCATAAAGGCTGTCCCATTTGTTTGCATAAAATGGCGTGAAGCTAAGTTGTATAAAAAATGGGCTTTTTAAAAAAATCACCGCCACTAATGCTGGCTCATCTGCCTGCAGGTCTGGCTTTGCAATTAGCCTTCCAAAGAGCCCTCTTAAAGGAGCTCTTCTTTTGGGATCCCTAGTGAGGGATGGTTCAGTGGGAAAAGCAGAAGTGACTCTTTGGTGGCGTTCTGAGCAGCCCCCGTCTCTTGCTGGGATTGCGCTGATGGGGTGAAGGGAAGTAGGTTACCTTTACTGGAAATGGAGCAGAGCTGTGGTGTACAGCGCTGGCATGTTTTCTAATACCCTTGGTCAGGCACCGCTGGTTTCCTGCACTAAATCTTTGCATCTTAGCTGTCCGGTTCTTGCACTGAAGGCGCTCAAGGGGCTGCGGATATTTAACTCTGCACTGCTGGGCTCTGGACCCGAAAATTGTGGGATAACTCGAGCCCTGATGCTGTGAAGGCCAAAAGGCAGGCGTTGTTCTGTGCCGTGTGAATAGCCCCGTGGCTAGGTGGGTTCGTATGTTTCCATGCGGCATCGGGCCCCGGGGGAAGAGGAAAGTTGTGGTGACTCCAAAATGAAGTGAAGCCAAGGGATACCAGGTGTGGTTTGCTGGGTTCGATCAGCTTGTAACAGGCAGATCAGCTAGCAGCTTCCTCTGGCCGCGAGAGAGGCCGCCAGCCTCTCTGATCCCTCGCAAGATGGTTGTCAGAGCTGTGGCCTTTAATGCATACACAAGAGAGGTTGATTTCCAGGGTTTTGGAGCACGTTAGGTGATTGCCTCTTCAGCTGATATCTGCGTACGCCAGCCTTGGGTTAAATCTTGTCGGCCCTTCAGCCTCCTGTAGCCCTCCCGTCAGATGGGCAATCCACCTCCCCGAGAGGCGGGAGCTAAATGGAAGGAAGAATGAAGGCTGTCCATCTGGGGACTTAAGGGACTTTCCTCACCCTGACTTACTTAAACTGAGCTACCTTTTTAGGATAGCCCAGGCCCTGGCATTGTCTGTGTTGGCTTTTTTTCCCCACCCCTCCAGATCCCCTCAAGAGACAGGGTTGAGATTTGTCGGTGTAATTTTCCTCACATGGTGTCAGTTACCACAAAGCCCATTCCCAGTAAAATGGAAGAATGGTCCTCCATTGCCTGGGGCGTCTCGCCTGCAGAGGACAGGTGGTCCTGGGGGGCTGCCTTCTTGCCAGAGAAGCAGGTCCCATTTTTGTGTCTTCCCGTTCCCAGCAGGAACGTTAGAGGCAGAAATAAGTTGTCTGTGGTTGGGGGGGAAAAACGACGCTGCTTATGTGCCTTTCACTGTTTGCAAATCCAGATCCTGGGAAGGGCTCCATCCAGGCTGGCGATCTCAGTAGACACTGTTATAGAAAGGGTCCAATCGCCCTTAGCCCTCCTAATGGGATTTACTGTTGCACCTGTAGCAAAGTATAGACTAGAACTGGCCCAACAGCTGCAAAATTTACCTGGGGGGAGGGATTTTAATCCAGGCTGCCAGATAGCCGAAACTGGGACTCGGCTGAGTAACACAACCGGGTGTGCGTGTGAGGGGAGGATAAAAGATACGTCAGGGCTCAGTCGCCTGATGGCATCCTGTTTGGTGCTGTGGCCTTATGCAAACAGTGTGACAAGGAGCGGTGGTGGAGTAGGCGGAGAGCGTACGTGGCCCGCCCTCCCAGGGCTTATCTCGCAGATTAGGGGCTGGGCTGAGCGCAGGAGCTGGTGGCGTGATCCTGACTCCTCCTCGCTGCGTGTTGGGATGACAGTGATGAATATCCTGGGTGACGCCCCGGTTTCGGGGTTGAGGATGTCCCATGAGTCAGCTGAAACTCAGCTGCTTGCAGCAGAGTGGAAGCAAGAGTGAGGCTGAGCAATGAAGGGAGGTGAAAGCGGTGTCAGCTCCTGCCTGAAGTGGGGTGGGGCCTGTGTGTGTCATGGGGCAAGTGTTGCCCCACGGCTGGTCCTCGCCGGGGAGGGAACCTGCCGGGTCTGAAGAGCCCCCAGTCCAGTCCCTTGGCTTTTCTAGTCGGGTGTGGGTCAATGTAATTGTCTCTTAACAGTCTGGATGACCCCAAATGTGGAAAAAAATCCTGCACTGGGCCCCATAAAGTCAATCACTCTTTCCCTGTACGAGCCAGGTGGGACCTCGGCTCAGTCACTTATTCTCTGGGCCTCCATTCCTATCTGCACAATGGGGATAACACCCCGGCCATACCTCACGTGCATTGTGAGGATAAAGACCTGACAAACGGTCAGGCACTCGGGTGTTGGAGGGCTAGGAGCCAGACAGAGTTACGCGGTTGAGGTTTCTCTTTAAATGACAGCTGACTGTCTGGGGGAGGAGTGAAGTGATCCCCCAGAGCCCCCCCATTTTTGTTTAGGAAAGATTCTGTGTGTCCTAAAGCAGTCAGCAGGTGCAGGATGAGGGGCTGCCTCCAGGGAGGGCTACTCTGGTGGCTGTGTTTCTTAGCACTCTTTTAACAGTGGCTCCCTCGTTCCTCTGGGTGAGAGAGGAGAGGTTATTTTCCGCTTCTCTCCAGCGCGCCCCCAGGTTTCTGCTGCTGGTGGTGCAGGGATCCAGGCTGGTTCTTTGATCCCCAGCCTGAGAAATCACAGCCTTTCTCCGAGACTTTCCTGGTCCCACATGAGGGCAGCCTCGTTTCTAGGACCCTGCGGGTGGCCGGGGCTTTACAGAACATCTGTGAAAAGACACTGAGTGATGTCTTGGCCCACTGCAGGCAATGGGACCGTGAATCAACTCTGTGCCTCCACCACGGAGATCTTTACGATTTGAGTGCTGGGAGCTGGGCTCAGGTCATGTCTGGGGGACAGTAACATACCCGCTTTGCTCCTCTCTTGCTGGTGGGCTGGTTTGGGGCTGGATCCTCATCCGCTGCCAATCAGGACAGCTTCATTGGAGCTCGTTGGCCCAGGCTGACTTTTCACCAATGGACGTTACTGGAGCTATGCAAGTCGCTGCGGAGCCTCTCGTATCAGCTGAGGATGGGGCCGTTATTTCTCACTGCAGTAGAGGGGCAGATGGGAGGATGCAGGGGGTGAATTAGGCCCATTGGGTCTGGTCTGTGGCTGTGCTGGAAGAGATGCTCCTTCCAGGCCATTTTCTAGCGCTCGGCTCAGCCGAGTTCCCAGGAGCCATGTCCCCCGGCTGCCCGTGTCGCTCTCCCGGCCGTGGCTAACGACAGCCTCTCGTTTCCCCCCGTTGCAGATGTGGAGAAATGCGGCAAGAACGAGTTCCAGTGCCAGGACGGCAAGTGCATCACGTACCACTGGGTTTGTGACGGCAGTGCCGAGTGCAAGGATGGCTCCGATGAACTGCTGGAGACCTGCAGTAAGTGGCCGCTGGCTGAATTCCCGCTGCAGCAGGGGCCGGGGGGCACAAGCTTCCGAGAGGAGCCGGAGGGAGCTTGTCTGGCTTTGCCCGCAGCTTGCAGGCTGGGGGATTGCTGTCTGGAAATGCATCAGGGTGGGTGACCCCCGGGGAGGGAGAAGGGCTGTGAAATGGGGACGATCTGGCCAGGAACCAACGCAGGCTACAGTGGAGGAGGTTTCTGACCATCAAGGGAAGGGCTGGGCCGGCTACCAGGCAGGCAAACGGCCTCATTCACTTTGAGATGCAGGCGGATGAGCGTCCAGCCCAGGGCATGTGCTGGGGTTGCCGGCACAAGCAGGGACAGCTCCTCTTCCAGGCCTGCAGTCTTCGCGTCCAGCTTGCCAGTGCTGCGCTGGGGGCGTGACTGAGGGCGTTTCCCACTCGCTCTCTTCCAGAGTCGGTGACGTGCAAGCCAGGAGAGTTCAGCTGCGGGGGCCGCGTCAACCGGTGCATCCCCGAAGCCTGGCGGTGTGACGCCCAAACCGACTGTGAAAACGGCTCAGACGAGCAGGATTGTCGTAAGTTTCGCTGCTGGGAGCTCCTGGCTCTGGCTGCCTTTGGGCCCAGGGGAGCCAACAGGACATCCTGACACCCGGCTTTAAATGGCACGAGCGTGCCCCAGCGGTGGGAGCTTAATGCAGGGCTGTGGGACTCCTGAGTCCCAATTAGGGGCTGAGGGGGACTGGTTTGACCTCTGGGAATCGTGGGAGAAGAGCGTGGGGCTGGGACTCCCATTCCCGGCTTCCACTGCTTGTTTTAGCCTTGGGCAACTCACTTCATGTCTGCACGTGGAATGGGGCCAGTGTGGAGATCGCCGTCGGAGGCATGCCCGCTGCACTGTGGAGCTAGCTTGAATTGGAGCGGGGAACAGGTCTGCTCAGGGCCTTGGTGCGTTCTCTAGGGCAGCCAGGCTCTGTGGCCGCTGTTGGAGCTGGCTGGCTCAAGAACGGCTCTGTCGTGCAGGCGTACCTGAAAGGGAATGAGGCATAAAGAGCATCCAGGGCTGTAGGTGAAAGGAGCTGAAGGCGGCCAGGTGTCATTCCCTCCCCTTCCCAGCATGTGAGGCCGTTCGTGAGCTGGCGATCACGTGCCCTGACTTGTTCCTCTCCCCATCCAGCCCCAAAGAACTGCGGGGACGACCGTTTCCAGTGCCACAACGGCCAGTGTGTCTCCTTGGACTTCGTCTGCGATGAGGAACACGACTGTGAGGACGGGAGCGACGAGGCCGACTGCCCTCCCCCTACCTGCAACCCCCAAATGTTCCAGTGCAACAATTCGATCTGCATCCCCAAGCTGTGGGCCTGCGACGCCGACCCGGACTGCTCGGATGGCTCTGACGAATGGCCCCAGAACTGCGACAGGGATTCGGGGCCCAAGAGCCCCAGCCCTTGCTCCCCCCTGGAGTTCCACTGTGGCAGCGGGGAGTGCATCCACAGCCGGTGGCGCTGTGATGGTGGCTTTGACTGCCGCGATCGTTCAGACGAGGACGGCTGTGGTACGTTCAGCTTCCTGCCCGGGACCAGCGATTAAAGTATAATTTGACAGGCCCCAGAATCCTCCTAATCCCCGGGCCCCCTTCATGCAAGCCCCAGCCCAGATAGGCATTTGCAACCACTTCTCAGTACCATACGCATCGGTTATCGCTCCATAAACATATTTATAATTTTATATGGTGTTTATGTCTATAGCAATTGTCACACACTAGCAAACGCTGCATCACACAATAAATATTGCCCTGCCCGGGACGGGGGTGGGCAGCAGAGACCTCTTCTGTCGGCTGCTGATTCCCGGTCACACGGGGAAGGGGTGCTCCTGCCATGGCAGATTCTAGCCCAGTGTACAGGGAGGTGGGGTGGTTTTTGGGCTAGGATTGAAATCAGCGTTAGGTTTCCCTGGTTCTTCTTCGAGTGCTGCTCATGTCCATTCCCACTGTAGGTGCATGCGCCCCCGCGTGCACAGCCATCGGAAATTTTTCCACTAGCAACCCCTGCCTGGCGTCCAGCGCCCCCGAGAGTGCCCTGCCTCCACTGAGGTATACTAGGAGATGCTGGGACCCAGCCCTCCAGTCTTCTTCTTTCCGCCTCGTGGCAGCCATCAGGACTCCTGCTTGCTCCGGCAAGCCTCTCCCCTTTAGTTAGCTAGTATCTAGTTAGTGCAGTTAGCAATTCCCTTCTTATTTTGTTGCAAAGACGAACTCTACTCTGGGACTACCAAAGTCCCCAGGATTTAAGCCCTGCTTGGGCTGCGGTAAAGCGTTTCCCCTGCTTGAAGTGCCTAGGGGAAATGCACCGCAAGGACAACTGTCCAATTTGCAGGGGTTTTAAACCCCGAGCTCAAAAGGACCGGGAGAACAGACTCTCCTAGAGGTGGCACGGCTGCAGGCTCCAGCCACCAGCTCGTCCCCTGCTCCGGCGGCGGCAACTCCCCGGACCTCGATCTCCCCCGGACGGCAAAGTCTGCCCCGGGACCACCGGTGTAGCAGCTCCCCCAGAGCCACGGTGGCACTGGGGTCGAGCTCCACCCAGCACCCTCAGAGGGATCAGGATCCACGGAGCCAGCCTCGCCTGTACATGGCCCCAGGCTCTCCCAGGGATGCGAGGAGCTCCCTGCTGCGGCAAACCCCCTCCACGCTGGAGGCGTTTTTTGGCCGCCAGGTCCCTAATGGAGCTTCCGCCCCCCCCCCCCCCCCCCAAGGCACCCGGGGGCTCGGCACCCAGCCCGCCGCAGTGCAGGAGACCGCGGCACCAGCTGCACCGTGGGACGTGGGACCCCCGCCAGCCTACCTTGGTCCCGGAGGCCCCAGTGCCGACTCCACTCCGGGAAGTGGACTCTGGTACCGGCTCGGGGCCGGCCGACTCGCTGCTGGATCCCCCCGGTCCTGGAGTGACCGGTGCAGCACAGCCCGGTGCCGCAGGGAGAGCTCCTCCCCAGCCCGGGACCCACGCACAGGGGAGCCCCAGCACCAGCAAGGGGCTTTTCCTCCTGCCCGGAGCTGCATTCCGAGCGGTCCTAGTGCCGACCTAGTTCCTTCAATTTAACCCCCTCGGCACCGTTCCCAGGGAAGGGACAAGACTGCCTGGACCAGGCAGGGCTCTGGGACTCTGGACTCGAGCCCAGCTCTCACAAAGCCCCCTCAGGCACCAATGAGCTTGCCCCCTATAAGGGTCGCAGACCCTGGGCACAAGAAAAGAAAGTGGGGACCAGGGAAAGGAGGTCCTCACCTTCCCCCCCCCCCATCCTCCACCATGAGCTCAGCCACACCAGAGCGCCGCTCTGCCAGTTGTCACCGGCACAAGCGGCAAGGGAGTCACAAGGTGCAGAACAGGTCCAGATCCCCAGAGGGAATAGACTGTAAGTGGAGGCAGCGCTTGGTCTCCCCCTCCGGACTCCCACCGCCCTAAAAGGCATGAGAAGCCCCGGGGTAAAAGACGGAGACCAAACAAATCCGTGGGTAGTGACTCAGGCTCAATGGCCATACTGGATGTCATGCGTAGCCACGGAGAACTCCACCTTTCAGTCACTCCCATCACTACGTAAGAGATCAGCCCCTAGCGCATTCCACCCTTCAACGTGGAATGCTGTGACTCCCAGAGGGCCAGTTCTCCTGGGCAAGATGGGACTACACTTTACATCCCACAAACCACTCCTGAGCCCAAACTGGGAGCCGCTGCCCAGGGACCTTCTAATGTCCCGGACGATTTCAAAACCTCCCAAGACCTGCTCGGGAGAGTAGTGTCAAATCTAAATATGCAAGCGCGAGAACTCAGCGAGACTCCAGACAGCCTCTCTGATGTACTGGGACCTAGTACACCTTCCAGAGTGGCGCTGCCGGTTTATGATGGAGTTCTCAGGATCATAAAAGCACTGTGGCAAACGGTTGCTTCTGTGCCCCCAACCTCCGAGGCAGCAGAAAAAAGATACTACGTTCCCACCAAAGGGTTTGAATACCTGCTTGGACATACCACCCTGAACTCCCTAGTGGCGGACACAGCGAACCAAAAGACGGGCAGGGGCAACCGAGCCCAACGCCCAAGAATAAGGCCCACTGGAGACTGGGTAACCTGGGAAAGAAGTTTATTCAACAGCGATACTCCCCCTCCGTATCACTAACCACCAGGTGCTCCTGGGAAGGCACAACTACAACCTGTGGAGATCTCTGAAGTGCTTCAGTGAGTCCCTCTCCCAGGAGCAGTTGCAGGACTTCCTCACGATCCAAGAGGAAGATTTAGCGGTGGCAAAGGCTTGACTCCAGCTTCTTATGACTCCACCGACACTGCTGGAAGATCCATCGCCTCAGCTGTCTGTATGAGAAGGGCAGCTTGGTTACTCTCCTCGGGCCTCTCTCTAGAGGTCACCAGAACATCCAGGACCTTCCCTTTGAGGGCCCAGAGTTGTTCTCCAAAAAAGACTAGTGAAAAGCTGCATGGCCTACAGGACTCGCGGGCCACTCTGAAATCCCTGAGCTTGTATAATCCAGCCCCATGTGATGGGCATTCAGACCTCTACCTGCAGGGCCTCAGCAGCAATATAGATTCCCCTTCAGAGATTCACTCCCTATAGACAAAGGGACAGAAACAGAAACTCAGGGAGGCAACAGCAAAATGCAAGCGCATCTTCTACACTCCTTCAGCAAAACCGTTCAGGACCCCCACCGGGCACTAGGGAACAGTTTTGATGGTACCTCCGGGGGTGCCCAACCAGTCTCACACCACATCACCCTCCCGTTCCTGGACCGCCAGTTCCCCTTTGTCCAGGAATGGTCCAGGATAACGTCAGACAGATGGGTCCTAAGAACCATTGCCAGGGGTTACTCTATCCAATTCTCGTCAATGCCCCCCACCTCCCACCACCGTCGTCCCTCCCCAGGGAGCCCTCCCACGAACAGACACTTCTCAAGGAAGTGCAATCTCTACTCTCGCTGGGAGCGATCACCTCAGGAAAGAGGAAGAGGTTTTTCTCCAATTACTTCCTACTCCCCAAGCCAAATGGAGACTTCACACCTATCCCGGCCTACGAAAACTGAACAAATATATTGTGAAACAAAAATTTCAGGATGGTGTCTCTAACGCCCATCATTCCGATACTCGATCCCGGAGACTGGTTTGCCGCCCTCGACTTGAAGGACGCTTATTTTCATATAACTATCCTCCGGCTCACAGGTGCTTCCTTTGTTTCAGCCTAGCAGGAGAACACTACGAATTTACCGCTCTGCCCTTCAGCCCTTCATCGGCCCCGTGTGTTTTTACGAAATGCATGGCGGTGGTGGTGGCTTACCTCCGTCACAACTGGGTGGACATATTTTCCCTATCTCAACGACTGGCTAATTGGCAAAATCCCGAAGCCAAGTCAGGTCAGCCGTGGCGCTAGTTTGAGCAGGTGCCACAGACTGGGCCTCCGCATAAACAAACAAAAGTCCACTCCAGACCCGGCGCAGAGCATAAATTGCATAGGGACAACACTAGACTCTCGTCGGACAAAGGCATTCCTGCTAGTGGACCGCTTCGAGACAATGGTGGACCTGATCACCACCCTAGAACATTGCCCAACGACACCGTCCAGACACTGCCTACAAACTCTGGGCCACATGTCCTCTTGTACCTTGGTGGTCCCTCTAGCTCGACTGAAATTCAGGCCCTCCAGATTTGGCTAGCAACAGTGTACCGCCCATCCCTTCACTCTCTGGACACAGTACTACCATTCCAAGTGGGGTACTGTCTCAACTAAGCTGGTGGAAGGATCCAGGGACGGTCTTAAAGGGAGTCCCCTTTTTGCCAGAAACTCCCTCACTAACATTAATATTGGACGCCTCGGACCTAGGGTGGGGAGCCCATGTAAGTTTGGGAGGAAGGACCCAGGGAATACGGTCCCGGACGGAGAGGGACCTGCACATCAACGTCAAGGAACTAAGAACCATATACTTGGCATGCAGAGTGTTCTGCCACCTCTTGGGAGGAAAGACGATCAGAATCCTAACGGACAACTCAGCAGCTATGTGCTATATAGACAAGCTAGGAGGGGTCAGATCCCCAGTTTTATGCAAGGAAGCCACTGCACTCTGGGATTTCGCTATAGCTCACCGTGTAAATCTAATAGCGGTACACCTATCGGGGATAAAGAATACAAAAGCAGACCGATTAAGCAGGATGTTCTTACCGCCAGTGCTCTCTTCGCCCCAAAACCACATCCAGGGTCTTCCAACAGTGGGACTTCCCCCAAGTAGACATTTTTCGCCACTCACCAAAAGGGTGATTCTGAAAATCAAATGGGACAAATCGGATATTATACTGATCGCCCCACCATGGCCTTCCCAATGCTGGTACACGAAAATACTGGACCTGTCAATAACGCCCCCTGGGAACTCCCGGTCCTTCCAGACCTACTCTCCCAGGATGCGGGTCGGTTCTCCATCCAGGTGTCTCCAAGTTGCACCTCACGGCCTGGAGCCTGCATGGCTGAATCAGGAGGTGCGATCTTGCTCGGAGGCCATTAAGTGGGTGCTCCTTGGTAGCAGAAAACAGCCCACACGAAGTTCTTATCGCTCCAGTTGGACACGGTTCTTCAATCTGGGCACACCCCATGAACATGGCACCCTCACCGGCCCTGATTCAGGGAATTATGGGCTATCTCCTGACACTAAAAAATAGGGACCTCTCCCTGTCATGTATCAGGGTACATCTGGCGGCCATTTCAGCCTTTCACGTTCCTATTCAGGGAAGGTCGGTGTTCTCCCATCCTATGGTTTCGCAGTTTTTCTTTTAAAGGAATAGAAGGGCTCTATCCCCAGACGCGGAACCCAATCCCTCAGTGGGACCTCAATTTGGTCCTCAAGCAACTCACGAGCCCCCCCTTTTGAGCCGCTGGTCACCTGCCCTCTCCTGATACTTCATACAAGGAGGTGTTCCTAGTAACAAAAACCTCCACAAGGAGGGTTTCAGAACTAAAAGCCTTGACATCTGAACCGCCGTATATGGTTCCCTTCAAAGACAAGGTACAGCTCAGACCACACCCGGCATTCCTCCCCGAGGTCGTCTCAGACTTCCACTGTAATCAGGACATCTTCCTACCAGTGTTCCACCCAAAGCCGCACCAATCTGAACAGGAGCGCAGGCGGCATGCGCTGGACGAGAGGAGGGCACTTGCCCTCTACATTGACCGCACAAAGCCCTTCCGGAAGTCCCCGCAGCTTTTGTAGCCATCGCGGACCAGACAAAGGGCCTCCCGGTCTCTGCTCAGCGCATTCGGCATGGGTGAAGGACTGCATCAAGTTCTGCTGCACCCAAGCTAAGGTAACACCACCAGAGATGGTGACGGCCCACTCTACGAGAGCGCAGGCCTCTTCGGCAGCCTTCTTGGCCCACTTATCTGTTCCAGACATCTGTAGAGTGGCAACGCGGTCCTCTGTCCTTACCTTTGCCTCACATTACGTGATAGTCCAGCACGCCAGGGGCGACGCTGCCTTTGGGAGAGTGGTGCTGCAGACAGTAAACCATTCACTCCTCCCACCATCCAGGTATGGCTTGTGATTCACCTACATTGGGAATGCACATGAGCAATCACTCGAAGAAGAAAGACGGTTGCTTACCTGTAACTGTCGTTCTTCGAGATGTGTGCTCATGTGTGCCCATTCCATACCCGCCCGCCGTCCCCGCTTCGGAGTTAGCGGAAAGAAGGGACTGGAGGGCTGGGTCCCAGCGTCCCCTAGTATACCTCAGTGGAGGCAGGGCACTCTCGGGGGCGCTGGACGCCAGGCAGGGGTTGCTAGGGGAAAAATTTCCGATGGCTGTGCACGCGGGGGCGCATGCACCTACAGTGGGAATGGACATGAGCAGCACTCGAAGAACGACAGTTACAGGTAAGCAACCGTCTTTCCCCAGGCAGCAGAAAAGACTGGGTCCCGCCAGCCTGGGGAGCCCGTCTTTGCTTCTGTGTCTGAAGGTCTCTGCCTTCCTCTCTAGTGAAACCCACGTGCCGCCCGGATGAGTTCCAGTGCAACAATGGGGACTGCATCCACGGTAGCCGCCAGTGCGATAAAGAGTTTGACTGCAAGGACCTGAGCGACGAAGTCGGCTGCACCAACGGTAAGAGGCCATAGTCTAGAGCTGAGCAGGACCTGGGCTTGGACAAACCCAGCCGTGGCTCCTGAGGATTAAACAGTTCCGGTTTTGGCCATAATTTCTGAGGAACAAGCTCCTCTGTAGCCAGAAGTGGTGCCTGGATTCTAAGATGATGGGGCTAGAGAGGAATTAGGAGAGTGCATCTTAAATCTGGCAGGGGTCTCCCCAAGCCAGAAGAGATTTGAGGTTCTCAGAACCTGGGGCTGGGATTAGCTCCACTGGTGGATGAAATGTCATCCTCACCACGTGGTCTCCAAAGGGCCTTCCCCACGTGGCCTTTCTGTGTACCGTGGGTGAGGAGTTGTGCTAGAAAACCTCTCCAGGTCTGTTGGAGGATGGCTGAGTGGGCGAGAGCAGCCGTCCCGCCTGGGGAATCGCTCGCGTTGGCTTACAAGAGAAGCCCAGCGTGAGACTTGAAGATCTCCCTTCCTTGCAGTGACGGTTTGCGAAGGTCCCGACAAGTTCAAGTGCCGTTCAGGGGAATGCATCTCTATGGACAAAGTGTGCAACCGGCAGAGAGACTGCAGGGACTGGTCCGACGAACCCATCAAGGAGTGCGGTAAGAGCTGATGCGGTCGTGCGTGGGCCATGGGGGCCGTTCTGTGCTCGGAGAGTGGTGGGGCCGTGGGCAGCTGGGTGGGTGTGGGCATCAGGCTTTGCTGAGCTGGGACAGTTTGCTGATGGACTGACAGATCAACGTTTTGCTACTTTACTAAACAAATGTGAGACGATGACGCATGCTGCATATCTAACTCTACCATCATCTCGCCTCCCAGTTCTTGTCACATTTCCAGAATACATATAGAGAGTCAAGGTCCACCTCAAATCCAGCAGTTAGATATGATTTGTTGCACATTAGCATGTCTAGATGAGAAACTTCCAACCTGTTACGAGATTTTGTCTTTATATTGCTCATTAGACTGAAGCCTCGCTCGGCATCTGCACTAGATGCTTCAAATGTTCCACATATATCAACCAGCTGGGCCAGGAATACAGACAGTCCTACCACACTTCTAAAGACTAACAGATTTATTTATCGCATGAGCTTTCGTGGGAGAAAATCCCATTTCGTCAGACACTTTGAAGATGGGAAATTTACAGAATGGGAGGACATTAAATGCAGGGGAGTGTTTGACATAGGATCAGGTCAGGCTGTAACGGCAAATCAAATCTAGAAAGTAATATTCCTCAATATCACAAATGTTGTGCAAGGACTAGCGAGCGCCACAGAATGAACTAGGAAATAAACAATAGCGTTTCACCAGAGTGGAAGAAAAGAACAATTTCAAATGAGCACTTTATGCTCTGAGTCCCCTTAATAGCTGGTCAGGGGCAGAGCTGTCTATGTTTCTGGCCGTTGCTCTTAGCCTACGCTGGGCAACTGATCACACTTCACTTTTAACTGGATCCTTAACACCTAATGTTTCCAGATACATTCGGCACCATCACTTATCACCACTTTTAAAAGTGCAAATGCATGAAGCTGAGAGTTGCTGAGTTTTTACTAAAACTTTGTAGCATTTGCAGTCTTCTAAATTAATCTGCTGCCATTCCCAATGCTCTCCCTGGCTAACCACCACTGCCCACCCGCGCAGCCCCGGCTCCGTCTCCTCCCCCACTCTCCATCCCAGCTCCTCCTGCTCACCCGCTGGTCCCCTGTCTCCTCCCCCCAGAGCCCCAGCTTACTTTAACCTCTGCTGTGTGGGGCTCTGTGATCCAGCTTTGTAAGAAAGGCGTCTGACTGCGTTTGGGGGAGCGGGGGGGTTAACGGATGGTGCCGTGACTTCAATGGCAGGAGCTAAGCCTTTGGGCTCACGGCCTAGTCGCTCTCCTTCCAGATATGAACGAATGCCTGGCCAACAAAGGTGGCTGCTCCCACATATGCAAAGATCTCAAGATCGGGTACGAGTGCGTCTGTCCCGAGGGCTTCCAGCTGGTTGACCAGAAGAAGTGTGAAGGTAAGTTTTCCACCTCTCCAGCAACCTCCCACCCCAACGTTGCTGCCCGTCTCCTGCCGGGTGTGATGTCTGGCTCGGAGGCATGGCTTTAATTACCACGCGCTCGCCACAGGGGCGATTCCTCTGACTCTGTGCAGGAGTGTCTGCCGGCAAGCAGCATGCCTGGAGGCCAGGGAATGCTTCCACAGCCTGCAAATGACATTTGGGGCGTGGGGCCGGCTGTGTCCTACTGTGGAGGCCCTGCTCCATCCAGATGGTGCAAAGACACGTCTGCTGGGTGTGAACAGATGGGCAGCCCCTTAAGAGCTGCCCGTCCCTCGCTGCTGTGCAGACGTCTGGCACAGCTGACTTTTCCCCAGTGCCCCGCCAATGGGTGAGACAACGGGTGCTGGCCTCCATTCCCAGACTGCAGCCCTGAAATCGGGGCAGGCTGGTTCTTGTGGCGGTGATGAACATGGCTCCCTTTCTAAAACCCACCCCATGTTCCGACGGCCGAGGCCTTGTTTTAAAACCTTGGGCTGAAACGCGTCTCAAGGATTGCACCTCGCCAAATGCATACCGCTCTCAGCCACGTGGGAGTTTACAAGAAAGAAAACCAATACGTTTATTTTCCTATTTAGAATCTAGGCTGGGACATCCAGTGTCTCGCTTCTGTTTGAGGGATTTTAACCGTTTCGTCTTGGATTACAGATATTGACGAGTGTCTGAGCCCTGACACCTGCAGCCAGATCTGCGTGAACCTGGAGGGAAGTTACAAGTGTGAATGTAATGACGGATACCAGATCGACCCCACCACCAAAACCTGCAAAGCCATCGGTACGTTGGTGACCCCGCTCTTGAGCGCTGCTCCTAGATCTGTTGACCAGTCGGGGCTGAGAAAAGAAGGTTGCAGAGCTGAAAAGCTGCGTCGGCTTGAAAACTGGCATGTCTCGTTCCATTGCACTGGTTGCGTGTTGCCTGTCCCAGGTCTGTCTCGGCAGCCCTTGCTTTTAAGAAACCCCCCAGCTGTGCTTGGCTCCGTTTGGATCGGGTGACTTGTGCTAAATGAAAGAGCAGAATGTTTGCTTTAAGAAAACTTGTTACGGAGAAGCCCCGTGTGCCGTCTCCCCCAGTGCTGGGCAGAAACCATCCCGTGGGACGGTGGCCGTGGCAGGGGTCTGGGTATTGGACTTGCAAGTCCCTCTCACTGTAAAATTCCCGCTCTGCCTTGCTGCTCCCTCTTCCTGGCCTGTCTCGCACGGATCGCTGCTGTCTCACGGAGCCTCTCTCCCCACCAGGCACCGTCGCCTACCTCTTCTTCACGAACCGCAACGAAGTGCGGCGAATGACGCTGGATCGCAGTGACTACGGCAGCCTCATCTCCCACCTGAAACACGTGGTGGCCTTGGACCTGGAAATCGCTGAGCGCAGAATCTACTGGTCTGACCTGTCTCAGAAGAAAATCTACAGGTAAACCTGGCTCCAGCGGAGCGATCTGATGACCTCGGAGACGCCCAGGTCCCTTTCAGTGTGTGCTGGTGACATGGGGCTGCAGGAGGGAGCTGGAACTGCCTAGTCTGTCCCTGTCCTGGGTACAAAGAGAGGAGGCTGGTGTTCAGGCTGGTCCGTCTGCACCAAAGTTGGTGCTTGATCCTCCGCTGCGGGAAATAGACACGAATCCACTGCCTTTTCTGGGGCTACATCCACTGGCCAGTCACCTCCCTTTGCACACAGCACTGTGTCCTCAGCCTAACCCCTACCTGTGTCTCTCCTTCCCCCCAGCACCCTGATAGACAAGGCCGATAACTCCACCCAGCACACCACCGTGGTCAGCACCGGCCTCCGCGCCCCAGATGGCATCGCAGTTGACTGGGTCCACGGGAACGTCTACTGGACGGACTCCGACCTGGGCACTGTCTCCGTGGCCAGCAAGGAGGGTGCCAAGAGGAAGACGCTGATCAAAGAGCCTGGCGCCAAGCCCCGGGCCATCGTGGTCGACCCGAATCACGGGTACGGGGATCGAAATCCACGGTGCTCAAAGAGAGGGGGGAAGTGGCAGCCAGCCTTGGTGCCAGTCCGTGCCTTGACTGCATGGAAGATTGGCTCGTTTCTTAGTGTGAATTCGGTTCCCAGCGTCAGAGCATCGCTCTGGTGCTGGATGAGGCTGTTGCCGTGAGCCGCCGTGGCCGCTGCTGCTTTCTAACAGTTCCTTCTGTTTCCTCTGGCCCTCCCGTTAGCTTCATGTACTGGACGGACTGGGGCACCTCCCCCAAGATTGCGAAGAGCGGGCTGAATGGCGTGGACAGCTTTCCTTTGGTGAACGAAGGCATCGAATGGCCAAATGGAATCACTCTAGGTACGTGGTGAGAGGCGTGTGTCTTTGTCCTGTGCCAGAAGGAGAGCCTGGCGGGAGAATGGATTTACAGTCTGTTTCCACTGACACAGTGGATTTGACCAATATGGTTTCGCTGTGATTGGAGGAACCCCCAGCAGGCTTAGCATGTAAATTGGCAGCTGAAAGCTCTTTCCAATGGTGTGTGTCGGTAACAAATAGAGGAGAATTTATTGGCCAAGATTTTTAAGTCTGGGAGCCCAATGTTGTACTCTGAGTGAGTTCCTTGGGAGCGTCCGCATTTATTTAGGCCCCTAAATATAATTATTTGGAAGGTCGGGTTCAAGAAACTGCCTAAAGCTGACTTAATGGAGTGTCCCATTGAAGTGGGATTCCTTTGACCTGTGGGGAACACGTAGACTTCAGACATACATGCTGGTGGTCTTGGAGACCACAGGTCTCTTCTTTCCATGAGCGTCAGAATGGAGCGGAACATAAAATGTTCCCTTCACACGGCTCAGTTTTCCATGGCTTGGTAGAAACTGCAGCTACTGATGGCCCAGTGCAATCTAGCTTCTCTAGGAGTTAGCGAAGGTCTCTGAGACGAGTGCGCCATCTCCCTGTGCGATCTCTGTTCATCCGGAGCCTTCACCCTGGTCTGTTTCAGATCTGGTCAACCAGCGCCTCTACTGGGTAGACTCCAAACTACACAGCATCTCCAGCATCAGCATCACTGGGGGCAGCAGGAAAACCGTCCTGGAGGATAAGGAGAGACTGGCTCACCCCTTCGCCCTCACCATCTTTGAGGTGAGTCTTAGGCCTTGTGAAACCGGGGCAGAAACTTGAACATCCCGGGCATGATATCCCGGTACCGCCAGCTGCATTTTCAGAAGCAGCTGGTGACTTGTGGGAGGACCTCTTTTCTGTGTGTGTGACTGCCTAGCTTGATGTCTTTAAAGAGGCCTGGGTTTCTTCCTCCTCCTGCTCCCCCCGAGTGGGTACCTCCTCAAGATCCAGGCGCTTTAATGGATGCCAGGTTGGGCACCCAAAAATTCAAGTCGCTCTTGGGGGATAATGGTGGCATTTGAATGAATGTCCCTGCTTTCCAGCAGCTGCTGTAGAGACCCTGAGCTTGTGTTTATGGGGGACGTTGCCTTACAGGCCCCAATCTCGTCTGGCAGAGCTGGTGGCTGGGTAGACACAGGCAAAAGCCAATCCCGGGAGCTCTCAATTGAAGTGTTTGCTGAGCCGGAGCCTTGGCCACGTGCTCAGGTGCTGGTGTGAACAGGGAACATTGCCCTGAATCAGCAAATCCAGGTCGCTAACAAAAAATTCCAGCGCTGGCCTCTTTTGTCGCTTGACTCAGTCCTCTGGATCAGCCGTTCCGCTTGAATTCCCTGGCAGCAGAGAGCTTGGCCGAACCTGGCCCCACAGTGATAAAGGCCTGTGACCCTTAGTTCGCCCTTGAGAGATGGGGCGACCACGTGTCCCGTGTGTCACTTCCTCCGAGATCAGAGAAGGGCTGGGGTTGGCTGTACCGGGCAATGATGCAGCTTGCTCTGAGCACAGACGCCAGGCGTCTGTCTGTCTGTCTGTGTATTTGCTCTTGCCTCTCTGGCGGGTGCTTTTTTCGGTGGGTGGGTGTGGAATGAGTCTGGGGCCAATGAGAGGGCGCCTTTAGACTCTCCCTCTCTAATCCCACTTCAGGACAAAGTGTTCTGGACGGATATCCTGAACGAAGCCATTTTCAGCGCCAGCCGCCTCACGGGCACCAATGTCACTGTGGTGGCCAACGACTTGTTTTCTCCGGATGACATCGTCCTATATCATAACCTGAAGCAGCCGGCAGGTATGGAATGAGCCTGTCCCTGGCTAACGGGATTTCCTGCCCCGTGACTGTCTGCCCCTGCAGTTGGCTTCCACCGCAAAGTCCCTCCTTCGGTCTCCTTTTCGGTGTTCATGCCTCTTCATTTCCTGCCCACCCAGGTGTGAACTGGTGTGAGAAGAGCCATCTGCCGAATGGCGGCTGTGAATACATGTGCCTCCCAGCCCCCCAGATCACCGTCCACTCACCCAAGTACACCTGCGCCTGCCCCGATGGCCTGCTCCTAGGCACTGACATGAGAAGCTGCACCCCAGGTATGTGGGTGAAGTCGTGGGGCGTCGGCCGCAGGCTTGTCGGGAATTTACCGAGCTCCCTGTTGAAGGCCCAGTCCTGTTGTGGGCGGGAGAGGAAGCTCCCTGTTGAGTGGGAGCCAGGATTCCAGGGTTCATTGTCACCCAGGGAAAGTCACTTCATAAGCCGCTTGTAAAATGGGCACAGAAACCTCTCGCCCTCCCTGGTATTATATTCTCTCTTCTCCCCCGCCCTAGCCCCCCCACCGGACCACAAAGTCCCTGCCGCCCCCAGCACTACGCCTGGGATACCTGCCGTCAGGACCACGCCTCTGTTACGGCTGCTCACCACGACCGGCGTGATGAAGCAGACAACACGACTGCAGCCTGCCACCGTCAGGGAGCTGAGCACACAGGCCGGGCGTGGCCCCACCCTCACCACACCTGAGATGGTCACCCTGTCCCAGCAGGGTAAAAGCCCCTTTCTCTTCATCGTGCCCCAGACAAACCCGAGGGACAAAGAGCCTCCTTTGTCCTGGACCAGAGCCGAAATGCTCTCTTATGGCTAGAGCAGGGGGGACCGGGAGCCCGGACTCCTGGGTTCTCTGGGAGGGGGGTGGAATCGAGTGGTTGGAGCAGGCAGGGACTGGGTAGCAGGAGTTATGCCCCCAGCTCTGAAAGGGCTGCACTGTCTAATGGCTAGAGCGGGGCCAGGCTGCTGTTTGTGGAGCTGGGAGCGGAGTGTCCTGTAATGACTAAACAGGGGCTGACTGGGAATTGGGGTTCCTGGGTCCTAACCCTGCCTGTGCCACCGACTAGCCAAGCGACCTTCTGTGCCTCAGTTTCCCCCCGTTAGAGGAGGCTGCAGAAGGGAGCTGATCTAGCTTAAAGCTAGGATTCAGCCAGTCACTTTGCAGCACTTGAGCCCTGTGCCGGCCCGTCCAAGGAAACTCCCATCCTGTCTGTCTCGGTGTCTTGGCTCCTGCCCACCCGCTGTGTGTCAACGGGCATCTTTCCTCTTCCCCCAGCTCGCAACGAAATTGCGGCCGAGAGCAGCCCAGGCAGGTCCAGCAGTCCCGTCGCCCTGTCCGTTGTCTTGCCGCTCGGTAAGTTCCCTGAACATCCTCCTTTCTCTGGGAACAAAATCGCTGGAAACCTGGGTCCTGGCTGGCCCTGGCCTTTCCCGTGGGTGCAGGGGTCGCTGCCGGAGTGGGGAAGGAATTTCTCCCAGGAGCAGGGATCATGGGGGGCTGTGTTCGTTGCCCTATTGGCGCCGTGGGGCATTGCCGTGGAGATACGTACGGCAGATTCCAAGCCACTCGGGGACCACGCTGAGCTATCTAAGTACCCGAGAGACACTTCAGTTACCTCTGATTCTTCCCCGTTGGTGTTTTTCTGATCCCATGCGCATAAATGCTTTGCTGGATCGGGGAATGTCATATCCTGGCACCAGGAGATTGGGCTTCTGTACTGAATTGATGCGGATGGCGCATCTGCTTCCTGCGGGTGGGGCAGTAAACAGAGCTTCTCGGGTTGTGTGTTTAATTCCGGCACCCATGGTAGCTGCGCCCTATAATGACGCCCCTTCCTCTCCCCGCCCAGTGCTCGTTAGCTTAATCGCCTTCGGTGCTTTCCTGGTGTGGAAGAACTGGCGTCTCAAGAACACGAACAGCATCAACTTTGACAACCCCGTCTACCAGAAGACGACGGAGGACGAGGTTCACATCTGTCGGCGCCAGGACGGGTACACCTACCCAGTGGTGAGTTGGCTTGGCTCCCGAGTGCCGCAGGACTCCTTGTTAGTCTAGTTCAGCCAAACAAGTGTGGCTTGCTCCCGGGGGCCGTCAGTCCCTCCCCGCAGTGCAGATGGTGAGGAGCCAGTGAGTCAGGGGTGTCCCAGCCTACTCCGCTTGGCATCTTCCTTCAGCTGTGGGCGTGGGCCAGGCTGGTAGCCAGGGAACAGCTGAGCAGAGCTGGGCAAAACCCGTCTTTTAGTTCATCAGCAACTTTGAAAATGTGAAGGGTTTTTGTGGTGGTGGTTTGTTGGTTTTTAAAAGTAAAGAAAAGGCTGTTTTGACCTCAAAATCCACATGTTGCATTTTGGACATGTGGAAGCCGGCTGCTTTAGAAAACAAAAAAAATCAATGACATCAGCTCCTCTTTGAGCAGAGTTGCTGAATCTGCTTCATCAAAACCTTTCACCCTGATCCTCTCTCGAGTCCGGATCTCACTGAGATGAAATCTCAGCCCTCCTAGGGCTGCCTTGGGAACACCACTGCCCTCTAACTGATGGAAGTGGAATGGCTTGACTGTGCCCTAGCCCCTATACTGCCAACAGCAAAGAGGGATTCTCCTCCAGCACAAGCCATTTCTGAAGCCGATGTTTGTGTGTGCTGTTTGTTTGACTAATGGGCGATCTGCCCCAGCTATCCAAAACATCAAAATAATGTCAAATCTTAGTCTGCAGCACCTGCTGATTTGTTAAGTTTCTGAGGCTTCCCTAGGTCTCTGCCACATCTTGTGAGAAGGAGAAACCTTTCAGTGACATCTGAAATCTGCTTCCTTAACAGAGACAGATCGTCAGCTTGGAAGACGACGACATCGCGTGAACCGTGGCCCTAAAACGTGCCTCTTGCCAGACTTCGCTGCTCCTTTCACAGGAGGGAGGGATGTCTCTCTCCTCTCCAACTTGGATTCTTTCATGACCGTCCAACCCACCGTGCCACATCACTTCCTGAGTAACTTGACGAGCCACGTGCGTCTTACTCTTTCCTCCAACACACACTGTTCGCGTGGATCTTGGGAGAGGAAGCGCCTGTGGTTTGACTCCTGGGTTTTTATGTTTTATATATTTAAGACTTTTTGTATATGATGCAGTCGGTTTTCCCCAACGACGTGCCTGCTGCTTTTCTTCCGTTTTATCTGGGGAAGGGTGGAGAATTTTTCTTACGTGTGAAGGAGAAAACAAATCAGGGAGGAAGGAAACACGACTTCTCTGGATGTAAGGCTGGGAGGCCCCAGATCTTCGGCTTGGGCCGCAGTCGGTCAATGTCACTAACGGACAAACAAGCAGGGTGATTCGTAGCAGGGACTTGAAGAAACCAAAGCAAATTGGTGCTGCTGTCACATCTGTGTTCAACATCTGTCTGGGCTCCCTCCCCCTCTGGGGAACGGCTTGTTTGGTTAGATCAGGAATCCTGCCCTGACACAAGTGCCATCTCCTTGAGCAGGAAAAACGTCTTCTGAATCACCCACCCCCAAAACAGCTCAAACTACGAGCTTCTCTGGGTTGGTGAAACTGGCCAGGCTCATGTTCAACCAAACAGGATGGTTCCAAGGAGATGGATTGATTAGTGCGTCTCCCTTCGTCGACTGTCGTCTCCCTGTCCAAACGGCGTTCCGCCTCCTCTGCCCACCTTGCACTTTTTTTGAGGTTCTTTTCAGGAGTTGTATATTTTTGTAAGACTGTGTGTGTCTGTGTCTGTGTGTGTGCGCGCACTTTTTTTTCCCCCTCCCTCCCTCTTGTGATATGGGTGGAGCCCAGGAAGCACCACGAAGAAATCAAAGTCAAGTTCATAAAGGTTCCATTGTATTAACACTGAGCAGCTGCTTCGCACTGTGGATCCTCCGCGCAGCGGGTGGGGAGAGCAAAGAGGAATGGACTGTGCGGGCCGGGACTCTAGGAAACAAGCCATTCTCATGCGTTCAGACTTCATATAACCGTTTACAGTTGCCGCGTGCCTTAGCACTTTGAGTCTCGGTAACATCTCTGGGTGGCTGCCTTCGGCTCCACTCCCCAAATGTCTCCCTCCTTTCCTCTCTGTCTGAATGCTTTTCTGACTCACTCGACGCCTAGGTGTCCTCCTTAAGAAGTTTCATGCAGAAGGATTTGCGAGTTAACTCAGCTCTGCACCCTACCAAAAATACGCCCAACCAAACTCTGGCTATCTTTTAAGCCTTTCTGAATGAGCAAAGCTTGCTTCCCACACTGTGACTGTTTGCATAGCGGGGCCCTGACAGCCTGTTCCTGCCTTTTAGCCACACATGAGTAATTTCACTCACAAATATTGGTGCAGGATCCATTGGGGCTGCAATGTGCCTCTCTGATCTGATTCAAACACTCTCTTAGTCTGGCTGCAGGAGTTTTAACCCCCTCCCCCCCCCCCCCCGCTGGTTTGGGGGGGGTTTGGCGGAGGATAAAGAGGGGGAAGCCAGTGTCATGTTACAAGATCTAAAGGTTAAAGATAAGAGAGAG
>ML686092.1:802765-837962 GCA_007922175.1 Pelusios castaneus
AACCACTACCCTCTACTGCCCTCCCAGAGCCGGGCAGAGAACCCAGGGGTCCTGGCTCTCATCCCCCTACTCTAATCTCCGGCCAGGCATGGATCGGGAGCCTGGCTGCCCAGCGGGGTGCGGACCTGGCATCATTCCATCAGCTTCCGCTGGCACCGCTGCACCATGGGCATTTCTGCCAAGGACACCAGGCACAGAGTCCGGGGCGGCAGGCCAGGGAGCCACCAGGAGTTTCCAGCCCGCGGGCCAGGCTGAGCTCCTGGTGGGGTCACTCCCGGTGCCAGCAGAGGAGGGGTGCTGGGAACTCAGCCAAGAAGCGGCTCGGTGGGAGGGGGTCCCGGGAAAGCAGCTCTCTGGGGTGGGTTTGGCTCTGCGGCGTGGCTGGATGGAGCAAGCTGAGGCCCTGGCAGTGGGACAGGACAAGGGCTGGGCGTGGACGGGGCGGTGGGCAGAGGGTTGGCTCAGCAGCTGGCTCTCAGCTCTGCCCCACAGCCCCTGCTGTAACCACTAGACCGCGCTCCCTGCCCAGAGCTGGGGGAGAACCAGGAGTCCTGGCTCCCAGCCCCCACTCTAACCACTAGACCCTGCTCTCCCCCCGGAGCTGGCACGTCTGCCCTGTCCTCTGCCCACGGCAAAGTCCGACCCACAAAGGCACATGACGCTTGGCTGGCGCCCATTGATTTTTCCAGCTCCCGTTTCCCACCATGCCACGTGGGGTCAATAGCCCCCCCCCCGATCAGCTGTGGGGCCTATGTTTGCCCCAAAGCTGTCCCTAGTGCTCTGTGGGGGGCGGCAGGGGGACAGTCTGATCTAAGGCACCCAGGGATTTCCTGGCTCCCCCCGTCAGACCATGGCGATTGGCAGTGCCATGACCCCCAGGAGGCGGGGTCCAATGGGCAGCGGTGCCCACAGCTGGGGTCTGCTCACAAGGGGTGGGCGGCTGTCAAAGAACAATTTCAGACTGGCACCAGCGCAGCGCCCGGCACGGCAGGGTGGGAAGGAGAGTTTGTGCCCGCCTGGCGCTGGGACAGCGCAACTGGGTGCTGGGGGCATTTGGAAACCTGGCCATGACTGAGTGGGCCCAGAGGGGGAGCCGTGTTAGTCCAGTTCCGCCAAACAAACCAGGCGTCCTGGGGCACGTTTAAAGAGTAACAAATGTGTTTATCGCATGAGCTTTCGTGGGAGAAAATCCCATTTCATGGTGCATCCAACCAAGTGGGATTACGCCCACGAAAGCTCATGCCATAAATAAATCTGTTAGTCTTTACAAGTACCGCCGGACTCCTTGTATGTTCTGGTCATGACTGGGAGGGCCGAGCCCGCGGCCCCCACAACGACCCCCCAGCCGCTGCTGCTCTCAGCCTTCCAGGCTGGTCTGACCTGGCTCGGGCAGAGCCACTCTCCCCTCCGGGTCCGTTCCCAGGCTGGGTCCTGCCACAGCCTTGAGCTGCTTCTAACACCCTGGTGCCGCTGGTGCTGCGTTATTTTTGTATCGGGATGACTGCGACTGGGAGCCCGCTGTGCCAGGTGCTGAATTACGGTAGTACCCAGGACTCCACTGCACTGGGTGCTGTACAGCATTTATTAGGTGAACTACGGTAGCAACGGGGAACCCACCGTGCTAGGCGCTGTACATTTTATTAGGTGAAGTATGGTGCTGCTCAAACCCCCATTGTGCCAGGCGCTGTACATTGTTTATTAGGTGAATCAGTGCAGCGCTTGGGAGTCCCAGCCGCAGCCCAGGACCAACAGTGCTGGGTGCTGCCCCCCAGCAGACCCGAGGGGCGGTTCCTGACCCCCATACCCTACTGTAGCTCAGCTGTAAGGCCCCTGGGGACAGGGACAGCCCGGACCCCCCACCCCAGGGAAAAGCAGGGTCTGCCCCCTCGTCCAACAATCCTCCCCTCTTACTACCCCCCCCAGTGCTCGTGGGCCCGGCGGGGGGCAATAAAGCGGCGGAGGCAGGAAAGGCGGCGCTGGGGAGCGGCCGGATTCCCGCCAGCTCGCTGGGCTAACCGTGGAAAATAAAACAAACGGGTCAGAAACAGCGGGGGAGGGGGGGCTTTGGAGGCACAAACCCAGGAGGCGGTGTCGGGGGCCGTGAGCCAGGCCGGGCTGGGGCCCATCTCAGCTCCCCCTGGAGCCAGGCAGGGGACCCCGATCAGCCTCGGGCCAGCCTCGGCCCAGCCGGGGGGGGGGGGGGGGGGGGGGGCGGCGCAGCCGGGGGGCCAGAGTCCGTCCGGGCCGTGCCGAGCTGGGAGCCGAGGATCGCTGCTACCCCGGCCCTGGGGTTCCCGCAGCCGGGAGGGGCGAGATGGAAACCCCAAATCTCTCCCAGCCCCAAGCCGGGGATCGGGTCCTTCCTCCAGGGGGAAATTCGGTGACTAAATGCAACAAGCTGGACGGGCTTCTAATAAACCGGCTTGGGGGGGGGCGGCGGGGCGGGCTGGGTAAGAGGGGAGCAGGAGCGGGGGGGCGGGCTGGGTAAGAGGGGAGCGGGGGGTGGGCGGGGGGCTGGGAGGCGGGCTGGGTAAGAGGGGAGCAGGAGCGGGGGATGGGCGGGGGGGCTGGGAGGGCTGGGTAAGAGGGGAGCAGGAGCGGGGGATGGGCGGGGGGGGGGGGGCCCGCCCGGCGGCCCCCTTCCATAAATGCAGCGATTTGCTCTAAAAATAAACAATTCTGCAGGCGGCTACGTGAGAATTTCCTGCCGCCCGGGCCGGGCTCTCCCCCCCGCACCCCGCTGCAGCTGGGGCCAGCGGGGGAAGGAGGCCCTTCCTCTAGGGGGAGCCCTCTGGGGGGCTGGCATGGGGTCGTCCCCCTCAGACCTGCCGCAGCCCCGCGGGGTGATGAGTAGGGCAGGTCTCGGCTCTGGCCAGCGGTGGCTGCGTTAGGCCGGTTCCCAGCCGGGGGCTCCCCAAGGAGCCGGCCCAGCTCGGGGTTCCCACGGGTCCCGCCCCCATCCCCTGCCTTCCTCAGCAGCTCAGCCAAGGGGGCAAGCGTGGAGGAGGATCGCTCCCAAGGGCCGGCTACCTCAGCCCCCCCCCCACGATCCAGAGCAGGGCCCTGGGGGCCAGGTAGGGAGGCAGCTGTGGGTCTCGCTCTGGGGCCTGCTCCATGCCCATCAGGAGTGGGGGGAGGAGACATGAACCCCCACAACCCTTTCCCCCCAGGGCAGCCCTGCCCCCACGTTCCCCTCAATCCCCTGCCCAGAGCGAGGTGCCCCCCTTCCCCGCTCCCGGGAGTGGGGGGGAGCCCCATGGGGTGTAATGAGCCAGGCCCCGCCCTCAGGGGCCCTGCCCCTCCCCTCCGCTCCGGGCGGTGCTCTGCCCTCGCTGCCCCCGACAACTCCACGGCCAGCGACCCCTTCTCACCCCGGCCAGTGGCGCTGCCCGATGGTTCCGCCTGTGTCCGGGGAGATGGGGCGCCAGCACCATGCTGTCCCTCGGCCCTTCGCCGCCTGCACGGCCCGGGCCTGCGGAGCAAAAGGCGTCAACTGTCAGCATCGGCCAGGAATGGAGGAGTCCGGGCTCCCCACCGCCCGACCCACTAGTCCCCGCTCCCCTCCCCGAGCCGGGAGAGGACCCAGGTGCCCGGTTCCTGCCAGCCTGCTCAGGGCAGACATTCAGGAAACCCAGCTCAGCCGCAGGGACAGAGACCGGCCGGGAACTCAGGCCGTGGGGAAAGGCAGATTGCCCCCATCCCCTGAGCTCCGAACCGGCTATTCCGGAAGATCGGGGGCCAGATCAGGCTGGCCCGTCCGCAGGGAAGGGCCCCACAGGCCCTGCCGTCGGGACAATCGGAGGGGGCGGCCGGACAGACCCGGCCGCCCAGCGAGGATGAGGAGGGTGGGGAAAAGCAGCCGGCCAAGGGCTGCTGAGTTTCCGGCTGGAAGAGCCGTCCCCAGGGACCCCCAGGCAGTCCTCCGCTTCCCCCGTGGTTCCCCCGTGGGCACCGGGCTCAAAGCAGGATCCACCCCAGCTGTCTCTCGGGCTGGACCCCGGTGAGGCAGGGGCAGGGCCCCGGGGCTGGATGGACCCTGCCTGACCGCGGGGGAGGGATTTGGCTGGTTCCCACGCCCTGGGACACCCAGCGCCGACCACAGCTGGCCCCGCGGGCTCCCCGGTGCTGCCAGCTCCTGGCTCTGCCCCTCAGCCGACCAGACTAGGGTCGCCCGGCCAGCTAGGGCCCCAGCTCCGTGATGCACCCGAGGGGGGAGGCTGTGGTGCTGGGGCGGGGGGGGGGGGGCTCTGGGCTTTCCATCCGCTGCCCACGCGAGCTGCAGGGAGCTGGCAGAGCCATGGCCAGGCACCTCCAAGCCCCCAGCCACCATGTCCACTGGGGAAACTGAGGCACGAGGGTGCGGGAGGCACTCAGCCGGGGAAAGAGCGGCCAGGAATAAAACCCAGCTGGCAGCCCCCACCAGCTTTACCCACGAGACCCCCGCCCAGCCAGCCTGAGCTGTTTTCCCTGGAGATGGGTGGGGAGGGAGGGGGGGGGGGTGATGGCGCGGGGCAGGATCTCTGCCCAGATCCCCCCGGATCCCCCCCGCACAGCCAAGGTCTCGCTGCTCGTGATGTCCGGAGCCGCCAGGGCAGCGGGGGAGGGCGCCTAGTGGGACCACGGCTTTCTGCCCCCTCCCGCCCCCCGCACACTCGGGGGGCAGAGTCACCCATGGGCTGTCATCGCCCCGCCATGCTGCCTGCATGCTGTGGGGACTGGGGGATCCGCGTCCAAGAGCTCCCCCCGGAGGGCCGGGGGTGATGCCCCATACGGACCAGTCTGTACAGGGCCAGGATGCGGCTCCGAGGGGGAATCACAGAGAGGACAATGTGCGCCTCCCCCAGTTCTCAGCCGAGGCAGCGCGGCCCCTTTAAGGCAGATCCGCTCCCCCCTCCTCCCAGCCGCAAGCCCAGGGCAGCACCTGGAACCAATTAGTCTGGCGGGGCTCACATGGGTCCGGCCGGGGGCTCCGATTTCAGCAGCCGCTGCTCCCGCCCAGAGCAGTACGTGGGATCCGGCTCTGGGGTGGAACGTGGGGGCTGCTTACACAAGGGCCCTCTCCCTTGGCCCCGAGATGCAGCCACCTCTGGGGTGGGGCCTGGAGACTGACTTTACGGGGTCCCGAGCCCGGCTGCATGTCTGCGCTGGGCGGAGTCGGGGAAGAAAGAAAGGGTTGTTTTCCTACAGCTAGGAAGGAGGGCGCTGGTGCCCTGGCTGGGCTGGTGCCAGGGGTGGAGCGGGTGGGCTGGGCACAGTCTCAGAAGTCGGGAGCGGGGGATTTGGAAACCTCGGCCCCATCGTCTGCGCACCCTGGCCGGCGCTGACCGCTAGCCCCCACAGCAAGGGCAGGAAACGCCCCAAAAGATTGCAGGGGCCACGGTCGGAGGGGGGACAGCAGGAGCTGCTGGCGCAAAGGGGGCAGACACCCCCATTCCAGGGCTTGGCCGGTCTGCCCCACCCATGGCGCGCCGGGCCCCAGGACGCTTTTGCGATCACTGCTCCCTCCAGGGCGCCCATCCCCACGGCCTTTGGGCTGCGAACAGCACGTTTAGGGCCAGCCCTGTGCCAAAGATGTGGACTGGACGCCCCAAACCTGCCCGCAGGCTGAGAAAGTCAGGTCACTCCAGCCAGACCCCATGGCCCGACCCCTGCCCCCCCCAGCAAGCCACTGCCCTCCACCCTCGCCTGAGGACTGGCCAGGGCTGGCGCCCCCCGAGGGGAAAGGCCGCATGTCTCGTTCCCCCTTCTAAGGAGACTGGGGTCAGAGTCCAGGTGCGGGACTGGCCTGGAAGGGGGGGGCAGGACTCCTTGAGGGTCCTCGCTGTAGCCCCACAGATGCCGGGTCTTCTCCCCCAGCCCCGGGGACCTTCTGCAGGAGTAAAGGAAATAAACTGCGTCCCTCCCAACCCAGCTGGACTCCCATCTCCGAGCCCCCCTCCCTTGCTCCAAGGTTCCCCCCCTCCCCAGTCACAAGCCCCGCCCGGACCCCCTTAGAGACTTTTCTTTGACTTCCGTCTCGGCCTGGCATGAAAGCAACGCTTGTCCGACCCTCCCTCGCCCACACAACAGAGCCATTCAGCCTCTGGAGCCCTTCTTCACACACCCCCAACAGCAGGGCCCCACGCTGTAAGGGGACCCCCCAAAATGGAGGGGCTGCATGTGAATCCTCCCCTTCCGGCCACAGAGCTGGGGATCTCCAGACTTGGGAGGAGGGAGCGGGACAGCGGGGGCGTTAAGGGGGCTAGGTTGTGGGGGAGATTCGAACAGGGGGCACTTTTGGGGGCCCTTTCCACTCCCCCACATGAGAGATTCCCCCCATCCGCTAGAAGGCAGGACCTATCCCAACCCCTCTGCTTCCCCCCCCCCCCCTTTCCTGGCCCTAACCCTGAGCCTGGTAGGGACGAAGATGCGCAAAGGGGAACAAACAGCCGCAGGCTTCAGGGCTGCAGTAGCCACAAGGGTCAGGAAGGAGCAGCCACTAGTGCAGGGGGATGGAGATCGGAGCGGCTCGGCCGGGCCCATGGATCCAATCGGGGGTGGCAAGAAACAGGGGGCTGGTTCAGGAGGCGGGGAGAAGATAGGATTCGGGGAGCTGGTCCAAGGGATGCGGGAGCCTGAGGACACTGGGGCGGGCCTCACACCATTCCTGCGACCCCCAGGAACAAGCTCACTCCTTTGCCCAGAGCAGCCACCGCCCCCAATCCAGAAAGCCTAAGCCAGACAGCCCCCCTCGTTCAGGACAGGGAGTGGAATCGCTGGACGGCCCCCCTCTGATTCCCCCGAACCCCTCTGTCCCACATCGCTCCTCCCTGCCAACAGCCCTCCGACCTCCCATCTTAAGCAGCCCCCCCGGTTGATACCACCCACCATCCCCGCCCATGGGCCAAGTCCAGCTCGCCGCCGGCTGAGGCCCCCCCACCCCCCTTCCCGCTAGGCCCCTTCACCCAGCTCATGTTCGGCCCCGTGGGCGAAGCTGCCCCCCAGCACCGAGGATGGGGGACGGGCACAGAAATTCGTTCCTCTTGCGCTGTTTTTGAGCCAGAGTCAAGAATGTCCGGCGGGGAGGAGGACCTGCCCTGTTATCCTGGCCGGGGGGGATCGGATCACCCCAGCTGGGGAGGCTGAGGTGGGGGGGGGGAGACCCCAAGGCAGCGCGAGCTAGTGGTTGCCCGGACACCTGGGTTCGATGCCTGGCCCTGACCCCCAGGTAAGTCCCTCCCCCAATCCATGCCTCGCTTTCCCCTTGTCCTATACAGGCCGAGTGCCTCACTGGATTTCCGCCCATCGCCCCCCACAACGTGGGGCTGATCTCAATCGGGGCGGGGTCCTGAGTTTGGTTGGGGGTTCACAAAGGGGGGGCCTGAGACCAGCTGGGGGCTCACAGCAGAGCCCCCGAGCCGCGGTTGCCGGTTCCCCCGGGCCTGGCCACGGACACGGAGGGGTTAATGGCTAATCGACCCTAATCGGCTAATCCGGCTCCAGCCTGAGCCTCCCGTCTGACATCACGGGCCGCAGCTGCTCCCTAAACCTTACCTCCCCCGCGGCCGCGCCCAGCCTGCCTGCTCCCGGCCCCCCTTCACCTCCTGATCGGCCCCTGCCCCCCAGCGAGGCTGCCGTTCACTTCCCGCGCCAAACGCCTGCTGAGCTCCGCCCCAGAGCCAGCTGCATTCCTGCATGTGGCCCCGATTCTGTGCCCCCTTTTGCACGCGCATAACCGGGAGAGGGCCTGGGTGCTCTCGGGCTGCCCCGCTGTGTCTGCGCCCCGCTTGCCTAGGTCGTGAACCGCACCGGCCAGCTAGTGGAGGCGCGTTTCCACTGGGGAGGGGGACTCCGGAGCGAGAGCTGGCCGCCAGCGGGGAAGGAGAAGCGAGGTAGCCCTTTAAACACCTAGAGACACTGATCAGGCTGGGCCCCGGTCGTGCCCGGCGCTGCACAGATGATAGGGACCAGCCCCGCCTCTGGGAGCCCCGGCCACGGGCTCCCCGCCCCGCTAGTCAGGGAGAGGCGAAGCGATCGGTCGAGGCCGCGCAGCAAGTCGCTGGCACAGCGGAGGAGCCGCCCCCATCGCCCGGTCCCCCTCCCGTCCCCCTCCCGCGGTCCCCGCAGCGGTTTCTTCCCCGCCCCCACGCGGCAGATCCAGACAAAGCGGCCCCGGACGCGCCCTCACCTGGTGCCCGTCGCCCCAAAGCGGCTGGGGGGAGATCGGACCCTGGACCCGAGGGGCGCGGGAGGGGGGATCGGATCCTGGACCCGAGGGGCGCGGGAGGGGGGATCTGGGCGGGTGTAAAAATGCAGGGCGCTGCGCCCCTCCCCCGTCGGTCTCAGCCCCCAAAGCCCGGCCGTGGCCCCGGGCGCCCCCTGCACACACACAAGGCGGGGCAGCGGCGGATCCTTAATGGCAAACATCTGGAGCAGGGGGAGGGCCTGGGCCCCCAGTCCAACCCCGCAAATATCCCCGCGCTGCGCCCTGGAGCCTGGTCCGGAACTGCCCTAACCGGGGACCCCGAGCTGAAGGGGACCCCGAAAACATCCGACGGGGACCGCCGCCTTCAGGGCCGAGCCGGGAACTCGGCGGCCGCCTCGGCACCCGGCCAGCGCAGCGCAGCGAACCCGGTTGACGCCCCTGAGCTGCGCTTGGCCCCGGCCCGGGGGGGAACCGAACGGAGCCGTGGGCGAGTTTTGCTCCCTTACCTGGAGGAAACCGGATCCCCGCGGCAGGATCGGCTCCGGCAGCCCCGGACCTGGCGGAGGGAGGAGATAAAGGCGTCAACCGAAAGGCGAAAGCGGCGCGGGACCAGGCGCCGCTCGGGGACGTGTGAACGCGGCGAAGACGGCAGAGCGAAGTGAGCCGAGCGCCGCGTTCCCCGCACCAGAAGTGAGTCACTCCGGTTCCCCCTTTCACCCTCCACCAGGCGCCTGCAAACGCCTCCCGGCCTGGCACCGAGTCCGCCTTTCCCCCGGGTATGAACAGGAGGGGCTCGGGCGCGCCCCTCGGGGGTCCGGCGCCGAGGCCGCGGGGGAGATTCGGGGGGCTGGTACCTTTCCCCGCTGTCAGGGTCCCAGTCGCCCCGGCAGAGGCTCCCGGGCTCTGAGTGAGTGGCCTGCCCACCCGCTCCCCGGGGCAGCCTCGGTCCCGCCTTCGGGACACACCCCGCCCCCGCTAAAAGGGGCAGCGGCTGTGATGAGCCCGATCCGGCGGGCGGGATGCTGACGGGGCAGGACCGGGAGCCCCGACGGCAGGGCCGGCTGCAGCTCAGTGCGAAGGGATTTGGGCAGACAGGGTTCTCTGGGCTCGGCCAGGGAAAGACGGTGACTTCCCGGGTGTCTGGGCGGCCCGTAGAGTCCTGCCCTGCTGGGAAATCTTTGGGAAATCAGGTCCCATCTAGAACCTCCAGCAACAGAACAGATGGCATTTATTAGGTGTATTACGGTAGCACTCAAGCCCTCAGCCGCAGACCAGGGCCCCCTTGTGCTAGGTGCTGTACCTTATTTATTACCGTAGCACCCAGGTGCCCCAGCCTGGCAGACACAGAACAGAAAGCTGGCCCCTACCCAGAGGGGTTCCCCGCCCCATGGGTGCCCTCTGGCCTGGCCTGCGGGGAGCTGGCTCCAGGTGCCATGAGGCAGGACCCATGGCTTGGCAGGAGTTAATTTAGGGCTGGTGACCGGCTCCCGCCCTCTGGCCTGGTTTTAATTTAGCTGCTTTTTCCAGCTCTTGGTGCATTTTTGCTTGGAGCTGAAATGTTACCCGAGGAGTTTGTGGCTAGTAATAATTACGTGTGTTCACTATGGGGTGGAGCTCAGAGGCCAGAGCCCTCGTCCTGCAGGGCACTGCTCAGACCCTGGCCACGATCGGGGCCTGCATCACACTGGGTACTGCCTGGGGCTCCATCCTGCCGGGCGCTGCGTGGACCCTGAGGAGGAGACGGTCCCAGTCCCCAAAGAACTCCCAGCCAAGGAGGCCAGTGAACAGCAGACCTGCTCGAGGGCAAGCCAGTGGCAGAGCCTGATGGGAACAAGACCCAGCTGGCCCTGACCCTTTGGGTCTCCTCCAGGCAGGACTTGGGTCACCCCAAACTTCCACAGCGCACGACTGGCCCCCGACCAAGATCAGGCATCCAGCTGGCCACGAGAGGTCATTGCCGAAGGTCAGGCCTGAGCCTGCAGCCAGGCCTCCACCCCGCAGCCCATGTGGTGGGACAGGCCCTGGGCTGGCAGTGGGAGTGGGGGGGGGGCAAGTTAGCAACACTATGAGCTGACCTGTGTATCCAATTAGCCGGTGCACAGCCTGGCTGGATCCGGGCCGGGCCTTGGCACAACAGGGCCCCAATCCTCCCACTGTCCAGCAGAAGGGGCCTGATCTCAGCTGTGACAGTAGCTGCTCCCCACCCCCCCAGAGGGAGCTGGGAACTCAATTCCTCTGCCTGAATGCCCAGCGTGGCCCAAGGCACAGCAGCTGCTCAGCACCCCACACTTCCCAGTAACCAGCAGTCACTGCCAGCCAACAGCCTGGAGAAAGCACCCAGCGCCCCAGGGAGAGGTGGGCACAGCAGGGAGCAGATGGGGTGGGAAAAGGACTTTTTTTTGAATCCCCAGGCCTCTCACACTCCATGGTCCTTAGCACGTCTGGCACTGGTTCTCTTCATTTTGGCAGGTTGTGCCCAGCCCAGCCGTCCCCTGGCCTCAGCCAGCTGAGCCCTGAGCTGTGCCAGTCCCAGCATTGAGGGTTTATCTGCCTGCAGCTCCAGGGCTGGATAATCCCTCCCCCCGCCCCACTTACAGATGGGACACAGGCCCAGGCAGACCCAGTGACATGCCTCTTCTTAGCCCCATGGTCTGGCAGGCCCCACACCTCTCATCCTCCTCACAAGGGTCCCATCCTGCTGCCTTGCCAAACCCCAGCTGCACAGCCCAGGGCACCTGGGTTCTTTCCCCAGCGCCAATCATAGGCAAGGACCTCCTCCCTGCCTCAGTTTCCCTTCTCACTCTGGGCCTATCTGGACTGTGAACTCTTTGGGGTCTGGACAGTTTCTCACTATATGTCTGTGCAGCACCTGGCATGCAGGAACCTGGCCCTCACAGCAATTGGGGGGGGAGGGGAGCTGATTTAGATGGCATAAAACTCATTTGATAGTAACATGTATTTCCAGCCCAGTGGGGTGGACACCTTTTCACACCCCTCCCCCCCAGCTCTTGGCACTTCCTGCCCAGGCAGCCTGGGCCTGTGCCAGAGATGGGCCCAGAGCAGCTGATTTGGTCCATCCTGAGCCAGGCCCTGCTGCAGGGTATTTCTAGCCACACCCAAAACAGCCAACAGTCGCAGCCCCGGCGCTATCCCCCAACGCACACCACACAGCCTGGCCCGATTAGATGCTGCAAGGCGAAAACAGGGTGTGCTCATGTATGTCTTTAGGCGCTTCAGCAAAACCAGCTGAGAACGGGGAGGGAGATTCCCAGCTCTGCCAGGGGCCTGCTGGGTGACCTCAAAAAGTCCCTGCCCCTCCCCGTGCCTCAGTTTCTCCTCCAGAGCCTTGACAAGTGTGAGCTCCTCAGGCCAGGGCCTGGGGCTGTCTGGGGGTAGCTTTGCTGGGGAGGGTTTGCACAACCCCCGCTTCCTGCTCGCCCGACAGAAACACAAACCAGACTTGGCTCCCAGGAATTCAAACAATCAGAAGGTTTTTGGTTTTATTGTTAAATCACTTTATAAATAAAGGCCCTGGCCCTGCCTCAACCCATGGCCCCCGGCTGCCAGATGCAGAGGGGATTGGGGGGGGGGGGGGGGGAGCCCAAGGGAAGAGATCAGAGCCGGGGGAAGGTGGTTTCCTCAGGATGAGAAAAGAAATATGGGGGGAGGTTAGCTGGGCTGGGCAGAGGACCCCCCCACTCCCCCATCCTGAGCCAAGGCACATGGGGGACTGGACGCCCCCTAACAAGTCCCCTACCCTGCAGAGGGGCTGGGCAGAGGCCGTGTTTCACACTCACCTCAGGCTAAGGCTGCTGGGTTTAGCTCTGGGGGCAGGAATTGCTCGCTGCAGCCACAGCCGATTGGGGGCAGAGGCAGCAGGATCCTCAGGCACAAAGAGGAGAGGGGGTGACCCAGTCAGTTGGGGCGGCTCATCCAGCAGGAATTCGGGACTCTGGTCCCAGCACTGGGGGGAGGGAAGGGCAGTGGGCCTCCACATCCCTGGAGCCAGCTGCACTGTTGTCCATGTGGGGAAAGATGATGTCAGGCCCCCGGGTTCCACAGGGGGAGCAGACGCTGGGCTCCGGTCCATATCCCCAGCCGGTTAGGGGACCAGACACACAACAGGATTGGGAGTATCCAGCCTCCTGCCCCTGGCTGAACAGGCCAGAACCCCATGTGCCCATTCGCTACACTAGGCGCAGGCTGTACGGGAGATGTCTGGCACAGTGAGCCATAGCCCTTGGCCCCTGGCCGGTATAGGGGGAAGGCCGAGGAGCAGAGAATGGATGCCTGGCGTTTGACTGGGTCGAGTGGTCACCCTGCAGGAAGCTGAGAGAACGGTAGGTCCTGATCTAGCTGCCTCCCCCTGGGGCCTCAGCAAGGCACTCTGGGGTCCAAACCCCGACAGGATGCAAGACACGGATGCCTCCTGCAGAGCTGGGCAGGAAGAGTAGGGGGCGGCTGGTCTGAGGCCCCAGTGGATCCCGCTGGCTCCTCCTAGCCCTCCAGTTTGCGCAGACTTGACCTGTTCAGAGAGTTTCTGGAGTGAAGGGGGGAATAAAAGCCTCCAATTATCCAATGGGTAAAATTAACTGGTGACAAATCCACCCCCTCCCCAGCAGTAGACACCCCGTCAGCTGCAAGGTCTGGAGAGACTCCAGGGAACAACCCTGCCCTGGATTCCCAGCTCAGGGAGTTGGGGGTTGGGGTTAGAGTGGGGAGCCAGGACTCCTGGGTTCTATCTCCAGGCTGGGGAATTGGGGCTAGTGGCTAGAGGGTCCTGTTCCTGAATGTGCCCCAGATTTCATGCAGGGCCCTAGGCACTTCCCTGCCCCTCTGTGCCTCAGTTTCTCCTCTCAGCCTATCTCTATCCAGGCTGGGAACTAATGGGCGCAGGGTCTGTCTCTCCCTGTGTCCATGCAGGGCCTACTGTGGCAAGGAGCCGTGCTGGCCAGAGGTGGGGCTCACCGGTGCGTGGAGCGCGGGACGAGCCGGGCATAGAGCTGTGGGATCCTGCGGCTGAGCAGGGGTTGCAGGGATTCCCGGAGGCGCTGGTAGTTCCGCTCCAGCTCCCGGTGATACTCCCGCTGGTCGGGTCCGATCAGTGCCTTGTTCTTCCGCAGGGCATCCTCACACCTGGAACCAATCCCAGTGTGTGGGGGGTTACTGGGAGCAGGGTCATGGCTCACGACCATGGCTTCCGGGGATCCCAGAATGCACTGCTTCATCTCCAGCTGACTGCAGGGCACAGTGCTGGGAGGGCATGAGGAATCCCATCTCCCCCTGGCAAACCGCCCCCACAATCCTATTCAGGGGAGCGAGTAACCAGGCCCTCTCCCCTTAGGCTCTGGGCCCACGGCTCGGTTCCCAGTGTCTGGCGCATGGGATGCAGCGGGGTGTCGCGGAGAGGCCAGTACCGTTTGGTGAAGTCCTTGAAGCAGAGTCGCAGTTTGTTATGGTGCCGATAGAGTTTGGGGTCATCCGGGATCTCGGCCAGGAACACCTGAGCCACCTCCAGTGGGCCCTGGGAAACGGGTGGCAGGTCAGCACTGAGGGATGCCCCATGAACTGGGCACAACCCCAGTAGGAGGGATCATTATCCTGACCCCCGCAGGCTCCCCCATTTCTGATCTGCAGCCCCCTGCTACCCCAACCTGGCCAGTGCCCCTCCCTCCTGATCTGCATGACAACTCTGGGTTCGAGGACCCCAGCTGCCCAGCAGGGGCAGGGAAGGAGCAATGCCCAGCCTCAGCCGGATGTGTGAGGCCACTGACCCCTCTCTCCCCCGGCCATGGGGAAGCCAGACCTGGTTCACTGTGGTGCCCACGCAGCCCTGCAGCACCATCTGTAGCATCTTGGCGTCGGCCGGGTCCTGGTGGGTGGCGAAGGCCAGTTCCTGCGTCTTCTTCTGCATGTCCTCAATGGCCACCTCCATGGGGGTGAGGATGATCTGGGGACAGGAGGGGGGTGTCAGCGTGGCCCCCCCCAACCTGTGCAGAGCACAGCTGTGGGGGGGGTGTGCAGTGGGGATGCTGCCCAGCCCTCCTCCCGTAAACCGGCGCCCCCAGCACCTCCTCCTTGTGGATGACGGGGAGGCGGGTTTTGATGTAGGGGAAGGCGTGTGAGGTGGTGAGCAGCGTCTTGCGCTTGCGTTGCTCGTGCAGCTCGCCGTGGGCCCGCCCGTCCAGCGTGAAGGGCGTGCAGAAGAGGAAGGTCCGCAGATCGTAGTTCTTCTCAAAGTAGGTGACCCGGTCCTTCAGCTCATAGGTGTCGAAGAACGGCTCCACGTAGGTCAGCTGGATGTAAGCCTGGGAGGAGGGTGCGGCAGTGAGGGAGCACCGCAGGGGATTAGTTCCCCATCTCCCAGCGAGTCCCATGCCAGGATTGCCCGCCCACACAGGCCCAAAGCTGGGTGACACTGGGTGCGAACTCTTCTGTGCCTCAGTTTCTCCTCCTGCTTTCTGGGAGCTCCTTGGGACAGGGCCTGTCTCGTCGTGTCGAGGGTCTGTGCAACACCCAAGGCAATCGGAGGGGGGGAGGTGGAATCTCAGCCAGGCTCTCCAGGCACTACCAAAATGCTCCTAATGATGGGCCCAGGCCACGGCAGGCCTGGTGTGACGTGCTGCACCCCACATATGCCCTTATGGTGGGATCTGTGCATCATTCATGTTCCCCCCTCACAGCGTAGCGGTGTGTGAACTAATGCAAAGTCTGCCACGTGCGGTGTGTTTCAAATGCTCACGGCACCCTGAACATGACTGTTACGGCAACATGTTCCCTGCAACGCCATCCGTGTGTACAGATTGGGGACATGACCCGGCCGAGTTTCCTAACGTGTCTCACACAGCTCAAACAGATGCAGACAAACAGAGCTGTGTTTCCACACCCAGCGAAGGCATGCTACAGCAATGGGCTAGCTAGCCATCTGTAGCACCCACCCCTGGGATGGGAGGGTGTTAAAACAAAGCAACGCCCCTGAGTTTCTGCCCTGGATTCCATCTCCTCTGAAACACCAAGGACTGAAGCCCAAGGCACTGGGCAGGAAGAACCTGGGGTAAGCTGGACAGACGGGAGGAGAGATGCTGCTTTAGAAGATGCCTGAATGAGTATTGATTTTATAATACCCTGACTTTCCATCACGGAACTCCTTACTGGAGCCAATAAACTGATGTTTGGTTTATTTGAAGCAGTGCCGTGTTGAATGGGGGGTGGGCAAAGCTGGCACATACCAGTCTCTTTGTTAAATTGACGGACGGGTGTAAATGAGCTGGCAGTGGGCAGCACCGAACCCTGCTGGATGGTAGTTCCCAGGGTTGGGTCTGGGATTGGGGGCATTTAGCCTGTGAGTGGCTAGTGAGAGCGCTCCTCCATCGGGCAGGGACCGATTACACACAGGTGGTGGGCGTGAACCAACCTGGGGGGTTCACACACAAGGGTGGGTAAGGGGGGGCCCTGGGGTGGAGAATTGGGGTGGCACAGCAGCACACCAGTCCAGATTGCAGGTGGGGAATGTCACCTACCGTAATGCTCCTAATGATGGGCCCAGACCACAGCCAGCCTGGCATTACCGTAATGCTCTTAACTATGGGCTCAGGTCACAGTCGGGCAGGCACTACCGTAATGCCCCTAGTTATCACAGCCAGTCGGGTGCTACCATAATGCCACTAATGAGGGGCCCAGGCCACGGCCAGTCGAGCGCCACCCCTGGCTTTACCTTGTTGGGGTCCAGCCTGGCCTTGTCCACGGGGTTGGAGTCCTTGATGATCTCAACCAAGTCGTCCCCAAAGCGCTCAGCATAGAACTCCTGGGGGATGGGGGAGACACCGTTCCATGGGGCCAGGCTGGTCCTGGTACCAGTCATTCTCCAGCAGGGAGCCTTGTGGGGTGGCCCCAGGATAGCCACGGATCCCACCCTGGGCTGGTTGCAAAGGGACCACTGAGCCCCAATGGGGCCTGTGTGTGTCTCCAGCCTCTCCCCACACACAGCTCAATCCTCGTGGCCCTCACCCAGCGGCAGAGCCACCCGAGCCAGAGAAAGGATTTGCCTGGGTACCCAGAGACCTCAGCAATGGGCAGAAGGGGCACAGGCACCCCAGCTCTCCTGGGGATCAGGGGGCCATGGGAGGAGGTGCCAAAAGCCGAACTCCCGCCCAGCAGCATGCACAACTCCCCAATGCCTGCCCCACGGCAAGCTGGGTGGTGGCGAGAGGGTTAGACCCAGCCCCTGGATGCTCTGCACCAGCCCAAGAAGGCTGGAGGGGGACAGCAGGGGCCATTTCTCCACCCCACCAACACTGCCAGGGCCCCTTACTCCCAACCCACAGCCCCCTGGTAGCCCAGCCCTAGACTCCCTGCTCTCCTCACAGCTCTGCCAGGGCCCCTCACCCCCCATCTGCTGCCCCACGCCACCACCTCACCTCCAGCCGGTGGGAGATCTCAGCTAGCTTGGTGATCGACGGCTCTTTATACACAAACTCTTGCTCGTCCAGGTCCCCAAACCTGCTGCCGTAGAATCCGACCCGGAAATACGTCCCGAACATGCGCTGGGGGGCTGAGGGCAGAGGGGGGCTGGTGAGCCCAGGGCCAGGCTGCTGGGTGGGCAGGTCCTGGCGGGGCCAGGGGAGCCCACGGCTGCAAGCACCCAGTAGGCTTCTGCCCACCCTTCAGTGCAGCCACCTCTGGGGTGGCAGTTTGACACAGCAATGGCTTGGGGGCAGGAGAGTGTGCCCCCTATTGAGCCCCCCCTGCAGCACACTACCCTCTAGCGCCCAGCAGTGACTGGCAGGAGAGCGCTCCCTGCCCCACTCTCTGAGGTTTTCCTTGGGGGTCTCCCACCCTCCACCCCACCCCAGTAAAACCTGCCATGGACATGGCCTGCAGACCCGAGGCAAGCCAGCCAACTCCCAGCATGCCATAGGAGAGCCCGGGACCAGACTGATGGTGGGGCTGGGGGGGGGGGAGGGGGAGACCCAGCAGCTCTGGGCTCCTGACTAGGGCTGAAGCAGGGAGGCCTGCAGGGGAAGTGGGGCCCAGCGGACACCTGGTTCCTATTTCCAGCTCTGGGAGAGATCCAACCACTAGGCTTCACTTTCCTTCCCAGATCTGGGGATTGAAGCCAGGAGTCCTGGCTCCCAACCCCCCTCCCCCACCCTAACCACTAACCCCCCCTCGGTTTTGAGGCTGGACACAAGACACCCTGCCAGGCTGGGGGGCACCAGGGAACGGCCCCTGTCCTGGCTCTTGGCTGCCACAGCTGTGTCTCCCAAGTCCCCCAGCACAATCCTGCTCCCCAGAATGCCCCTGCAGCCCAAAACTTGCCTATTCCCCAAGTCCCCACTGCCCCCCCCAGAAGCCCCCAGTATGTTCCTGGCCTCCCAGTCCACCCCCTCGCCTGCCCTTGCTGAGAGGGGTGTCCCCTTCTCCCTTAAGCCCCCTGTTCAGCCCCGGCCTCCTGGGCTCTTCTCTGGCTCCTCTTCCGTTGGGTAGGGGTTCCTGCAGCTCGGAGGGGACAGCCTAGGGCCCCCATGGGTGCAATGGCTCTGGGGGTGACTTACCGCAGCATCGAGGTGGGAGAGCAGCAGTGGGTGGGACCGGCAGATGGGGAGAGAAGAGAAGAGGAGAGGCGGGTTAGTGGTCGGCTCCTGGTGCGGGGCTGGGTTCCCAGGGGCTGGCCGGCGGACACAGGGACATATTGCCTCCCAGCTGTGCAGATGAAGCCGCCACCACCACCATGCAGCCCCCACCCCCCCGAGGTGCTGCCCCCCACCGAGGTGAAAGGTCACCAGGCTCACAGCTGGGCAGAGTGGGGCCAGTGCTCTGGGGCAGGGAGTGAATCTTTGGTGGTTTCCTGCCCTGGCCCAGAGTTCTTCCCAGCCAAGGTTACCCTGTGTTCCCCCCCGCCATGCCCCAGCCCCCGCAGCCTGGGAACTGAGACTGGTAAACTCATCACGCCATGCCCAGAGCAATAGGGAAAGCAGTGCCACTAACCACTAGTCCCCACTCCCCTCCCAGAGCTGGGCAGAAAACCCAGGCACCCTGGCTCTCAGCCCCACACCCTTAACCAAGAGACCCTGCTCCCCTCCCCACGATGGACAGAGACACGGTTAGAAACAGACACCAGGCAGCCCGGACCATGCACGGGGAGGGGGGAGCTGTGAGTGTGTGGCACACACACCGGGATGGGGGCACACACCGGGAGGGGGGCACACACACTCCCGTGCACACCCTTTCTGAAGCAAAGCAACAGTGTCCTACCTCCCAGCCAGCGCTCTGACGGGATGGGTGGAGAGGGGGCAGGAAGAGAGCAGGAGAGAGCACGTCAATGGTCACATCAGGACCCCCCCCCACGGTGCAGGACTGGGGGTGTAAGCCTGACAGCCAGGCCTGCACCACAGCCTAACAATCCCCGCCCCCACCTAGGGATCCGGAGTGTCCCCGGGCCAGTTCCCCAGCTGGCCTTGGTGCTCCCCATGCCTGAGGCTGCCTGCCGGGCACCTGCCCACATCTTCCGTGGGGTGGTGAGGGGAGGGGTTCCTGCGCCCCCGCAATTCCCACATCAGCCGCGAGGGGGCAGGCTGCCTTAGGCGAGCAGACTAGCAGGGGTCACTCCAGGGTGCAGAGGTGAGGCAGACCCCACTCCCCTCCCAGAGCCGGGGAGAGAACCCAGGGGTCCGGGCTCTTGGTCCCTGCCCCGCCCACTGCACGTCGCATGGACGGCGGGACTCACCTGGCTGGAGATGCGGTTAAAGGCCTCCTGCAGTTTGCCGTGAAGCACCGCCAGCTTCTTGAACTCGCGGTTGGCCTCGTGGATGGGGATAAGGACCTTGTAGACCTCGTTCACCGCCTCATACATCCCGCCCTGGGGGGGGGGAGGGGAGTGTGAGACAAGGGGGCACAGTGGTTGCTGCTCCCTGCCCCGCTTTCCCAGGCCCAGACACCCTCTTCCACCCCGCTCCCTTCGCCACCCCTACCCCAATTCCCACTCCCCCCATGTTCCCAGCCTCCAGGATCCTCCCCAGCTCCAGGCCTTGATAGGGGAGCCTTGAGGCTGCTCTGACTCCCTCCCTCGGCTGGCAGCAGCAGTAGGGCTGTTACCCGGGTGCTCACCATGGTGAAGAAGGTCGCTGCCTGCTCCAGGAGCCCCACCAGCCCCAGCTCAGTGAAGAATTTCCCAGAGCAGATGCCTTCCTCGTCGGGGGCTAGCACATCATCAGAGACGGCCGACTCCTCCAGCACGTTGGACGAGATGCCCTGCGGAAGACACACCATGAGAGAACCTCTGCTCCAACCTGCACCCCACTGGTGCATGCAGACCTGGAGGGGTACGCTGGAGGAAAGCAGATCTAGTGGTTACAGCTGGGGGCTGGGACCCAGGACACCCGGGTTCTCTCCCTTTCCCTCTCACAGGGTGGTGGGCGGTTCACTGGCCAGTAGCCCATTCTTGGTCTCCTGCTGGCCAGGCTGGGGCTGGATGCTCTGAGCGCTGCCCTCCCTGCTCACCTGGAAGGAGACACAGCCCACGGGAAGGTGGCGACAGTCCTCCAGCATGCTCAGGTACTCGGCCACCAGTGCAGCTGCGTGCACCAGACACTGCGCCGCCTCGGCGTGGTTCCCCTGGGACGCATGCTTGGCTGCCATGTTCTGCAGCCACGTCAGCCGCAGGTCCGGGGAGTTCTGGTAGCCCTTGGCAATCCTGGGGGAGAGACAGAGCTGGGAGCCAGGACACCTGGGTTCTTGCCTCGGCTCTGGGATGGGAGCGGGGGCCAATGGTTAGAGAAGGGGACTGGGAGTCAGACGCCTGGGTTCTCTCCCTCGGCTGAGTTATCTCGTGGCAAGTCTCCCCTCTCTGCTCCTCTGCCCCACATTTCTCCAAGGGGAGGCCCTACGGCCAATGGGTGTGTGTGGGTGGGGGGGGTGAAGCTGTATAGTGGACAAGCGGTGGCAGCCGGAGAGGGCAAGACCATGGACATGGCGGAGGGGGAGAAAGGGTTTGGGGGAGGACCCTGCAGGAGCAGAGTGGGGGGCAGGATGGGTGATATGGGCTAGAGTGGCAGGTCAAGGCCATAGCAGGATTCACCTATACATCAGGTCAATCAGCATCTCAGGATCTTCCTGATGTTCCTTCATCTTGACGGTGTCGGTGAGGATCATGTGCAGGTTGAAGACGAGGTCCTGCACCTGGGAGAGGGAAAAATGGGGGGCTGGGGACTCTAGGGTTCAGACATCCCCCTTCTCCCCATGGGGACAGGCCGACTGCTCCCTGCTCAGCTCCAGCGGCACAGCCAGCATCCTCCAGTCAGGGCAGGTCCCCTCGCTTACCCAAGGTCCAAAGGGTCCCTCAGTACCTGCTCGGCGAAGGTGCTGTCCCGCAGCCCCGCGTCCTCCTCGGCGTAGGTCAGGATGGTTTTGAGCGAGCGCCGTAGATGCTCCTCGTTGAAGTTTGGCGACGTCCCAACCAGTGAGGAGAGCGACATGGTCACCTGCATCTTCACGCGGGCAAAGTTCTGTGGGGGGCAAAATGTTGAGCTGAGGAGCCTGCAGCACCTTTTCAGCACCAAAGCGTCCAGCTCCTGGCGCAGGTGGTGAGGGCAGGAGTGAGCCCTGAGGGCATGGTCTGGAATCCCACTGGCAGGCTTTGCCCGCGTTCCCCGCCATCATGGGAGCGAGCCCAGAGGCATGGTCTGGAATCCCACTGGCAGGCTTTGCCCGCGTTCCCCACCATCATGGGAGCGAGCCCTGGGGACATAGCTGCGGGTCTGAGCTGGAGGGTCCCATCCCTGGAGCCCCCAACAACCGCCCCACCTAATCTTCCACCTGCGCAGAGATTAGAGTCTCATGATGCCTGCAAAGGAGCTGGCAGTGTGGCCCAGACATCCCTTCCAAACACCACACTACACCAGAGACAACTGCATGGCAGTGGGCGGAGCAGAGGGCAGGGGGCTGTGCACTCACGTGGCCGATCTCAAAGTTCTGGCGCATGAGCAGGTAGAGTGAGGCGCTGGCATGGGCGCGAATGGCAGCCACCCGGCTGCTGCAGTGTCGGAGGAGCCGCAGGCAAAGGTCGGCGCACAGCTCCGTGTCCTCCTCAAACAGCATCTCTGGGAACTGCACCAGTGGGAACAGGGTTAGTGGCCTGGGAAGCCGCCCTGTGTGCACCAGGATGCCTGGCAGGGGGTGGGATCTAGTGGGTGGATCACTCAGGGCTGGAAGTCAGGACTCTTGGGTTCTCACCTGGGTTGAGGAGCTCCAGCAGCTGGAGCTGTGGGGGGGTTGGATTCCATTCCTGGCTTTATCATCTGACCCCCAGAGCCCAATCTCCAGGGACAGGCAAATCTACAGCCTCTTGGGCTCCATGCCCCTGCTCCCCAGACGGCACACAGGACCCTTCACCCACCTGCACCAGCCCAGGCCCCATCAGAATCACCACCCCCAGGCCGAGCAAGGGACAGACCCACTTCCCGCAGGTCCTCGAACTCGGGACCCCTGGATCTACCACCCCTGGTCATACAATGCCAGTAGCCAACACCCACAGCTCCAAAACGTGGCCACGAGGAGTTGGTAAAGTCCAGCCCTGCCTGGGGATCTGTGCAGGGGGAAGTCCACTCACCTTGCTCACTAGCGCCCTCTGCGAAGCGAAGCAGTGCTGCAGGAAGAGGGCGCTGGGCGCGCAGGCCATGCCATGCAGCAGCACCCGTAGCACCCCGTCCAGCACGCTCTCCCGGCCCTCCGCCAGCGGCACCGTCTGCAGGGAACCAGCGGCTGTGAATGGGGTTCATTGCCAGGGGGGCCTGGGACAATGGAGCCTCCAGGGGCCTCCTGGGTTCATCTCAGTTCTGGGCAGGGAGTGGAATCTAGTGGTGAGAGCAGGGGGCTGGGACCCCGAACTCCTGGCTTCCCTGCTTGGCTCTGGGTGGAACATTAATGACCAGTCATACTATTATTGAAATCAATATTGCAGAAGGACAGGAACTCATGCGAGAGATGCACGTCAGGTACCAATGGAGGATCCCAATCATTCACTAAGCTTGACAAGCCTGTTTACACACTTCTCAGTGTTGCGTTGAGTGGTAAATACATACGACACATCTGCACCCAAACACCCGCGCGGCATTTCTGGGGGACGCCCCAGGAGGGCACCAGCAGCCCGGAACCTGCTCAGTTGCCCATCAAAGGAACTCACAGGCAGAGAGAGAACACAGGGACTGCACCTTGTCAGTCACCAGAGTGTGTAAGAATATGTCCAGGGACAGGGGACACTGGGGCTGTTCCATGCAGCTGCACCATCCCCATCTTGTCTGCACTCCTGATTCCGACCTCTGGACCAACCCATCTGCAACTGAAGCTGTGACACAAACTGGACGTGTACTAGAGGGGTGGGACAGACCTACATCTCCCTTCCCCCCCCAGTTATACTGAGAATCTGATGCAGATGGACTTTGATGCCACTTGTCTCTATCAGGCTGCTTGGACCCACATCATTTGTTTTTTCCTTTTATAATAGACCTTTTGTTCGGTGCTGGTGTTAGGTGCTGGCAGCGCAGGGTCTGGGGCAAGATCCAACTCAGTGGTCTGGCGACAGGGCTGAGACGCGGGGATCAGAACATTTTAGAATCGTAAAATCTTAGGGCTGGAAGGGACCTCACGAGGTCATCTAGTCCAACCCCTGCTAAAAGCAGGACCACTCCCACTAAATCACCCCAGCCAGAGTTTTGTCTAACCGAGCCTTAAAAATCTCCAAAGACGGAGATTCCACCACCTCCCTAGATAACCCATTCCAATGCTTCACCACCCTCCTAGTGAGAAAGTTTTTCCTAATATCCAACCTTGACCTCCCCAGCTGTAATTTGAAACCATTGCTCCTTGTTCTGTCCTCTGTTACCCTCGAGAACAGCCTGGCTCCCTCCTCTTTGGAGCAACCCTTCAAGTAGTTGAAGGTTGCTATCAAATCTCCCCTCAGTCTTCTCTTCTGTAGACTAAATAAGCCGAGTTCCTTCAGTCTCTCCTCGTACGTCATGTGCCCCAGCCCCCTAATAGTTTTTGTTGCCCTCCGCTGGACTCTTTCTAATTTGCCACATCCTTTCTGTAGTGGGGAGCCCAAAACTGGACACAGTATTCCAGATGCGGCCTCAGCAGTGCCGAATAGAGGGGAATAATCACTTCCCTCGATCTGCTGGCCACGCTCCTACTGATGCAGCCTAATATGCCATTGGCCTTTTTGGCAACAAGGGCACACTGTTGGCTCATATTCATCTTCCCGTCCACCATAACCCCCAGGTCCTTTTCTACAGCGCTGCTACTTAGCCGATCGGTCCCCAGCCTGTAGCAGTGCATGGGATTTTTCCGTCCTAAGTGCAGGACTTTGCACTTGTCCTTGTTGAACCTCATGAGATCTCTTTGGACCCAATGCTCCAATTTGTCTAGGTCTCCCTGAATCCTGTCCCTGCCCTCCAGAGTATCTACCATTCCCCCCAGCTTGGTGTCATCTGCAAATTTACTGAGTGTGCAATATATTCCATCATCCAGATCATTAGTGAAGATGTTGAACAAAATCGGCCCCAGAACCAACCCCAGGGGCACTCCGCTCGTTACTGGTTGCCAACTAGACATTGAACCATTGATCCCCACCCACTGAGCCCGAAGATCTAGCCAGTTTTCTATCCACCTTACAGTCCATTCATCCAACCCATACTTCCTTAACATGCTGACAAGAATGCTGTGGGAAACTATCAAAAGCCTTGCTAAAGTGGAGGTATTTTGGTGAAGGGAAGAGAGTTTAAATAACTTCTCCCTTTACTGAACCTACGGGCTGATCGGGAGCCAGAGGCTGAAGTGCAGGCAGGGGAGCTGGGTGATTTTTTTTGCTGTAGCTTCTTGATAACCAGTGAGGGGGACCAAAAACATGGTCTGTGACTGGCCAGGGAATCTAACTTCAGTGTCACCCACCAGTGCCATGAGAATCTCCTTTCCTTTCGCCAGTGGCCCTGACCCTGGCATTTCCAGGTGGCTACATGAGGCCCAGACGGGTCACAGTGGGGTCTAGCGGTCAGAGCGAGGCGCTGGGAGCCAGGGCTCCTGGGTTCCACCCCCAGCTTGGAGGGGGCAGAACTGATCAGTGAGAGTGGGTGGTTTTGCTGAGGGATGGGGAGGCTTTGGGAGAGAAGGGGTTAACTTTGCCCTGCCCTCACCTGAACGATGATCTCCAATGTGTCCAGCACCACCAGGTTGGCCTCGGTCGCCATGTTCCCCTCCACCAGAGCCTCCTGCTCCACCTCCTCCTTGCTCCTGGGGGCAGAGCGCAGCGTCAGGCGGGCTTGGCACTTCTGCACAACCCAGCCCCCTTCCATAGTGCCCAGGGCTCCCTGCTGTCGCACCCAGCCCAGCACCCCCCCACCAGTGCCCGGCCCAGCGCCCCTCCCCCAGCCCAGCCCAGCCCAGCCCCCCACCCAGTGCCCGGCACGGCAGCTCACGCACTTGTCCACCTTGTCCGAGTTCTGGCGCCAGTGGGTGAGGTTTTTCCTCCAGCGAACGCTCTCCTGGCTCCCCAGGGGGCTGCGCTCTGTGGGAAAGGCAGGTGCGGGGGAGTCAGGCTTGGCACAGCAGGCAGGCGGGGGGGCTGCAGGTTGGGAGGGGTCACAGGGGCAGGTGCTGTGGGCAGTGACCAGCGAGGCGTAGGGCAGGTTGGCCCAGGAGTGGCCCAGCCCCGGTACCCGGTTGTGAGCAGGCGCTGACCCTGCATTCCCCGGTGAGGACGTGCTGAGGCTAGGCAGGGAGTGGAGTGGGGGGGGGTGACAGGCCGTTCCCCCGCCAGTTCCCTCCATGGGGATGGATGGCTCACCCCTGCTGCGCCGCACCATCTCCTGGCGCGCCCCAATGGTGCCCAGGATCGCCTCCTCCAGCCGCGCCTTCATGTCCAGCGACTTCTTGAAAGCCATGCTGCTGCTGCGCTCACACGCTTTCCGGCCCTGCGGGTGTGCGGAGGGGAGGTGAGAACAGGGCTGGCCCGGCTGCCCCAGGGGGGAACCAGATTAAGCTCCGGGGGAGGGACGCTGTGATAGTGTGGGGGAGGAGGGGACTGATAGAAGGCTCCTGGGATCGGACCCTGCTCCCCAACATTGGCTCCTGTAACTCAGAGGTGGGCAGGGGCCCATGGCAGCCTGAGAGGGGGGAAGTGGGGATTGCCCCCCATGCCCGGTACATAAACAGCCTGTAGGAGGCACTGCACCTGCACGGAGCCCAGATGCCAGGAGCTTTATCTGTGGAGCACTTGCCCCTCTGTGCTGGATCCCTGCCCCCAGATCCCCACACCCCCAATCCATCAGACCCCGCTCGCCCCAGCCCCACCTTGTACTCAAAGCAGGCCACACAGAGGTACAGCAGGTCGAGGAGGCGGCCGACGTGCAGGGGGGGCAGCTCCGCAAACCAGCTGTGCAGGGCGCCCGCGTCTCCGTTCTTCAGCACCCACAGCAGGCAGGCCAGCAGGGTGCGGCTTGCCTCGGCCGACAGTGTGCCGCCTGGCCGGGAGGGCTGCAGGGAGATACGGGTCAGCGCCCATCCCTGCCCAGCTGGGGCACGGCTCAGGGATCATCTTCTTCCCCAGGCGGTGCCCCTTGGCACCTGCTCTACATTCCCAGGCCCCAGGGTTCACTCACATGGCCGGGGCCGGCACGGGGACATTCAGGGGGCTGAGGATTGGGCCTGGGGAGGGGCCTGGCCCTAAAAGCCTCCTGCACCCACCCCCACGCCTAGCTGGGCAACCGCTCAAAGGGCGTCCACTCAGCGCTCTGTCACTCACCTGGCCCTGCAGAGGGGGCCGCCCAGCTGCGGGGTTGGGGGGCGTGGGAGCCAGGATGCCCGGTTCTATGTCCCGTGAGGGGAGAGCGGTACAGTGGTTAGAACTCTCTCCCCAGCTCTGGGTGAGATCCCCAAGAAGTAAATTCCCCACCGCTAGTGATCGGGGTCTCTCTCGGAGGCCATCCCCCGTGTCCCAGAGGTTACTCACAGCCGCTGGTGTCTGGAAGGAGCTGGCCCGGGGTGCATGTGGCAGGGGGGCGCCGGCGATGGCCATGGCCACTGACTGGCTGATTGTGCCGCTGTCTGCATCTCCTTCGTCCCCTAGCAGGGTGCCCAGGCGCCCGCGCGAGCTGTGATTCTCTATGGAGAGAGTAGAGGCTGGGGGACGTTGGGGCAACCAACCAGGCTAGGGGGTTGCCTGGACAGAGAAAAGGGGGCAGGGGCTGGAATGGGGTTCTTGCCCCGGTCCTGAGAGTGGATGTAGCAGGTTTGGAGGCTGGGAGTCCCTGGGAGGGGAGTGGGCTCTAGCGGTTAGAGCAGAAGGGCTACTGGCTGGATACTCGGTGCGGGAGGGGAGATGGCGGGCTGTCTCGTGGGTCCCCAGCCCCTCCCCATGCGCACCGGTGAAGTCATAGAGCTGCGGAAGGGTGTCCATGACGATGCCGATGAGTGGTAGGTAGAGCTGGGCCACGTGGGCGCGGGCGGCGGGGGTGGCGTAGCGGGCATCTGCGTCATGGCTGCATAGCAAATTGTGCAGGGCGCTGATGGTCTTCTTGTGTAGAAAGAAAACGCTGCAGGGCCAGGGGGAAGGAGGCTGCGTGAGGGGGGCCAGCCCAGGCAAATTCCCTGCTCGAATCCCTCCACCCCACTCCCCTCCCACAGCTGGGGTGAGAACCCAGGCATCCTGGGGGGCGCATCCACCTATGGTACGTCCACACAGTATCCAGGCCCACTAACCCTCTGGGGTCCCCCCTCACCCCTCTGCATCCGGCTCCAGGATGAGGGCCAGCTCCGTCAGTACCAGCCCCGCCAGGAAATGCTGCCGACGGAAGGGAGCTGACAGCTCGAACATGCCGGCCACGCGCGGGTCCTGCGCCGGGCTGGAGAAGGCCGAGCCCTGCAGGAGTGAGAGGGCGTGAGCTGGCGGTGGGTGGGGGAAGGAGCCACGGGGACACAGATGCCAGGAGCTGGAACCACCCAGTGCCCGTCACAACGGGCCCACGCCTGGCCCCCAGCTACCCCCACATGTGGCTGTGCCATAGGGGCCCAGTGTGGGAGCAGGCCCAGGGCCCACCCCTTGATAGAGCCGCCCCCCAAGTCCCTTGGCACAAGAATTATTTTCCTCCGCTCCTGATAGGAGGGCGCCGCCAGAGGGACGTTGGTCAGGGGGCAGCGACCCCCGCTCACCCCAGGGACCCTCTGGGAACACCTCCCCCGATGAATCATGGGCCCCGGCCCATACCTGGGAGGTGGCGGAGGAGACGGAGGGGGAGGGGGAGGCGGGCGGCGAGGGGCTGCGCCAGGGCAGGTTGAGGCTGACGTAGTGTTCGTGGCTGCAGATGATGCGCAGGAAATCCATGCGCAGCGCCACCAGGGAGGAGGGGTTCTGGGCACTCGGCAGCCGGTTACCGATCTGGGGGGGGGAGCACAGCCTGTGACGGGGGGGCCGGGACAGCCCAGCTCACCAGCTACTCCCCCTGCCCCCATGTACCCCCCCACCTGCCTCATTCTCCAACCCAGCTGTATCCACCTGCCTGCTGCCCCCTTTCCCCCTCTGACCGTGGTCCAGCTGTGCCCCTCCCCCGCCCACCCACTTTCCCAACCCCCCTGGTTCTGATGTACCCCTCCCCCGCCCACCCACTTTCCCAACCCCCCTGGTTCTGACGTACCCCTCCCCCGCCCACCCACTTTCCCGACCCCCCTGGTTCTGATGTACCCCTCCCCCACCTGCCCACTTTCCTGACCCCCTAGATTCTGACGTACCCCTCCCCCACCCGCCCACTTTCCCAACCCCCCCCACCCCACAACGTCCTCCCCCCAGCCCCAGTTCTGAGGCTGATGCCAATGGGAGGGTTGAAGAGCCTGGGCCTCCAGGACACCCTGCCACAGGCTGGCCCCCCCCCACCTGCTTGTAGTAGGAGCGGATGAGGCCGAAGACGAAGCCGCGGTCCATCAGGGAGAGCAGGTCATTGAGGAAGAAGGCCAGGCTGCTGTTCAGGCGTTCCACCAGCTCCCCATCCTGTCGAGACAAGGCTGGGGGGTTATGCCCTGCTGGGGGGCGAGGAGGGGCTGGCGCCCCCAAGAGCGACTGACTGAGTCCCGGCTGCCCGGGGCAGGTTGAGGAAGGCAGCAAGAGATGGGCCAGGCTGGGCTGAAGGAGAGGAGGAAGGGCTGGCTGGACAGACGGCGAGAGGACAGATGGGTGACTGGATAATGGCTGGCCATGGAGGGAGGGACACACTGGGTGGGTAATGGGGGCTGGGGCCAGATGACCGTGGGGGGACACCGATGAGCGCGGTGGGGGGGCCGGGCAACACCCCCGGCAGCACCAACCTTCTGGTAGCGGCTGGCGATCTCGGCGCTGACGGAGCCCACCAGGGCAGCGACGTCATCCACGAAGCAGCTGGGGAAGCGCAGGCGGCGCGGCGCCTCCAGCTTGCCGGCCAGGTGCAGGTGCAGGGCCATGCTCTTCACCTGCGGGCGAGAACCAGCGCTGGGGGGGGAACTGAGTCCCCGAGCGGCTCTGGCCATGCCAGTAACCTGCCCCTGGGAGATGGCTGCTCCTGGCCTGGAGCCGCCTCCCTGCAGCAGGAGGCGCCAGCTGCTTCTCTGACCCATGAGCCCAGGGCCGGTGACCCCGATTCCACCCCCAGCGATGGTAATGGGGGGCTGCCAGGGTGATGCTGCTGGCCTGGCCCGTCCCAGCCACTCACCATGAGCTGGAAGAAGAACCAGGCTTGGCGCAGGACGGCTTCGCGCACGGCGCTGGTGCTCACGACCCACTGCAGTGCCAGCTCCTCGTGCAGCAGCTGGGCAGAGACAAACACGCGGTTATGGGGGCTCGGCCGTCAGCACTGGGGGTTAACGCTGGGCTGGGGGCAGGGGCTTCTATCAAGCATGCCCCCCTTCCCCTCCCCGCTGCTCTGTGGCTCAGCTGATTGGAGCTATGGAGGGGGATTTACATCTATTTACCTGCTTGTCTGCGGTGCTCATCCAGCTCCCCGTCACCCTGGTGTCTGGAGGCCTCCAACACCCCCCCCCCCCAACCCCCCTCCATGGCTAGCCAGGGTGGTGACCCCTCACTGCAGGTGGGGAAAAACCGAGGCCCAGAGAGATGAAGCTCCGTGTTCCCAGTGCTGTGCGTCTGGTGAGTTTGTGGCGGACGGGGATTGAACACAGACAGGGACTGGGTGGGTGTCCTTCCAGCCTTCCCACCAGTTACATCAGCCCCCCGACCTGGAACACTGGGCGCCCAGCACTTTAGCTGAACCTTTGATCTGGGACCAGGGCCAGCCAGGCTGAGCAGACTGGCCAGGTTCCTGCTTCGGCTGCTCCTGAACATCTCCAGCTGCCCTGGAGCGTGAGTCCATCCAGCCCTGTCACAAGGCCCAGCTGTTCTCACGGCCTGGGAACAATTCCCCACGGGCACTCGTCTGTCTGGGTTGCAGCCCTGGTCAGCCGCACTGGAACCTGGCAGGACCTCCCAGCTGGTGGTGTCTCCTGCCAGCCTGAGGCTACAAACCCGGTGGGCAAAGGCACCCAGCATTTTGCTCCCTGGCTCGCGAGCGAGGCACTCGGGTGGCGGCTGGGGTAGAAGGTGGCTCACGAAGACATGGCAATGGAAAGCAGAGTGCACATGGGAGGAATCGATGCTGACAGGGCGGTACCAGGGTAATGATGGATGGAGAGTAACAGAGACTGGAGATTTTAGCTGGTGGTTAAAGTAAGATCAAGATGAAACCTGGCCAGGAGATTTCTTCCCCCTGGATCTGGATCCCTTCTCTGCCTGTCTGGACCTGGGAAGACTAGCGCATTATTCTGACCATGTGGGGCGCATGGGGATCACGGCTTGGGACTGACTCAATGGCAGGATAGAATTCTCCAGCGCAGGGTCTCCTAGAGCTTCCTTGGTGTTCATTAATTAAGGCCCATATCACCCCGGTGTGGCTGGGTGCTACCGACAGGGAAACTGAGGCACAGAACAGGGATGTGATGTGCCCAACACCACCCAGGAATCCAGTGCTGGGCTGGGGGCAAAGTATTGGACTTTGGACTCCCAGTACTCTGGATCTAACCATTACATCACTTCCCCTCCTGAACACCAGCCCTCTGCTCTAACCACTATGCTCCCCTTTCCTCCTAGAACTCGGGATAGAACCCAGGAATCCGGGCTCTTCCCGCCCAGAGCTGTCTGTTCCAGTGCTGCACGCAGGGCCTGGGAGTGAGGGTCTATCCCTGGAGTCTGAGGGAAGAACGTGTGTCCCCCCCCACCCCGCCAACTTCTGCTCATCCGCCTTCCCACCACCTCTACCTTCTTGGCGGTCAGCCTTGAGGGGGCGGGGGGTGCACCAGAGGAGCTCTCCAGACAGGATGAGAGGCGATTAGGGCTTCGCTCGCAGGCCTGTAGGATGCGGAGGGGGTGCGGAGAGGGGAGATGGTGAAGAAGAGCAGTTAATGGAATGAGGATGGAGCAAGGAGAGACATGATGGGTGACGGTCCCAGCAGCAGCCGAGGTCCTCTCCAGGGCTAGCCAGGCTGGCTGGAGGAAGCCACACACCTGGGCTGAGCCCCCACCACGGCAGCCACCCCCACACCCAAGCTCTGTGATGTGGCAGTGTCTATGCACCACATTTCTTTCCTCCAGTGCCTGGGCCAGCAGCTCTGCCTGTTTGTGGCGGGGCGCTGCTCTGGTTCTACCCACCCAGCCCAGAGCAGCCTCCGGCACCCTGCTCCAGTTCCACCCGCCCAATCCAGAGCAGTCCCCGGCACAGACTGGACAGGGTGCTGAGCGCCAGCAAAGTGACACTGCAGTCCTTGCCCTGTGCCACCAGGTGTCAGCACTGTGCAGGGAGCACCGGCCGGGAGCCCAAACGCAGGGGTGAGGGGCCAAGCGAGGGCTAGCAGAAGCGGAGAAGGGAGAGGGGCACCTGTTTGAGGTCGGCGCTGGAGCTGGGCGAGTTCCGGCGCAGCACGGCCTTGGGCCCGCCGGGGGCGTAGGCTGAGTTCACCCAGGAGTGCGAGCGGTCGATCCCCTGCGCCGCGGCCGCCGGGAGAGAAAAGAGCAGCGAGAACAATCACCAGGGGAAGAGGAGACTGATCCAGAAGCAGGGACCCCTGCGCCCAGCCAGCCCCCACAGAGGCATCGGCCCCCTTGGAAAGCAATTACGAGGGAGAAGGTTCGATTGGGACCAGGAGCACGAGAGAAACGACCCCCAGCACCAGCAGCACCCCGGCCCAAAAGCACCAAGCAGGGAGCGATGGGGGAGCACATCCGGTGCATGGCCCCAATCAGCGGCTTGCAAAGACCATGAGGAACAGCCCAGGGCCCAGGTGACTGGAGCCCCAAGGACGCGCGGCAGATCGGGATCCTGGGGGCTGAGGCGGCGCTGGTCTTACTTTGCTGCCCAGGATCCGCTGCACCTCCTCGTCCGGGGAGCCGGGCGTGCTGGCCAGGTCGGGGTTGCTGTTGCTGATGGTCTTGGAGCGCGACAGGTTGAGGTTGGCGGGGCGACCGGTGGCGCGGGACAGGGTGGCGCACTGGATGGCACCTCCCTGGGGCAGCATCCCGGCCTCTGGAATAAACACACCCGGGGGCGGGAGAGTCAGGGGGGGCTCCTAGCGGGAAGTGGCCATTAGAACCCCCCTGGAGAACCCAGGAGTCCTGACTCCCAGCCCCTCCCCACTCTAACCACTACACCCCACTCTCCTCACAGAGCCGGGGACAGGACCCAGGAGTCCTGACTCCCAGCTCTAACCACTGCACCCTACTCTCCTCACAGAGCCGGGCATAGAACCCAGGAGTCCTGACTCCCTGCCTGGTTCCTCTCCCCCCTTCCCATAACAGAACAATCCCAGAAGATCCCTCCAGGAGCTGACCCCGTCTCACAGGGAGCAGATCTCTCCCCCAGCCGCCCTGGGAACAGGGCCCCATCTCCCACAGACCCTCCCCATCACACTCTTCTCTCCACTGGCCCCCATCCTGCCAGGCCCGGGGAGCAGCCTCTCTCCCCCAACTGGACTCCTGCTCCCATAGGCTCCTCCCCAGAAGCACCCACCACCTCAGGCCCCAGGACTCAGCCCCATGGAGGTAGGAGCCGGCTGCCCCGGCTCTCCCAGCCACGGACCCCCCTGGGAGCCCCCCAGGCTCACCGCTCCCTGGCGGCACCGGCTCGGTGGGGGGCAGGCGGAAGGCGAAGTAGACGTAGGCGGCCAGCAGGGGGTGGCGGCCGTGCTGGTCCTGGCTGGCTTCCAGGCCACGGTGGATCTGGTTCACCATGACGGCGATGGCCTCGAAGGCAGCTCGGCCCAGGTTGACTGGGGGAGACGCAGAACAAGGGGCGGAAGTGAGCATTGGAAGGGAACCGGGCTGGGCCGCAGGACTCCTGGGTTCCTCCCCCGGCTCCCATCAGTCCCATGGAGAGAGGCAGCCTGGCCTAGTGGGCGGAACCCCGTGCTGGCAGGAAGGACCCCTCGGCTCTGCAGCCGTATGATTGCGGGCATGTCCCTGCCCTACCCAGTGCCTTGGTTTCCCCTTCCGGGAAAGAGGCTCATGCTGCCCTGGGGTGCGGCCAATTGCGGGGGCTCTGACAGCGACCAGCTGGGAAACCGACTGTCCAAAATGCCTGCCCTGGGAGGATCCCCCTCTGATTGGCTGTCTTCTCCATTGCCCCACCTCCTGGGGAAGAGTAGCCAATCAGAGCAGCAGCACAGTTCTGACCTCACCCTTTGGGTGTCGGCCCATTCAGGGAGGGGTCAGCTCCGCTCCCCACTCACAACACCCTGCCTGGGGTGGGGACCCCAGTGCAGCCGCCCATGCCTGGAAGAGCCCAGGAGCTGCAGGAAGAAGGGCTAGCATTTTATCTCCAGAAAACAAGACCCCCCCCCCTTTTTCCAGGCCCCGTTAAGCATGGTAAATCGGGGGGTGGGTGAGATCCCTGTGGGGCACTGGGCACTCCCCAGTCAGGGGGCATTGTGCCCAGGGGTGGGGGATGGGAGCATCGAGCACTCCCCAATCCAGGGGCTGGCGGATGCCGGGCACTCACCGATCTGGCCTGCAATGACGGGCGGGCGGGCAATGAGCAGCAGCAGCTTGTCCAGGAGCTGGTGGCTGTGGGCAAGCAACGACCCCAAGCCAGCCGCCCGCAGCCCGGCCACGCTGGCCCGCAGCTCCCCCTCCATGCTGCTCTCGGTGAGGACGACGTCCCGCAGGCGCACAGGGAAGTTGCTCTTCTCCAGCACGTGGCCCAGCGTGAAGAACTTATCCAGGGCGGGGTCCTGCGGGAGCGGTTCAGGTTGCATGAGGGGGGATCCAGCCCCAGCTCCCAGGATCTCCAAGCACCAGCCAGCACATCTCCAACCCCTTCTACTAGCGCCCCCCAGTGCAAGGAGCGGGTGAATGCACCCAGTGCACCCCCAGCTCCAGCCCCGCACTGCCCATCCTCCCTACCCACACAGCATCTTCTGGCCTGCCCCCCCAGGATCCCAGCTCCAGCACCCATAGCCCCCTCCGTATCCCATCCCCAACCCCACTTCCTGCCACCCTCACCTGCATGTGCACAGAGGACACAGCCAGGAGCTGCACGTTAAACACACCCTTGTGGTTATCGACCCACTTCATGCCGGGGAGCTGCACCTGCCGGAGGGGAGGGAGAGATCTGGGTCCTGGCCCCTGCTCCCACCTGAGCCCCATGGGCAGAGGGTGCAGGCACCCAGCAAGACACAGCCACACTCCCTACCAGGGTCTGGCCATGCCATGACTAAGTTTCCCTGTCAGCTGCAGGGTGAATGGTGCCCGCAGGAAGGAGCACGTCCCCCCCTCAGCCCGTGTTAAGAGAACTGGCTGCCCCCATCTCGGTGGGGCAGAGCTCTGGGGGAGTCCCAGGCACCTGACCCCCAGGCCCGGAGTTCCACTGAGCGCTGGAGGCCTGGACTGGTCCACTGGCCTGAACACCCACCTAACTCCCAGTCCCAGCCCAAGCTGGCTGGTGCCCCACAGGGTACAGGGCTGGAAGGCTAGGTCCAGCCAGCCCCAGAGGCCAATGCCCAGGGGCTGCCGTGGAGCTGCTGGGCCGACTTACGTCAGGAGTGAGCACGGAGTAGCTGGGTGGCGGTTTCTCCACCGACACGGGCAGGCAGAACAGCCCCGTCCGCAGGCAGCCGTGCTGCAGCAGCGGGACCCACTGGCGGGAGAGAGTGGGGTGAGACACAAGACCTGGCAGAATGGGCCGACCCCCAACCCCGGGAACTGGGATGCAGGGCGGGGCCCAGGGCTGGCTAGGGCTGGGGAGGTCCCTGGGGCAGCATGGGAAGCGAGGCCGGGCGGGAGAGGCTGTGGTGGGGCATGGCACCGACCGTGTAGCCGACAGGCGTCTCCAGCGGCATGTTCTTTTTCTGCTGGCAGCTGACGTGGTAGAAGGTGAAGAGCAGGTGATGCTTGTCTGTCAGGGCGGGCGGGACGCACAGCTTGAACTCCTCGTAGAACTCGGGGCACCTGGGCAGGCGGGCACCAGCCGGGCAGTGAGGGCGACCCCCCACTTAGGCACTGAGACCCTCAGGACCTCCAGGCTAGGGCTTCCCCCCCATGTCCTGGCCCCAGCTAAGACCCAGAGCAGAGACCAGTCTGGCCTAGCATCCCCTTCCACCCAGACCCCCCAGACATGCTACCATATTAACTAAAATAGCCCCCCAATATGAACTAGCACCCCCTCCATCCAGACCTGCTACCAGATTAACTAGCACCCCCTCCAACCAGACCTGCTACCAGATTAACTGAAATAGCCCCCCAATATGAACTAGCACCCCCTCCACCCAGACCTGCTACCAGATTAACTGAAATAGCCCCCCAATATGAACTAGCACCCCCTCCACCCAGACCTGCTACCAGATTAACTGAAATAGCCCCCCAATATGAACTAGCACCCCCTCCACCCAGACCTGCTACCAGATTAACTGAAATAGCCCCCCAATATGAACTAGCACCCCCTCCACCCAGACCTGCTACCA
>ML686092.1:860660-878329 GCA_007922175.1 Pelusios castaneus
CTCTCACTGTGGGCACACACGGGCACACACACACACTCTCGCTGTGGGCAGGGGCATCTTTGCTCCATACAGACAGGATGAGCCAGACACGGCACCCAGGCAAGCGGAGCCCCTGCATTCATCCCAAGGGCCAACTGTGAGCTGTATTACGCAGCAGGCCCCCTGTGTGCCCAAGTGAGATCAGGGCCCAGCCTGGTGGTGTCTGCTGCTGCACAGACCCCGACTAAGGTCAGGGTCCACGGACATACGAGAGACCGTCCCTGCCCCAGTTAGCTCATAGTCGAAAGAGACAAAGTGCAGGAAGGGAAACCGAGGCACAGAGCAAGTACGGGACTTGTCCCAGGTCACCCAGAGCCTTGAATGCTGCCTGCAGGTCTGGTCGCCCCCTCACACAAGACATATCAGCACTGGGGAAAGTGCAGGGCGACGATCCGGGACGGAAATTAAAAAGCCTGGGGCTGATCAGGTTGGAAAAGAGACGGCTCGGGGGGATATGAGAGGTGTCTAGTGAATCAGGACTGGCGTGGAGAAAGGTACGGAGGAGGTGCCGTTTACCCCTTCAGATACCACAAGAGACAGGGACCACCCATGAAATGAACAGGCAGCAGGTTGAAAAGAAGAAGGCAGGACGGCTCCACGCAGCGCCCAGTCAGCCTGCAGCTCTGATGGATGGGGTGCTGTGGAGGCCAAAAGTGTAACGGGGTTCAGAAAAGAATCAGATAAGCTCACGGAAGATGGGTCCTCCTCCTCTGGGCCACCACGGTCAAGGACGCAGTTGCATGGTCTGGGTGTTCCTCGCCTCTGTCTGCCAGAAGCTGGGATGGACGACAGGGGAGGATTACTCGGTAATTGTCTAGTTCTGTTCAGTCTCTCTCAAGTATCTGGCACCACCAGCTACTGTCCAAAACAGGACACAAGACTCACAGGATCATTGCCTGGCCCAGCATGGTGGATCTGATATTCAGACCAGTGGCAGATCCAGGACTAGAACCCAGGTCCCCTGTGGCCTAGTCCAGCCCTAACCACTAGGACATACAGCCTTTTCCTGAGCTGTAGTGCACTGCCAGAAAGGGCTCTCTGGGAGGCTGCACTGATGCTGGCCACTCACGAGCTGGAGGCTGGAAAGGAGTTGGTGGTGCATACAGCCCTAGGTCCTCTCTTGAGGGAGGCACAGGCGGTCTCCGGGAGCTGTAATGAGGCCCCCCGATAGTGCCACGGAGTGATGAAATGCCTTGGGACCAAAGTCCCTCTGCCACCCCAGCACCACTCTCACGTTTGGGCTCATGTCTCTGGATGCCAGGTAAGTTCCCCATCTTGAAAGCGTCTGACAAAGTGGGATTTTCTCCCACAAAAGCTTGTGCGATAAATAAATTTGTTAGACTTTAAAAGTGGCACAGGGCTCCTTGTTTGCTTTTCTTCTGAGCAGAGATGCTCTTGAGCCCTCCGAGGAGCCAGGTTCACAGAGCTTTGGAGGCCAGGATGGCCTCGAGAGGGAGGTAAAGATGGACTGGATGAGAAACACGGACATGGTCAGAAGGACACGTCAGATGAGAGCAGATCAGGGCTTTCCAGATCTGTAGATTGGATTAGATTCAATTAGAAACCTAGGAACGGGCAGATCTGCAGATCACAATCAATGAAATGAGATTGATTTGGATTCAGTTACAACAATAGGAACTGACATTTGCACAGAGCCGATTAAATTAGCTACGAACGGGGTTAATTCCAATGACTCAGACCCTAGCCCCATATCCTGTCTCCAATGTAGCTTCCAGCTGCTTCAGATAAATGATCGCTGCCAAGACAGTGATGCGAGAAGTTCTTTTGGGACCTCAATAGGTCCCAGGCTGATTGAAACCAATTCTCTATCAGGGAGCCAAACCAAAGCCCTTTTCAAATTTCTTCTTTTATTTATTTTTTTCAGTCTTGAAATGATATCTGTTAACATTCGGCCAGAACCTGAAGTTGCTGTCAGTGGCCCGGGCCCGACAGATTGATGGTTCTGGATTGGACCCAATAATGATTTTCAATGCTGAATGGGGGACCCTACCTTTCTTGACTGTAGGATATTGGCAGCAGAAACCAGACACATTCATCTGGTCCCTCCCAGCCTTGAATTTCAACTCCAGACTGCCAGCCAGCTACCAGGAACCAGCCCGCTCTCTGGTCTGGGGACAGAGATGTCTGTTGAGTTGCCAGCACAGACAGGGCTGGTGAGCAAGCCGGGGCCATGGTGGGGCCAGGATAACGCTGCATGCACTGGGGGAGATGGGGGCTTCCGCCGATCTATGTGGGGCACTGGCTTTCCAATGAGCTGGCACGGACGGGGTGAGAAGATGGAGAAACGTCGCCCTCTAGTGATGTGTTGCAGAGCAGCCATACGAGCGGGAGGGCTGTGTTCGCCAACCATGGGGTGAGGTTTTCCACTGCTCCAGTGAGCAGCACGTGGCCTCTGTCTCGTCGATCCCGCTGGAGTTGTCCAGTTGCCAATAGCTGCAGTGGCCTCTGCCCTGATCAGGTCAATGTTTAAAGGCTTGTGGGAACTGTGTGTCCAGTCCCTGAGGGGGCCGCTACCCGGTGCTCCAAGGCACACAGCAGCAGGAGGCTGAGATGGGATACCCAGCTGCTGGGGACGCTCCTTCCTGACCCGTTCCCAAGTTCCACTCAGGCCCTGAAGCATGAGGCTTTATAAACTTCTCTAATTCATTCCTTTACAATTCTGCCTCACCTCCAGACCAAGAGAACTCCGTGCAGGGAAGAAACAGCATCATGGCCATGTTCTGGGGGCCAGATCTGCAACTGGGGTAAGCCTACCTTGCTCCAGTTCACTCAACAGAGCTTCCCTGATTCACATCAGGCCAGGACTGGGCCCCAGACACTACAGCAATGTGTGTTGATGATTAGATAGATAGATAGATAGATAGACAGATAGATAGATAGATAGATAGATAGATAGATAGATAGATAGATCTGGTTGCAGGGGACAATCTAGGTTCGAGTGACCATGAGCTAATTCAGTTCAAGCTAAATGGAAGGATAAACAAAAATAGATCAGTGACAAGGGTCCTTTTATGTCTACACTAGCAATTTAGGTTGACTTAAGGAGGCTTAAGTCAACCGAAGTTACTCCACGTCTACACCAGACTTTCATTGTCAACTTACGAAATTCCTTAAGTCGACTTAATGAAACCTTAAGTCGACTTACTAAAAACCACTGGGTATGTCGACCTAACCCTCCTTAGGTCGACCTAACCCTTCTTTAGGTCAACCTAAGCCCAGTGTGAACGCCTAAGTCCACTTTGTTAAGTCGACCTAAGGGCAGTTAGATCAACTTAACAAAGTGGACTTAGTCCACGCCCATGGACACCACTTTGTGAAGTCGACTTAATAAGATCGACTTTAAGTTGACTTTTTATAGTGTTGACATAGCTTTGACTTCAGAAAGACTCGCTTCAAAAAATTAAGGGAATTAGTTGGGGAAGTAGACTGGACTGAAGAACTCATGGATCTAAAGGTGGAGGAGGTTTGAAGTTACTTCAAGTCAAAGTTGCAGGAACTCTCTGAAACCTGCAATCCAAGGAAGGGAAAAAAATTCATAGGCAAGAGTTGCAGACCAAGTTGGAAGAGCAAGCACCTCAGACAGGTGATTAAGAGAAAGCAGAAAGCCTACAAAGAGTAGGGACAAGCAAAGAAAGCTACCTCTTGGAGATCAGAACGTGTAGAGAAAAAGTGAGAAAGGCCAAAAGTCGAGCAGAGTTGGACCTTGCAAAGGGAATTAAAACCAATAGTAAAAGATTCTATAGCCATATAAATAGGAGGTTAATGATGAGCTTGGGAATAGTGGTCGGGTGGCTAATGAGATTGGGGATATGAAGGTGGAAATTACCACAACCGAGGTAGAAGCAAAACTTGAACAGCTTAATGGGACTAAATCAGGGGGGCCATATAATCTTCATTCAAGAATATTAAAGGAACTAGAACATGAAATTGCGAGCTTGTTAGCAAGGATTTTTAATGACTCTGTAAACTCAGGGGCTGTACCGTGTGACTGGAGAATTGTCAACGTAGTTCCTATTTTTAAGAAAGGGAAAAAAGTGATTCAGGTAACTACGGGCTTCTTAGTTTGACCTCAATAGAATACAAGGTCTTGAAAAAATTTTTGAAAGAGAAAGTAGTTAAAGACATCGAGGTTAATGATAACTGGGATAAAACACAACATGGCTTTGCAAAAGGTAGATTGTGTCAGGCCAACCTGATCTCCTTTTTGAGAAGATAACAGATTTTTAGACAAAGGGAATGCGGTGGATCTAATTTACCTAGATTTCAGTAAGGCATTTGATATGGTTCCACACGGGGAATTATTACTTAAATAGGAAAAGATGGAGATTAATATGAATATAGAAAGGTGGATAAGGAACTGGTTAAAGGGAGACTACAGTGGGTCATAGTGAAAGGAGAACTGTCAGGCTGGAGGGAGGTTACTAGTGAAGTTCCTCACGGGTCAGTCCTGGGACCGATCTTGTTTAACCGTTTTATTTCTGACCTTGCCACAAAAAGAGGAACAGTGCTGATAAAGTTTGCGGATGACACCAAGTTGGGAGGTGTTGCCAATACAGAGGAGGATCAGGATATCATGCAGGAAGATCTGGATGACCTTGTAAATTGAAGTAATAGGAATAGGATGGGATTTAATAGTAGAAAGTGCGAGGTCATGCGTTTAGGGACTAGTAACAAGAGTTTTGCTATAAATTGGGGACGCATCAGTTGGAAGGGACGAAGGAGGAGAAGGACCTGGGAATACTGGTTGATCACAGAGGCTATGTCTACACTAGAAAAAGTTAAGTCGACTTTATTAACTCGACTTAATAAGGTCGACTTTAAGTCAACTTAAAGGCGATCTTATTAAGTCAACAACAAAGTGGACTAAGTCAACTTAACTTTAAGTTGACTTAGTCCACTTTGTTAAGTCGACCTAACCACCCTTAAGTCAACGTAATAAAGTCGATTTAAGGGTTATTCCCCATCCACACTGTCCTTAAATCAACTTAAGGATTCGACTTAAGGCTTAAGTCGACCTAATGGGCAGTTCTTATTAAGTCGACTTAAGCTTTCATTAAGTCAATTTAAGGAATTTCTTAAGTGAACTTAATTAAAGTCTGATTTAAGGATCCTTAAGTCGACCTAAATTGCTAGCGTAGACATACCCAGAATGACTATGAGCCACTAATATGATGTGGCCTTGAAAAAAGCTAATGTGGTCCTAGGATGCATGAGAAGAGATATTTCCGGTAGAGAAAGGGTGTGTCTACACTTACAAATTAAGTCGGTTTAGGGAGGCTGAAATTGACTTAATTTACTCCACATCTACACTGGGCTTTCCTTAAATCAACTTAAGCTGCTCTTTAAGTCGAATTAAGGAAAAGTTAGTTCGAATTAATAACACCTCGTTTTAATTTGAACTAGTGCTTAAGTTGACTTTATTAAATAGACTTAAGCCAGTGGAGACGGGGATTGGCGCATTGGTGGAGTTTATTAAGTCGACTTAAAACGTTAAGTTGTCTTAATAAGGTCGAAAAGGGGTCACATCTACACTTGAAAAGTTAAGTCGACTTTTCTTAAGTTGACTTAATAAGGTTGGCTTAGAGTTGACCTTATTAAGTCGACTTCATAAAGTCGACCTAACTTTTCAAGTGTAGACATAGCCATGGGGAGGTGTTAGTGCCAGTATACAAGGCGCTGGTGAGACCCCATCTGGAATATTGTGTGCAGTTCTGGTCCCCCATGTTTAAGAAAGATGAATTCAAACTGGAACAGGTGCAGAGAAGGGCTGCTAGGATGATCTGAGGAATGGAAAACCTGCCCTATGAAAGGAGACTCAAAGGCTATGTCTACACTAGAAAAGTTACGTCGACTTTGTTAAGTCGACTTAATAAGGTCGATTTAGGCGCTAATCCCCGTCCACACTGGCTTAAATCGACCTAAGCGTTAAGTCGGCCTAAAACGAGGTGTTATTAAGTCGACTTAATAAAAGCCCAGTGTGGACGCGGCTTTGTTTAGGCCGACATAAGCCTCCTTAAGTCGACCTAAATTGCCAGTGTAGATGCACCCAAAGAGTTTGGCTGGTTTAGCCCAACCAAAAGAAGGTTGAGGGGAGATATGATTGCTCTATATTAATACATCAGAGGGATAAATACCAGGGAGGGAGAGGAATTATTTGAGTACAGCACCAATGTGGACACAAGAACAAATGGATATAAACTGGCCATCAGGAAGTTTGGACTTGAAATTAGACAGAGGTTTCTATCCATCTGTGATGAAGTGGGGATACTTTGGGGATTTTCTGTGGATGTTGTGTATGTGTCTCAGTTTCCACACATGGGTTACTTACGTATATAGATGATGGGACCTGGGTGTGTGATCATTGCAGAGACCACGAGAGGGTGGATGGACCTTCTCCAGCCACATGTAGGCAGACCCGACCAGGACTCCCTGCCTCGCCCCCCGCCAGTCGTACAGGTTGAGGCAGGTGAAGATCAGGGGAGTGGTCACTTAACCCAGGTAGGAGACAAAGGACTGGGAGGGGTGACGGCACTGGTGTTGTGGGTGGCTGGGGGAAAGAGGTCAGTCCCCCAGGTGGGGTGCACCAGAGAGGAAGCCCTGAGAACGGGCCTCCCCTGGCGGTTGCTTCTGAAACTCTGAATGAGTCTGCTAGCCAAGTCTTTTTATGCTGTGATCTGAGAGCTAATACACTCCTCTGACTAATAATTCCTTTGACCGCGGAAATGGGGTACATGGCCCATTGGACACAAAGGGGACTCCCCCCGGGAACCCGCAAGAGAGGCTTCCATAAGGGGAGTTCCTGACAGCAGGAGTCCTGAATCCTCCGGGGTCGGATGAATTAGCCGAGTTGGGTGTGGGGAGAGCCTGGGGTTGGCAGATCCCCTCCCGCCCAAAAGATGCTTTTGTCCGTCTGGCTGTGCCGAGAGGAATCCAGAGCACACGAGTCCGTGAGAACCCATCACCTCTAAAGACCCTCCGAGGCTGGGTTTGGTGCTGGTTGCACTGGCAGTGTGGAGACCCGCCTGAGCTGGGGAGGACTTCAGCGTCCTGAATGTGCCCGGAGAAGGGGGATCCTGAGCACACTTCTTGTGAGGCTCTGTCACGCCATCAGCTATCCAAAGGGAGCCGTGGGGGCTAAAATAGCTGGTTTCAAAACCGAGCTTGATAAATTCATGGATGTAGGAGATGGTATAATGGGACAGACAAGTTTAGCAACTGAGTGAACTTTGGCTCCTGGTGGTAGATATGCTGATGGGACATTAGGTGGGGCAGGTTCTGAGTCATTACAGAGAATTCTTTCTAGGGTGACTGGCTGGTGAGTCTTGTCCACAAACTCAGGGTTTAACTGATCACCATATTTGAGGTAAGGAAGGAATTTTCCCCCAGGGAAGATTGGCCTGGGCTCTGGCGGTTTTTCGCCTTCCTCTGTAGCACGGGGCACAACTCAATTGCAGGTGGATTCTCTGTACCTTAAAGTCTTTAAACCATGATTTGAGGACTTTAATGACTGAGGCCTTGTACACACGATCCCTTTATCGCGCATTAACAGTCATTACCGCGCGATCCCAACAACACCGTACACATGTGCGATAGGGCTGTTGCGCGTTAACTGCCTTGTTGTAGCGCAATACAAAAACCACCTCGACGAGGGTGGTAGCAGTTAACGCGGAACAGCTGTTGCACCTTTCCACTCGTGCGTATGCTTACCGCGCAATGATTGGCCTCCGGAAGTGTCCCAGCATTCCAAAGTCGTCCTCTCTGGTCTTCCCCCCACCCGCTCTGTGGCCATCACGAAACAGTCCTGATCAGATTCCCGGGATTTTCGAATTTCTCCTCTGTTTCACTTCCTGTTCTCTTCCTCGTGGAGTGGAGTGCAGCTCCGATCTTCACTAGCAATGGCGGCCCATCGAGGAAGACGCGCACCCATTTGGAGCACGGCAGAGGTGCTGGACCTGATCAGCATCTGGGGAGAGTCCGCTGTGCAGGCGCAGCTATGCGGCAGCAGGCGAAATTATGATACATTTGGCATAATTTCTCAGGCCATGTCAGAGAGAGGTTATGATAGAGACACTGTGCAGTGCAGATCAAAGGTGAAGGAGTTAAGAAAAACCTATCACCGAGCGAAGGAGGCAAACCGCCATTCGGGATCAGCGCCTGCTACATGTAGGTACTATAAGGAGATCAAAGCCATCCTCAGTGGGGACCCCACAACCACTGCAAAGAGTCCCGTGGACACATCGGCCCCCCCTCATCCAGTGAATGCCAGACCCAAGCAGGATGAGGACATGATCGAGGAGGAGGAGGAGATGGAGGATGACCTGGAGGAGAGCGCAACAGCGTGTAGCCAGGAGCTCTTCCGCACCCCCGCTGAGACGTCCACCCAAGACATGAATTGCAGCGTGTCCTCTGAGGCAGCAGAGGGGGGTTCAGGTAAGTTTCTCTTTCGTGCAGCTATGGCTCCTGCTAAAATATCATTGTCTGGGGTGGGAGTGCTTGCTGTCTCGGTCCCCGCTGTGCACGCTCTTTACTCTGGATTCATTAGAAGTGCATCAACACAAGCAGTGATTGTCAAAAAATCATCTGTATTAGGTCAGTAAAGGTTTCCTCGATGTACTGCCAGAGCCTCCTACTCAGGTTAGATGGGAGAGCGTATGTGTCTACGCTCCCAAAGACAGATACTCTGCCTCGCCAGCTGCAAAGCAGAGCCCTGGGAACCATGGCAGCACACAGTGCAGCAGCATACGGTCCCGGCTGGCATCCGGTGGCCTGTAGGATATGTATTCTAGCTGGCAGGGGCACTCTGAGGAGAGAGATATCGGGTTCCATCTGTGTGCCCTGTGCAGAATGTTAGCCCCCACTAAGGTTTCTATTAGGACGTACCTTGTCCGCTTCAGCGAAGCATAGGATGTTGACTGCCTTGTACCTTCCAGTGGAATGTGCTACTGGAAGGTTACATTGGTTATCTAGGTTCTGTGTTAACAACAGCTTTATTATTTTTTTTTTTTTTAGATTCGACCTTCACAAGGCCGGTGTCTACCCCAGCTGACCGCATGAGAAACATTCGGCGGCGTGCTCGAAGAAACAGGGAGGATATGTTTCAGGACCCGCTGAAAACAGCACAGGAATCCGCAAGGGAGAATCGAGCCTGGAGAGAGGAATCCCAACAGAGGAGGCAGAAACACAGGGACGAACTGATAAGCGTGATGAAGGAGCAAACAGAACTGCTCAAGATCATGATTGCTTTGCAGACCAGGCGATTAATGTACGGGCTCCACTCCATACAGTTCAGCCGTGTCTGCCTCCCACACCCCGCAGTCCTTCAAAGAATTTCTTTGAAGGCCACCCGTCCCCCTGGTACACTGCAACATCCAGTCCCCCCCAGAGCTACTTTTTAGAGACCCGCAGCTACACCCACCTGTAACCCCCCCTTTAGGTTTTAATAAAAACAGTGACAAATAATTTGAAGAGTGGCTTTATTTGTACACATGGAAAATCTCATAAGGTGGACCTGATGCGTCCTGGAAGTTAACTAGGGCAGGGCATCATTGAAATGGTCCCTGAGTGCCTCCCTTATGCGAGCAGCTTCTCCTTGGGCCCCCCTAATACTCCTAGTGGCTGGCTGTTCGTATGCTTCCTCAAGACGCTGTGCCTCCATAGCCCACCCCGGGGAAAACTTTTCTCCCCTACTTTCACAAATGTTATGAAGGACACAGCATGACGCAATCACAGCAGGGATGTTGTCCTCGTCCAAGTCCAGCCTCCCATACAAACATCGCCAGCGCCCTTTTAAACGGCCGAAGGCACACTCCACAGTCATTCTGCAGCGGCTCAATCTGTAATTGAACCGCTCCTTGCTGCGATCTAGGTTCCCGGTGTACGGCTTCATGAGCCATGGCATCAGTGGGTATGCTGAGTCTCCGAGGATGACTATGGGCATCTCCATATCTCCCACAGTAATTTTTTGATCAGGGAAGAAGGTACCCCCTTGCAGCTTCCGGTACAGACCAGTGTTCCTGAAAATGCGGGCATCAGGCACCTTTCCCGACCACCCAGCATTGATGTCCGTAAAATGCCCCTTGTGATCCACGAGTGCTTGCAGCACCATGGAGAAGTAGCCCTTCCTGTTGATATACTCAGTCGCGAGATGGTCTGGAGCCAAAATAGGGATGTGTGTGCCGTCTATGGCTCCCCCGCAGTTAGGGAATCCCATGGCAGCAAAGCCGTCCACAATCTCACGAACATTGCACAACGTCACCGTCCTCCGTAGCAGAACGCGATTGATGGCTCGGCACACTTGTGAGAGGGCTAATCCGATGGTGGACCTCCCAACTTCAAACTGGTTTGCAACGGACCGATAGCAGTTGGGAGTCGCCATCTTCCAGACAGCTATCGCAACACGCTTCTCCACAGTTAGGGCTGACCTCATGTTGGTGTCTTTCCGTCACAGGACAGGGGCCAACTCTGAACACAGTTCCAGAAAGGTTGCTTTCCGCATTCGAAAGTTCTGTACCCACTGCTCGTCATCCCACAGCTGCATAACAATGCGATCCCACCACTCAGTGCTCTTCTCTCGCAACCAGAAATGGCGTTGCACCGTGTGCAGATGATCGGTGAAGGAGCTGAGCAACGCGGTGCTGTTGCTCTGCAGGGCACTGATGAGCCCCTGCTCCTCGGTGTCCTCATCTGACTCGGAGCTCATTGCGTACTGAGCAACCAGCCGAGATGTATTTAGAATGCTGAAGGCGACAGTGGAGATCAGAGCAGGATACATGCTGTCGCAGTTGTGATTGCTCGCAAGTAGTGCGTCACTGCACTGTTGAAAATAGGCGCGAGTTGCTATTGGCAACGAGGAAGACGCAAGGGGAACACAGTGCACCACGGGAAACTGAGATTTTACCCATGGCGCTTTGCGTTCCTTTCCTTCATCCCATGATTCCAAGCGCCGACTGAGGGAAAATTGAACTGTGGGATAGGTGCCCAGAATTCATTGCGCTACACCGCGATATTGCAAAGAATTCTGTTGCGTTGCAAGGAGCGACGTGTGTACGCGCTATCCCGCAATAAAGGTCACGTGTTTTTTATAGCGCGATTGCCATGTTGCGCTTTAATCTGATCGTGTGTACATAGCCTCAGTCGTAGGCTAGAACTTTATTATAGGAGCAGGCAGGAGGTTCTGTGGCCTGCATTGTGCAGGGTCAGACTAGATGATCATGTTGGTCCCTTCTGACCTTCAAGTGTGTGTGTATGTGAGAAAGATCTGAGGAAGAGTTCTGTGTAGCTAGAAAGCCGGTCTCTTTCACTAACAGTAGTTGGCCCTATAACAGGTCCTCACCCACATTGTCTCTCTAGATAGACAGATCGATTCTTTTCTTGCACTGAAATGAAATTCAAGCCCTTTGACCAGTCGCCAGACGAGCAATCCCACAGTCATTGTCACCTTTCAAAATTACCGCATTAACCCCTCGGGGCCTCAGTTTCCCCATCTGTACAGCAGGGCTACCGTTCTCCCACCTTTTGTGTGTTTGGACAGTGAGCTCTTCTGAACAGGGGATGTCTCCCACTCTGCATCTGTGCAGCACCCGGCACAGTGGGGCCGGATCTTGGTTGGGGTTCTGGGCAGCCCCCAGAACAATGTAACTTCTGCTCTCAGGCCCCACCAGTCGCATTGCCCAGATAATAACAGGTGGGATCTTCCAACACATCTAAACCCATGTCCCACTGATCCAGGATAACCTCCTCTGAGTGCCTGCCCTCCTCCGTCAGCAGATATGGGGCTGGGCCCAGAGCCACGCAGATGTCCTCTCTGTCCCTCTGCTTGGGAAGCAAGGAGTTACAGCGGAGAGTGTACAAGTCGGCTGCATATATTCCCCTCCCCGTGCCCATCTGGGGATTCAGGCATGATCAGGTGGGGAATGAGATGAAGTCCCAGAAGCAGGTAAACTACAGCACAGAGAGCAGCGATTAAACCACGGAGCAGCAGCTGTCTGTTGTGTGGCAGGTAGGGAGCCACACCCTGTGAAAAGGAAATACACACACGGAGCAAATTTCTCAGACACCCCACCGAGAGGTAAGGGCTTTTGCCTGTCTAATTCATTGTTCACAGCAGCATTCCTTTTGCTTTGCAGCCTCAGGAGGCCAGATCCTCATCTGGTTCAAATCTGTGTCTGTCTAGGGAAATTCCTATCTGACACCAGCCAAGGATTTGGCCCAAGCACCTTCAGGCCTGTTGAAAAAAAGGCAACGGGTAAAAGCTGGGCTGGGACAGCGCCGCTTTGCACTTCCCAGCTTGCTTGGCCCGGACAGGGAAACTGACAAGGGTGTAAAAAGGGGCTGTGGGGGCTGTCTCTGGGCTAACGAGCATGTTAGGGTCCAAATGCACCCGACGGTGTCCCCCCCCACAACTCCCAACTGCATGGGAGGGGATGATTTTGCCATTCAAGGAGTGCCCAATGCCAGCCGGTGCAATTCTGGAGACGCTCTGTGGAAGCCGGCAGGTTTGCACAGGTGGGGGGACGCTGGCAGAGAGGGGAAATCAGGCCCCACTGCTGTGACTGGCAAGGAGGACAGAACCCAGACGCCCAAGTCTGTGCTCTAGTTTGTGCCGGCGTAATGGGGGCCTAAGTGGTTTCTAACCCTCCCCCATTCGTTCCACTCGAACTGGGCACCATCCATTAGTGCTAATGGCAGGAAGGCCTCTGCAGCCTCGGGCGCTCTGCAAACCTACTGAGCCCCGGTCCAACCCCGATGGGAGTGAGCAGGAGGGAGGCTTTGGACCCAATGGGCCAGATCCACCGCTGGTGTCAGATAAGTCACTCCATTGACTTAAATGCAGCCGGTTTGCCCTGAGGTCCTGGCCAGGTGTGTTTTGGATGCGGCGCATGGACACATCAGGTCAGACCTTCCCAGCTCGGTTTCCCACCCGGTTTTTATCTCCAAGGCAGCTGGATGGAAGGAGTATTCTTGTCGCTGTGAGAACACCTGTGCCTGACTGCAGCCTCCTCCCAGGGCCAGCGTGATCTGGCGATTGCTACCTAATCAGTCTCATCTTGCATGGCTGGGGAATCAGCAAGGCCGCGGGTTTCTGAATCAGAAGCCAAATGTGTGTGTGTGCATGGATGCACAAACATTTGTGTGCGTGTGTGCACACCTGCACGCTGAGCCAGCCCTCTGTACACACCTAGCTGTGATCAGGGCCAGATTAAGGGGCCCCAGGGCCCTAAGCTACCTACTTTTGTGGGGCCCCCCAGCTTGGGGCCCCACCATGGCTTGCCAGCCTGGAACTCAGGCCCCCCACCATGGTAGCCGGGGGTGGGGGCAGGACCCTGGGCGAGAGGTTGTGGCAGCCTATCATGGCACACTCTCCCCACTCCCAGGCCAGCTGTTCTACCTCAGGGGACAGGGCCAGCTGGCACACAGAGCGGCCTCTGGCGGGGCCCTCCAGGGCCAGAAGTTCTATTGGGTCACCCCCCCAAGGCCTCCAGGGGTCCAGCCACATCAACCTGAGACATGGGGGGCCCCTGGGGCCCCCTTCAGGTTGGGGGCCAGGCTGCAGTCCCTGAAACCCCTGCATTAATCCAGTCCTGGCTGTGATCAGCAGAGGGGCTGGTGTTTGGTGGAGGGACACGGCAGCAGATTTCTGGCAAACCGGATGTCAGAGCCAGCTCCCTAACATGCTCGGTCTCTATATTTTTCTATCATGCGTGGGCACTTCCCATCCATCAGGAGCTCTGCCGGTGCCCGTCAAACCCGACCCACAGTCCCCTGCTCTTCTCAAACTAGCTTCTCCTCCCACAGCTCTGCAGAGGTCCTTGCTGTGTGCATACACAAGAGACGCCGGAGCACCAGGGTCTCAGCAACCTGTCCCGTTTGGCTCCACACAGCCCCTTGTCAGGTGCTAACGTGAAGCCCATGGGTGTGAGAGCATTAGAGAAGAATCCAGAGCTTTCGATTCCTCATCACGTCTAAGGCGGTTCTTTGGCCATGAAAAAAACTCACAGGTGCCCCTTTAAAGAGCCCCAAGGCCAAGAGACATGGGCCAAACTGCTTCCTTCTCCCACACCAGCTCCCATCGCTTTACCTCCCTCCCTCCTGGGGTTTGGGAAAGCTCCCCTTAAAGGGAGCTTGGCTAACTTTTTTCCTCCCCCATTGCAAAAGTTGTGGTCTGTGATCTTTCAGAAGCTGCCACTCTGGTGTATTTTATTTGCATCACCTGTGGTGCTAATCGGGTTTCTACCACTGTGGACTATGGATTTATCCCCCTCCATGAGGAAGGTAAGGTCTTCTTCCTACAGATGGGGAAACTGAGGCACAAGGAAGTTGTGACTTGCCCACGGGACTGCGCCTGCTTTCAATCCAGATCTCAGAAGCCGCCCATTGGGCTCCCCTGCACATGAAGCTTCAACACCAGCATCAACACCCCACTATTTCAATCCCCAGAACCCACGTGGCTCTGCTGCCGTCACTCAGTCCTGACCCACAGCCCCTGCAATCCCAGCCTTGGAGACCCCACACGGCTGAGCCCTCCCATCGCTCAGTCTGGAGATGGGTCCCTGAGAAGGGCTGAACCGTGAACCCTGCTGGATTCACTTCACTGCTCCTCTCTGAGGCCCCAGCGCCTTCCAAAGGGGACGGTGCCTTCAGCACACACTGGGAAAGGGGTGTGGGCAGGTCCCAGCCCATTGGCTGCTGCTAGGCAACAGCCTCAGCTGCAGGGAAAACAATGACCCAGGCCGAGCTAGGAAAGGATGCTCCAGAGGCGGCTGTAGGGCGGAGCCCGTATTTTTAGTGCAACTTGCCCTATTGCTGCTAGGAGCCAGGGCAAGTGGGTCCTGCTCCCGTCCGAGCGGGCGGTCCTTCCAGGAAGCCGTGCTGTGGATTGCTATTGGATACGATCCGTCTGTAAACTCAATGCTCTCTGACTTGCCCTCCCCTCCAGAGCACTGTCAAACTGAGCTGGGGTAGCCAGGGGGAGTGGAGCGTCAGCTGGGCTAGGTGGGAGGGCAGTCCCCGCATGGAAAGGCTGAGAACCACTGAACTCACAGCAATTTCACCAATTCGTGTCACCCTCAGATCTAATCACCCCCTTTTCCCGACTGAGAGCCTGGCTCATCCAGGACCAGCGGCCTCTTTAATAGCTTACCCATTTCAGGGGAGGCACCGCTTGGGAAACCGAGCCAGCTACTGAAGCAGTGAGGTGCTACAAAATGAAGGTCCTCACCGGCCACAGAACGGCGCACCTGTGACTTGAGCCCAGTGTTAGGGGCCTAAGTGGTGCAAAGCAGACCCAGAGCCCACAGCTGGCAGCCAGAGCTGGACAAATTCAAACTGGAAAAGAGGGGCAGACTTTTAACAGGGAGAGAGGGCCAGGGCGGATTCCCCATCACTGGCGGTCACACATTCATAGAGCCCTGCGTGGATACAAATATGTGGATCCGCATCCAATCTGCATCTGCAAGAAATGGTCTGCGGATATCCGCATTGTATCTGCGGATTTGCAGGGCTTTACACATTCAGTGGATCACAAAGTGATGAACCAAGGCTCTGAGCATATTACAGAGGTGAGTGGTTTGTGGGACTCTGTGTTCAGAGTCATAGAATCCAAGACCAGACAGGACCACTGTGATGGGCTAGTCTGAGCTCCCAAATAGCGCAGGCCATGGAAATTCCCTCCATCCATTGCTTTTTGAACTACAGATGGCTTCTGACAAACACCCCATCGTGACCTAAGGCTTCCCAGTGATGCGAATCTACCTTGTGCCCAATGATTAATTTACGCTCACCATTAAAAATTTGCACCTTATTTCCAGTCAGAATTGGTCAAGCTTCAACTTCCAGCCATTGGCTCTTGTTGGACCTTTGTCTGCTACTGAAGAGCCCATTACCCAGAATTTTCTCCCGTGTAGGTACTCACAGACTGGGATCAAGCCACCCCTTTACCTCCTCTGTGTTTAGAGCAAGCACCTTGACTCTCGCTACCATGTCACGAGGCCCCTGGCGGGAGATGTTCTCGCTATAAGCGGTATCAGTGGTTTGTCAATTGATTAACTATTTAGGAAAACATGAAACCCTCGTGGATTGCTCCTTTATAGAATCCTTATAAATGGAAGCTTCACAGGAGGTGGGAATGATGCTATACTCTGGCTCGGAGGAAAAGTGATTTAATATCAGCATCTGTGGTGCTGCTAGCCCTGAGTGTTCAAAAATTGTGACAGCGACCCTTCAAAAATCATGAGGATTTTTTTTTTAAAATCCACTTTGGTGGGGGGGGTCACTTTCTTTGCCTTCCGGTTTTTGAGTCTTTGGGGTCACATTGACCAGCTTTTCTCCGCAATCGGGAGAGTTAGAAAGTTCCTTTTTTTTTCTTTGATCAAAAGCTGCGATGCTCCTAAAGTCACCTGACTCCAATTTCCTGCTGAGCCTCTCTGAAAAACACCAAATATAATAAGTGCTGGTAACACGGTGTGAAAAAAAGCCACTCTCTCTGCCCCCTGCGTGATGTCTGTTTCACCCCACTGATCACACATTAATTCAGCCAGCTTGTAGGAGCCTGGACCTGAGGCAGCTTTGCGGGGTCAGAGCTATTACCCTATTTATTCTGCCTCTTACGGTAGTGCCTAGAGACTCACACTGGGGTCAGGATGCCCCATGCGGCTGGGAGCTGCACAGACCCCCAACCAAGAAGGCCCATGCCTAACCCGTCTTTACCGCTCCCCTTCTTTTCTCCCTGTAGGCACTGGGAGATGGGTTGCTTCCCATTCCTGAAGATGATGATGTTTGTGTTCAACAGCATTATATTTGTGAGTAGGCAGAGCCCTGGCTGCTGGGGGCGGGCGGCTGGCAGGCTGCGGGCTCTGAGCCAGTGCAGCAGGGGAGGAGACGCCCCTGTAGGTGGGGAGGGGGGTAATCCTGCGAGTGCAGGGCTGCCAAAGAAAGGAGCCCTGCAAAGAGCATGTCCCTCGAGGGTGCTTTTGCAGGCAGGGAATGAAGGGGCAATGCTTACCAGCCTTTCTCCTCTCTCCTCCAGCTGGGCGGGCTGGCTGTGCTGGGCATTGGCATCTGGGTGAAGGTGGACGGAGGCTCCTTCATGCAGATCCTGGGGGCCGCTGCGCCCCATCTGCAGCAGCTGATCAACGTGGGGTACCTGTGCATTGCCATCGGCGCCTTCTTGCTCCTCATGGGTTTCCTGGGCTGCTGCGGGGCGATGAAAGAGAGCAAGTGCCTGCTGCTGCTGGTAGGGACTGCAGGGGGATAAAGCACTGAGCTGGGATCCAGGACTCTCTGTAACCTCAGGCCAGTTGCCTCCCCTCTGTGCCCCATATTCCCCAGCAGGCAAAGGGGATCACAGCCGGACCTGCCTTTGTGCAGTGTCTACAACCTACCTGCTAGAAAGACAGGTTAAGGGGTTGGCTAGGACGTGGGGCAATTGGGTTCAAAATCCAGCTTTTCCGGTCCCAACCGTGGACATGACCTGTGAAGGATGATTGAAAAAACTGGTTGTGTTTAGTCTGGAGAAGAGAAGACTGAGGGGGACATGAGAATGGTTTTCAAGTACATAAAAGGTTATTACAAGGAGGAGAGGGAAAGATTGTTCTCCTTAACTTAACTTACAA
>ML686092.1:882459-957683 GCA_007922175.1 Pelusios castaneus
GGGAGAAAATCCCACTTCGGATTTTCTCCCACGAAAGCTCATGCGATAAATAAATCTGTTAGTCTTTAAAAGTGCCACAGGACTCTGTTGTCTAATTTACCAGTGTAGACGCAGCCTCTCTGAGCTCTTTTGCCAGTAGAACAGATGCTGCACCCCTAGAAGGATTAGCTGCTATGCCTCCATAGCTCTCTTAGCCAACCCTGTCTGGTACAGACCTGGCCTGGGAAGAAACTTTCCCAGGGCCAGGTTGTGACACTGCCCGTGGTTTATACCAACAGAGAATCTGGCCCTAGGTTTGCTATTATAATCATACCCTCTGTTAACAAGCAGCTATGGGCCACGGTGGGGAGACACTCCTGTTAATGCCGAGGTGACAAGCACTGGCCCCGTCCGTAACCGCTGTGGCATCTGCGATTTTCTTTCCTACCCAGGGCTGCTTGCCTGCGTTCCAGACCTTCCTGAGCAACAATGGAAAAATTGTCGGAGGGGTGGCGCTAGGCATCTGTGCACTCGAGGTACGCTTAATGCTTTTGTGCAAACTTGTGGTCTGGTGGGTGCGGCACTGACCTAGGACTCCTGAGAACGTCATTCAGTCCCTGGCCCTGCAACTGCCTTGCAGGGCAACTTCAGGCAAGTGTCTTCCCCGCTCTGTGCCTCGGTTTCCCCCGCTGTAAAAGAGGGGTGGGGGCCGTCATCTTTCCTTGGATCGTGACTTCAGCATCTTGGCTCGAAAGGTTTGGCCCCGTCAGCGCTAAGGCCTGATGCTGAGAAGCTGGTGTCTTGCACTACAGGATTGAAGGGTCCTGGAATAACTCTGCAGGGAACAAAATCACACCAGGAGTGAATGGCTTGTGGGTCACTTCTACGGACTAGGGTGTGTTCACACTGCACTGAGCTCTGACCCCAAGCCTGGCCCACGACCGTCCAGGCAGACATCTGTCTACGTCTACACTGGCAAGTTAGTTTGAATGATGGAAGCTTAATTCGAACTAGCTAAAGCCTTGGCTACCCTAGGCTTTCATTAGTTTGAATGAAGGGCTTCCTTAATTCGAACTAATAGGGTATTTGAAGTAAGGGTTAATTCGAAGTAAATTAGTTCGAATTAACCAATGTGGCCATGTTAGTTCGAACTAACCGACCCTTTGAACTCAATGCAATTGACATTCGAACTAAGCAAGTGTCATACACGGCACTTGCTTAGTTCGAACTACATTTTTCTAGTTCGAATTAAGTTAATTCGAACTAACTAAAATTAGTTCGAATTAGTTAGTTCGAATGAACTAATTCGAACTAATTTTCGTAAGTGTAGACATAGTGACTTGTATCAGCAAGAAACAGTCCGGGCCCAGGGCTGGGTTCGAGTCCCGCTGGGACTCAAGTGTAAGCCCTGTCCTTTTTCAGTGCGGATGCAGCCCAAGCCACAGACCCGAGTCAGAAGGTCGGCGTAGCACAGTGCGGACACGTTAGCATGGCTGCACTCCAGCCATTGTAAACCCAGCACGGACGCTCAAACGCGGGCTTAGAAACGAGTCGACACGGCCGGGTCCCACAACTGGGTCTACAATGCAGTGTAGACGGGAGTAACTGGGAGAGGTTCTTTGGCTGTGCTGTACAGGTCAGAGTAGAAGATCTAATTGTCTGATATGACCTTAAGATCTATGACTCTATGAACTGTTTGTAAATGCCATATCTTATCTGTTTCGTAGCTGGCAGCTATGGCCGTTTCCCTGGTGCTGTATTGTCAGATCAGTACGAACGCCTGAAAAACAAGATTTCCACTGGAGATACAACCTGCGTCTCTTGCCATCCATACACCTCCTGCCCTTGCATCTCCTTGATGTTTACTGCGAGAGAAACTTAACTTTTCTTATTAATAACCCAGTGCGAATATTTCCTATTAATCTGCAATAGCTCTCTAATGCACTGAGCAATCAGATGGGACGACACCAACGAGAGTAGAGTGAAAATTGGGATACTATCTTTTCAACACTCTTTTTTCATATGTTTCAATGATCAATGGGTTCTCGGTTTTTTTTTCTGGTATGCTCAACAAGAAATTAGCTTGAAGACAGCGCTCTAAACTTCTGAACGTGCAGACTGATACCAATAGGGCCTCTACCGTGTATTATTGTAGACCCTACCCAAACAAGCACTGACTGAGAATCATTTATGTAGCTCTTATTAATGCAATACTTCCTTTCATTTGTCACGTGCTTTGAGCTGAGTCCTGGGGCACTTTGAAAGACTAACGGATTTATTTATCGCATGAGCTTTCGTGGGAGAAAATCCCACTTCGTCAGACGTTTCTTTGTCTGCAGTAGACTAACACGGCTACCCCTTTGGAACACGCTTCGAACTGTGGCAAAGTGAGCAATGTTGATGTTTTAACACTCTCGTTGCCAGGGCTGGATCAACGCAGGGGCTATAGGGGCTGAAGCCCCGGGCCCCAGCCTAAAGGGGGGCCTGGGGCTCCAGCCCCTAAGACCCCTACATTGATCCATCACCCCTCTGCCACCCCGCTCAGCCCGGCACAGTGCTGGCAGGGCTTGGGGGCAACTGGGAGGGCCCCTCCTGGTGCTGGGGTGGGCAGGGCCAGAGGCCAGGCTGTGTAGTGCTCCCACCTCGCCCCTGCACTGCTGATCTGCCCCCGCGGGCAGGGAGGGCTGGCACGTGTTCGCTCCGCTCATGACCCTGGAGGGCCGCACTGGAGGCCGCACTGTGCACCAGCTGGCCCCACCCTCAGGGCAGACCAGCCAGACTGGGGCCAGGGCCCTGGGTGGGCCCAAAGAGCAGCCTTTGGCCTCAGGCCCCACCCAGCACCAGCCTGCCTGCAGGCCGCCGTAGTGAGGGGTTGAGGCCCCAGACTGTGGGGTGCCACAGTGGTGGAGAGCCCAGGGCCCTGAGGCCCCTTAATCCAGCCCTGCTCATTGCATCTAAATTGCAATGAAAAGCACGGGTCACCCTTTCAGAGTGATTGATTCAGGCTCTCTGCAAACTCAGGCAGACACCACTGCGTCAGTTACTTCATATTTTGAAGGTTCTCTCTGAAGCCATAGCAGCTAGAGCCTGGCTTTTCCCCCACTTCTTTTCTTCTATGAAAGCAGAGGCTTGGGGGAATAATTATGATTTCATCTATCGCTCTGTCCTCACTAGATCTTTAAACACGGCCAACAATCTGAGAAACCCTTAAATGACGCACTTTTACTGATGTAGCACACCATGAACTTGAATCCTAACAAAACAATTTGTCTCTTTTCCCCCCTCCTCGTGTGTGTTGGGAAAAGACTGAGTCAAAAGTGTATAATTGGTTTTCCACCCCACCCCTATAATATATTTTCTGCCAAAGTCTTGTTGTTTATAAATACCCATGATCTTTCTACGTGAAAATTGTTAGCCTGACTATCGTGAGTTGCTGTTTGAAAGTGACAGGGTTTATGAAAGAGCAGAACTGGTTTCTGGAAGAAGAAATGAAGATTTCTCTTTGCGTGTTTTGCAGTGAAATCCACCCTTGGGATTATGGACAGCGCAAGATCTTAAGCTCCCAAAGGCTTTGTATGGGGGTAAATCTCACCCTTGTAGAATTAAAGTGTCTAGTTAATTTCTGAAAGGAAGATGCATTTTTTCGGTGCTTGTTCTGCATTGTTCTGCACCCTGAGGCCCCCTTACACACAGTCCCTGTCCCTAGAGACTCTAAACAGACGAAGGAGAACGACTTCCATTTTACAGCTGGGGAAACTGAGGCACAAGGGCAGGAAAGTGACTCGTCCACGGTCACGTAGGGAATCTGTGGCAGACCCAGGAATAGAACCTGTCCCAAGTCCCAGTCCTGCCACTTAACTCATGCCCCTCCTTCTCCATTTTGGGGGTCCTAGTCAGCAAGAGAGAGCCCTGCTCACCTTGGATAACTCTCTCTTTGCCATACAGTGATGGGAAGCTGCAGATGCTACTGACACTGACCCCGCAGTGGTCCCAATCTATGTCCCCTGGGGAGGAAGGAGGCAGACGCTACCTCACAGTCCAGGCTCCCGCATCCCCCCGGCCCCTTCCAACAGTCGCCCAGAGACGGTTGGAATCTCGGCAGGCAGCCGGCGCCAGGTGGGCCATTTGGCACAGATCCAGGGCCAAGGAGACGTAAGCCCCAGGGTTTGTTGCAGGGGCAGGAGCCAGGTCCTGCAACCGGCTCTGAGTTGATTCCCTTAGCTCCAGACTCGTGTGTTTTGAGCCCGAGGCCTGGACGGCGATCATGGCAGGCACTCCGTGGGGCAGCAACGCCCCTGGCCTGGGTTGTGGGTGGGGCTGAAGCCCTCGACTCAGGGCTTATGGGAGACGGGAGTGAGTTTCACCCACAGAGGCGTCCCGGCTAAAGTTAAGAGCGGCTGTGATGGGAATACGCTCATCCCTTCCTGTAGCCCAAGAGCCATCAGGTCAATAGACCGTTAAAATCTCCCGCGATGGGGATTGGATTTCCACTCTTCGCACAGACCCCAAACTCAGTGACAATGATCCGATCCAGGGGTTCCCAACCTTTTCGGCTTGAGGGCCACAGATGCAGCCACCCCCACCTCCTCACTGATCTCCCATGCCACAGCAGGGAAACCGCGTGTGTCCTCATGCAATAAATAAATGTGCTAGTCTTTAAAAGTGCCACAGGACTCCTTTGTTTGACCGAACTAGACTAACACGGCTCCCCCTGTGGAACTCGCATGTGTCCTGTAGCCCTGTGCACTCCACCTGGGTCCCTAGACAATGGCTCTCTCTGCAACGCTCCCCTCTCCGGCTCCTGCAGGAACCCTAGTGCCTATGGACCCAGGCAGAGCGCTTTGCGGATGCTCCCTGCTGCAGCCGGGGAAGGGAAGCACTGATCTCCCCTCCCTTTGGCTGCAGCAAAGAGCCTGCACTGCTCTTTTCCCCCACTTTGAAAGCCCCCACAGGCCACTTTTGGCCCCCAGGCCATAGGTTGGGAACCATTGATCTACGCACAAACACTGATCATTCTTTATATGATACACTGACGAGGGCCGAATCAGGTCAGAGCCTCCCAGCCGAGATCAGGGCCCTGTAGGGCACAGCAACGGATTGGCCCTGCCCTGAAGAGCTTCCAGACTAATGCGACAAAGGGTTATTGCCCCCATTTGAGATGGGGAAACTGAGGCGCAGATGAAGTCACATGAGGGTTCTAAGTCAGAGTCAGGATCCACATCCAAATCTCCTGGCTCGAGGCCCTCCCTGCCTAGCACCTGCTTTTAAATGAAAGCAGTTGTCCCTTCTTCAGTAAAAGCCTCCAACAAAACCTAGCAACGTGTTGCATTGCTAATGGCAACATCAAACGGAGGGGAGCCCGGAGCCTGGAATGAGGCCGGCGTCTGAAGCAGCGGGTCTAGGTTAAAATTTCTCTGCTATCTCTTCAACCCAGAGTGAGTCCATTCTGCAACGGCTGTGCTGTCCAGCTCCCGCCATGGCTCCCCCACGCAGCAGCCCTGCCACACTGAAGACCCTAATGATTTGCTTCAATACCATTATATTTGTAAGTCTGTGTTAGCCTACGCTCGTTTACGTAGGTGCATTTCGGTGCCACCAGAGTCCCCTGATGCCAAGGGCGGCAGAGGCTTTGCCCTGCCTGGAAGAGCTCACAGCCAGGCCAAGAACAGGTGGGAGGGGAAACTGAGGCACAGAGTGGGACAGAAACTCATTCAAGGTCACACAGCAGGTTTGGGGCAGATCAAAGAATAAAACTCAGCTGATGTCGATCTCTGCTGACACTGATGGAGCTATGCAGATTTACATGCACAGCAGATCGAGCCCTCGGCATTTAGGTACCATGGCCTTTTAGCAGAGGTTCTTGGCCACCCTATAGCTGAGAGAAACCACAGATCGGGTTCTTTGTGGGCAGACCTAAGTGAGGAGGGACTGGCACTGGACTGGAACAGAGGTACTGGCTCTCACTAATGCTCAGGCGGCTTCCCAGGCTGGCACCTCTCTACTCCCTGCGCACGGCAAAGGGGGGGAACCAGGGGCACAGCTGTAGCTCTTCAGCCCAAGGGCTAATGCCCACATCAACACACGCACGTCTATATTCATTCTTTCCACAGATCGTTGGCTGTACCATGGTGGGGCTGGGCCTGTGGATTAAACTGGGAAGCGCCTCCTTTGTGCGGGTCCTGGGCGCCACCTCGGTGTACTTCGTCCATATCGGGTATTTCTGCATCGTGGCTGGCAGCGTGGTGGCTATGCTGGGCTTCATGGGCTGCTGGAGCGCAATTAAAGAGAACAGATGCCTCCTGCTGACGGTGAGCACACGCCGTCGCTTCATGGTCGTCCACCAAGGTGGAGTCCTGGGTCGCGAGGACAGAACCGCACACGCTCCTCCGCTGAGCGAATGAGAGACAAGCTCTCCGTTCCTATGCACCCACTGGTTCAACTACATGATTTACACCAGCTGAGCCCTGCGAATTTGGCCCCAATCACTGCTCATACTGTAACTAAACAGTGCTCCCACCTGGATTCCCAAACTATTCTTTTCCTTTTTTAGGGGATGAAGCTCACATCCAGTCTAGGGCAGCCCTTTAGCAACGTAGGCAGTCCCCACCCTCCCTATTCTGGGATGATTGACTGTGTGCGCCCTGCTGGCTACACACACGAATTCTTTGTTTAAGAGAGAGAATCTAGCTCTCATGACCCTTCCCATTTAGCAATTCTGGATGGGCATGACCTCCCAACCCCTGTCCACCTTCATCCAGGAGGCCACAACCCCTGTGGTCTATCTCTTTCATTACAGTGTAAATTTAACTGTTGTGCCTCACTAATTAAACTTCGCCATCCCCTGCACCTTCATCCCGGTCTCCGAATTAGCTGACAGAAATTAAGACAGTGCAGAAGGCCTACATTGGATGTGTTAACAGTGATCTTCCCATTTCCTTTTATACCTCTCTTTTATAGTACTTCTTAATAATGCTGGTGATCTTTATTGGCGAAATTGCAGCAGCTGTCGTCATATACGCTTTCACTCCGTTTGTGAGTATAAAGAATTCACTTCTGATCTGGGAAATTTTCATTCTCCTTTTCCTTGACAAAGATTCAGGCCCTGATTCTACAAAAAATACTTCGGCATTTGTGGCCTTTTTCCAAATGGTGGCAGTTAAGGGTCCAAAGTTTGTGAACACCTTTGGAAATCTGGGACTTGTTTTTGAGTCTCATGAGACCCTAAACATCTAGTGCCACCTCTCTAAAATAAAGCCCAGGCTGCATGAGAGTAGAATGACCTCAGAACTTCCAAATTTGAAATTTTTGTTGACCAAATTAAAAAATGCTGACGAAATTTCTCCTCCAGTTTTGGATCAGCTAGGCCAGGGGTCTGCAACCTGTGGCTCTGGAGCCGCATGCGGCTCTTTGGCTGCCCCCTTGTGGCTCTGGGCTCCCCCAACCACCGGGGTACCCTGCAGGAGGCCCATGCCTGGCTCTGAGCTTCCCCCAGCCACCAGGGACCCCACGGGCAGCCCATGCCAAGCTCCAGGCTTCCCCCCCCTGCATAAGGGGACCCTGCAGCAGAAATCCTGGCTCACCTCCCTGCACCTCCCAACAGGAGGCTACACCCATTGTGGCTCTCAAAACACTTTGTTATTGAAGGAATTTTAAAAAATGGCTCTTCTTATCTTTTGGGTTGCAGACCCCTGAGCTAGGCTATGTCTACGCTAGAAAAGTTAAGTTGACTTTGTTAAGTTGACTTAATAAGGTCGACTTTAAGTCTTTTCTAACTTTTCTAGTGTAGATACAGCCCCTTGCCGACCTTAAGTCGATTTAGGTGCTACTCCCCGTCCACACTAGCTTTAAAGTCGATTTAAGGAGTCAATTTAAGGCTTAAGTCGACCTAAAACAAGGTGTTATTAAGTCGACTTAAGCTTATTTTAAGTTGACTGAAGGAAATGCTTAAGTCGACTTAATAAAAGGCCAGTGTGGACGCGGCTTTGTTTAGGCCGACATAAGCCTCCTTAAATCGACCTAAGTTGCCAGTGTAGATGCACCCCTAGAGATTAGATGGAATTTTGACTAATCATTTTGCCAAAAATTCTGACACCCAAAATAAAATACAAAAGAAATCTTTCCCCCCTCACATTTTAACCAGCTCTCTCCGTCAAAACCGACTCACGGCCATTATCTTTGATCTATACATTCCCCATGCTAAATGATTAAAAGGTTCCTCTTTGGTTTACAATTATTACGGCCACATTATTCTTATTGGCTGTGTCTACACTTGTAAATTTAGGTCGACTTTAGCTAAGTCGACTTAACAAAGTCGACTTAGCAGGTCCACACCTAAATTTTAAGTCGACTTAGGGGGGACCCTACAAAGTCGACCTAGAGTGTCCACACTGTATGCCTAGGTCGACTTGTAGGGGCTAGCGGGACCTTGGACAGGTCCACGGTGGCAGGGGGGGCACCCCTTGCCAAGTGCCAGGGGGCTCAGCCTTTGCCCCATTGTACCTGGGTACAATGGGGCAAAGGGGAACAGGGACCCTGGCAGGGCATAGGGGCAGGGTGGGCAGAGCTCTGCCCTGCCCTTTGGGGGGGCATGCCAGGCTCTCCCTGTGCCACTCCCCTGGCAGGGAGGGCAGTGGGGGAGTCCTGGAGAGCCCTCAGTCGACTTAGAGTCGATTTAGGGCTACTCCACGTCTACACTGGCTTAAGTCAATTTTAGAAAGTCGACTTAAGCCTAAAGTCGACTTTAAACGAGGTTTAATAAAGTCGACTTAATTTTCCTTAAGTCGACTTAAGCAGCTTGCTTAAGTCGACTTAAGGAAAGTGTAGTGTGGACGCAGAGTAAATTAAGTCGACTTAAGCAAGCTTAAGTCGACTTAATTTACAAGTGTAGATGCACCCATTGTTTGTAAAGGCAAATTTAAATATTCCTGATGATCCTTTTGGCTTGGATTGTATATTTACAAAATTAACATTCAGATCCCACCAGATTCATGGAGTTTCAGTTGTTATAATCCAGTGCAAGCGCCTACATAACACAGTCCAGAAAATTTGAGCAAGCATCTCCTCTAGAAAGGTGTCCTGTCATGACTTAAGGACTCCGTGTGAAAGAGAATTTGATCCATCCCCTGGGAATCTGATCCATTGATTACTTATCCTCCCTGTTAAATACGTACACTTTATTTCCATCCATGCCTAACTTTATATCCACTCACTGCAGTAGCAAGAGTAAAGTGCATGAGTAAATCTTTGCATGATCCCGGCCCAACTCGGAACAAAGTGAGTTCATTTGTCTGGGGCTGGCAGGCGTCTGCATTGCTCTCTGCATTTATCAAACCACGCCACTCTGCTGTCTCTGGGCTAGATCTTTACCTGGTGTACCTCGACTCCGGTCCATTGACTTCAGTGGTTTACCCCAGCTGAGGATCTGTCCCTGAAATGGATGTCCATGCTTTGGCACCCGATGGTTTCTGAAGAGAAAATATTTTTCTGGCTCTCTAGACCCATTTCCTTTTCACATTTTAAGGCTCGCAGTATTGTCCTCGAGAAATCGCTGTCCGGCTTGAAGAAGAAATACAGCGGCTATAAACACGATGACATCGTGTCCTACGGATGGAACGCATTCATGCTGAAGGTATGGGACTCTCTGCCCCCAGACGCCTCACGTTTCAAAGCCCTCTACACTTTTGTTCCTATGTTCTTAGTAGACAGATTGCCTTACCTCCCAGAGGCCCCATAGCGCCCGGCGGGGCACACAAGGAAGGTCCTTGCTGAGAAGACTAGGCAGCGTTAGCCCAGCCTATAGAAGACCCAGTTAGGTCCCTTATCCACTTATTTCTGCCATACACTCCTTGTGTGACTTTGGGCTGATCACCTGCATCTGCGGGCTTCGGGTCCCCATCTGTGCAATGGAGATATCAACAGAGGAGGATAAATACATCGCAGCTTGTGAGACACCCAGATGATACAGTGATGGGGGCCATATATGTACCGTAGGCAGATACAGGAATGCACTATCTAAAGAGGCAGGACAGGAGAGATGGGGGGGTCGCTGTCTGTCAACCCTCCAACTAGAAAAAGACGCCCAGAGAGAGAAAATGATTCGCCCAACGAGTCTGCAGCAAGGCTGGGAACTAAAGCCCAGGTCAGTGTGTGAACCACACGCCCGGCCTTCCTTGAATCTAGAGCATCCAGAGGCTGTGAGGCGGGTCCTCCATATGAATCAGAGCTGCTATGGAGTTGAGCAGAATCAAATGAGCAGGGGATCTGAGCTGCAGATTTGGGAGGCCACAAGTTTCAGAGAGTTTAGGGCCGGAAGTAATCACCAGTCTGAGCTCCTGGACAACCCAGACTACCAAAATCCACTCTGACTTCATTAGACCACAGCACCCTAATCCTGTGAGACTAAACGGCTGTGAGCCATGGGCAGAGACTAGGGGCTGCCACTGTCCACAGCCCCTGCCATGGCAGGGAACGGATATGGGGAGACAAGCCTCTCCTAGCAGTAACTCACACCCCACACTGCAGAGGAAGGTGGAAAAGATCCCAGGTCCCTGCCAAGCTGAGATGGGTTTTCTTCCCAACCCCAACTCTGGTGACCTCGGGCATGTGAGCAAGATTCACCAGCCAGTTGGCCAGAGGATTCTCTGTACCAGCTCAGAGCCCAGATCCCTCCCACCCGGTGTCCCACCTCCAGCTATAGTTGATTTCTGATCCTTCAGAAGAAGGTGGAAAATCCCACACCCCAGAATACAAGATGGGACAATTTTGCTCATCTAGTCTGACCTGCAGAACACAGGCCTTAGAATTTCACCCAACATTTATAGCACAGGCATCTGATAGCAACTGAAAGATCGAACATGCTTCTTGGAAGCTAAAATCACCATTTCAGCAAACAGGCATTGAGGAAAATCCGCCAGGGTACAGCAGGGACGGGGAGGCAGGAATGAAAAATTCAACTTTCTGGACTGTGGCCTGTACAAGCACTGTTGTGTATCATTTCCAGCTAAAGTGCTGTGGTGTACATAACTACACAGACTTTTCTGGCTCTGCCTTTCAAATACGGACCAACCTGAGTTATCCCAAAAGCTGCTGCAAAGACCCAGTGAGCCCAGCATGCAATGGACGCAACGTGAGCAGCGAGGTCATCCACCAGAAGGTAGCGGCCCAGCTTGGGGTTTGAAAAAAAATCCTGGCAATACTGCTGTTAGTAAGGGAAGACCTGTGGGGGAGTGATCTACACCATGATCTTGCATCCCCGGGGATCTCAGGGCAGGATCGGTGCCTCAAATACAGGAAGCACCTTGTACACCACTTACGTGATGGTTGCGGGGCCTAGTGCGCAAGGCAATGGGTTGGCTGCATTGGACAAGCTACTCCCTATGCCTCAGTTTCCTCTCCGTAAAGCACAGGGGATGACGATGGTGCTTTGAGATCTGCAGAGATAGGCACAGCCATAGGTCTGGGGCCAGTTACCCGCACGAAGGCTAATTCCACCCTCAACATCTCCTGCCCCTTGCGAAGGGAAGATACAATCATTTGCCTACAAATGCACCGAAAGAAATAAGATTCCCAGGTAGGGTGGTCTGCCATTGTAGGGTTACTCTTGAAGCATCACTGTGTTTGAACCCTGCAGGGCTGCTTTGACAACATGGTTTCCCTGCTCAAAGAGAAGAGCATGTTGCTGGCTGGAGCTGCCACGGGAGCCGCGCTCCTGGAAGTGAGTCGAATCCAAGTCTTAAAGGGCCGTGTTCTCTTTTTAAGTGCTCCGGGGATGCACAGGAGCCAGCTGTGTACAGACAAACCATGATGGTGCCTGACAGAGTGGGGCCCTGCTCTCAGTTAGATGCTGGGGTTACACATATAAGAACATAAGAATGGCCACAGTGGGTCAGACCAGTGGTCCGTCTAGCCCAGGATCCTTTTTTAACAGCGGCCAATAACAGGTGCTACAGAGGAACAAACAGAACAGGGCTATCATCAAACGATCCATCCCCCGTTGTCCAGATCCAGCATCTGGCCGTCAGAGACCCGGGGACACGAGGCGCATGGGCTGCACCCCTGACTGCCTGGGCTAATAGCCACCCATTCTCCATCAATGTCTCTAATTTTTTAATTAACCTTCACGACATCCCATGGCAACAAGTTCCACAAGTTAACTGGATGCTGGGTGAAGAAATACTTCTTGTTGTTTTACACCTGCGGCCTTCTTGTTTCATCGGGTGACCCCTGATTTGTGTTGGGTAAAAAACCACTTCCCCTGTCACTGTTCTCCACCCCAGTCCTGATTTTGTAGACTTCTGTAGCCTAATTCCCCCCTTAGTTGTCTCTTTTCTAAGATGAACCGCACCAGCCTTTCTGATCTCTCCTCATGTGGAAGCTGTTCCATACCCGTGATCATTTGTTCTCCTGCTCTTTACCAGGGCTTTTTCTGGTGATGGTACTCAGGGGTACTGAGTACCAGCACCTTTTTTTCACAGTGATGAGGCCTGGGCTCCCGCCGGAGGTGGCCCCAGGTCCCTGGCCAAGAACTGGCACTTTTTTTTTTTTTTTTACAAAAAAGCACTGCTCTTTACTCTTCCCAATCCTATATATTAGAAGGGACGAGCAGAACTTCATGCACTAGTCAAGGTGTGGGTGTATCCTGGATTGGTGTTACGATGTCCATTGTCTTATTTTCTATCCATTTCCTAGTGATTCCTAACATTCGCTTAGCTTTTTTGACTTCTGTTGCACATTGAGCAGATTTCTTCAGAGAACCATCCACAACATCTCCAAGATCTCCTCGAAAGTGGTAACAGCTAACTTAGACTTCATCATTTTATACGTTGTTCTCCGACATGCATTATTTCACGTTTAACAACATTGAATTTCATCTGCCTTTTTGTCACTCAGTTCTGTGAGATCCCTTTGTAATTCTTCACAGTCTGCTCTGGGCTTTTGTATTATCTGCAAACTTTGCCACCTCACTGTTTACCCTTTTTTCTAGATCAATTATGCATATGTTGAACAGCTCTGGTCCCAGTGCAGATCCTTTCCATTGTGGAAACTGACCATTTATTCCTATCTTTTGTTTCTTATCTTTTAACCTAGTTACTGATTCACAAGAGGACTTTTCCTCTGATCCCATGACTGCCTACTTTGCTTAAGAGCCTTTGTGGGGACTTTGGCAAAGGCTTTCTGAAAGTCCAAGTGCAATATATCCACTGGATCACCCTTGTGCACATGTTCGCTGATCCCCTCAAAGAATTCTAATAGATTGATGAGGCATGATTTCCCTTTACAAAGGCTAAATTGACTCTTCCCCCCCAAAACTGTATTCATCTATGTGTCTGATAATTCTGTTCTTTACTAAAGTTTCAACCAATTTGACTGGTATTAAAGTTAGACTAACCCAGCCTGTAATTGCCAGGATCACCTCTAGAGCCCTTTTTAAAAAATCAGCATCGCATTAGCTATCCAGGGCTGGATTATGGGGGGACCATAAAGGGGGTTTAGGGGCTTAAGCCCCGGGCCCCAGCAAAATGGGGGCCCTGGGCTCAAGCCCCTAAATCCCCTCGGATAATCCAGAGACAACCCCGCTCAGCGCTGACAGAGCAGGAGCGCAGAGAACACTCCTGCCCAGCCAGCACCCAGGCCGGATGGGGAGGAGGGCTCTGCACTCCGTCCCTGGGCTGGCTGGTCCACGCAGGGGGTGGGACCAGCAGCTGGCGTGGCCTGCAGCTGTGCTCCTCCGGCCCCGGCACACTGTTCCTCAGGGCCTGCGGCCCTGGGGGAACGCGGAGGCCCGGCACCATGCCACCCACCATCTGCCCCTCCGACAGACCGGCTGGAGCAGGGCTGGGATGGGAGTGCCCTGGTGCCCCAGCCCCCCCTGCTGCCACCGACATGAGGGGGGAACCGAGGGCCTGGCCCATATGATGGGCCCCAAGGCTGGGGTCCCGCGGTGGGGCCGGGGGACCCCATGGGGGCAGGTGGAGGATCCCATGGGGGGACCCATGGTGGGGACAGGGGACCCATGGGGGGCCCCATAGTGGGGGGGCAGCCCGGGGCCCCCAGGCTGGTTAATGTGGCCCTGTAGCTATCCTCCAATCAACTGGTACAGAGGCTGATTTCAGTGATAGGTTACTGTAGTTCTGAGCTCCTTCAGAACTCTCGGTACTGTCTGGTCCGGATGTTTAATTCATTAATTTGTTTCAAAACCTTCTCTTCTGACACCTCAGTTTGGGACAGTTCCTCAGATTTGTTACCTAAAAAGAATGGCTCAAGTGTGGGACTCTCTCCCTCCCACCCTCTTCAGTGAAGACTGTTGGCAAAGAATTCCCTTAGCTTCTCTGCAACAAACTTTTCTTCCATGACTGCTCCTCTTACCGTTTTTGTTTGTTTGTTTGTTTGTAAATTGCAGGGGGGGGGGGAGGAATTTAGTTTGAGCCCGTCATGGTGTTTTTAAAGTTTCCATGCAGAGTGCAGGCATTTCCCTCTTGTGACTGTTCCTTTTAATTCCCATTTAACTAGCTTCATTTTTGTGTGGTTCCCCTTTTTGAAGTTAAATGCTATTGTGGTGGATGTGAAAGAATTTTTAATTTAATTACATTCTGGTCACTATTATCAAGCAGTTCATTGGATCAGGTCCTGTGCACCACTTAGGAATGAATCCAGAATTGCCTCTCCCTGGTGGGTTCCAAGAGGCGGTCATTAAGAGCATCTAGAAATTTAATCTCTGCATCCCATCTTGAGGTGATACGTTTCCAGTCAATGTGGGGATAGCTGAAATCCCGCATTAATATTGGGTTTTCTGCTTTTGTATCCTCTCTAATTCCCCTGAGCATTTGTGTGATTATCGCCATCCTGGTTGGACGGTCATTACTATATTCCTCCTGCTACACTCTCATTATACAAGCATGATTCTCTTTGATTCATTTAAGATTTTTATCATATTTGACTCTATGCTTTCTTTCACGTATAGTGCCACTCCCCTATTCTGTCATTCCTACATGTTTTGTACCCTTCTATCTATCCATCTGTCTTGGTACCTATATGTACCAAAAACGTATGTAACAATAATCAGGAGTTTAGATGCCATTGTTTAGGCACCCAGGCTGGAAATTTTTGGACATAATCCTTCAAAATTCTATTTATTCTTTCTCTATTTTTTTTTCTTCCACTGCAGCTAGCAGCCATGGCGGTCTCCTTAAACCTATACATTAAACTGAGTTGATAAAATTTGAAGGAATACACCAGAAGGACGTAAGCAATTGTTCCATTTCCCAGACTCCTGGAGTGTTATCGCGTCAAGGAGGGCACTGCACTGCATTCCTGCAAAGCTGAAAGAGCATCCAGCTCTAGTGAGCCTACCCATGGCAGCTATTTGGACTTTGCCATTGACTTCCCTAAGAGCAGGATCATTCATTTGTCCAGTTTTCAAGCTCCACATTTAGATAACAGAAAATGCTGGGAACCAGGTCAAAAAGCAGGATCAAAGTTGGCCAGAGAATTGAACATGGAAATTATTCTACACATCCTAAGTGCATGGTTCCTAGTGATGAATGTTCTTAAAACTGTGTATTTTTTATTTTCCAGCCCCTTGAAGGAAAATGCCATTTAAACAAAGATAATAAGTGGGGAGACTGATTTGCTGGGATCTCTGTGTTTTAAAATGTGTCTCATTTTCCTAAAATACCAGTCAAAAGCTTGCTCACCTGTCTAAGTAGATATCAGATTTTAACTCAGAACAGGTAGGCCTCTTTTTGCCAGTGGGCTGGAAAGGACCGAGACGGGGATATAGGCTTTCAAACCGCTACAGATAAAAGGAGAGAGAATGGAGGATGTTGGGGTTAAGGCACAGGACCAGGACTATGTCACATTAGGAATGCTTTACCAGTATACTACGCTGGCAAAGTGCTCCTAGTGTGGGCCCCGCTATGATGGCAAAGTGATAGTTTATTCCATCCTCAATAGCAAAATAAGCTACACCTGTAAACATGCAGTATGGTCGTATAGCTACATTGAAAGCTTCTGCTGGTCCAACTGCCAGCCAGAGCTCTCACCTACTCACACCTCTGACTCCCCTAGCTATGCCAGCAGAAATCTGTAGCATAGACCTGGCCTAGGGCTTGGGAGAGCCATAGATATTAAGGCCAGAAAGGATGACTGTGATCATCTAGTCTGAACTCCTGAATAGCACAGCCCAGAGACCGGCCCCATGTGACTGTGGTGGCCAGTTACAGACAGCGAACATCCCTCCCCTCAGATAGGGCTCAGGGCTCTTTGCACTGGTGGGCCCTGCGAGATCTTCCCCATACTAGATCAGAACCCAACCCAGATAAAACAGAATCCTGTCCGACAGCAGCAGAACCAGTGAATAGCGCACCTGCGGGTACCACTAGGGGGAGGGCCAGAGGCCCTTTGTGGAGAAGAGTGTTATTGGGGAGGAGCAGATAGCAATCTTGGGATAGAGGTAACAGCCTTGGGGGGGTCAACCCCCACATAGACAGAGGTCATGACCCTAGGGGCAGAGATCATAGTCTTGGGAGGGCAACCCCCAAATAGACAGAGGCCATGACCCTAGGGGCAGAGGTCATAGCCTTGGGGGGGCAACCCCCAAATAGATAGAGGTTATGACCCTAGGGGCAGAGATCATAGTCTGGGGGGTCAACCCCCAAATAGACAGAGGTTATGACCCATGGGGCAGAGATCATAGTCTGGGGGGTCAACCCCCAAATAGACAGAGGTTATGACCCTAGGGGCAGAGATCACAGTCTGGGGGGGAGCAACCCCCAAATAGACAGAGGCCATGACCCTAGGGGCAGAGGTCACAGCCTTGGGGGTCAACCCTGGGGGCAGAGATCACAGGCTCAGGGGGACGACCCAACAAGGGCAGAGTTTGGAACCCAGGAAAGCCAAAAATATCTGCCTTTGAGTGGGAGAAAAAGGTCAAGGTCTCAAAGTTAACTCAGGTAACAGGCTGAGGGCAGGGGGCAAAGGTCACAGCTTCAGGGCCAGGTCAGAGGTCACAGCACCAGAAAGGGCAGCTGCCCATTGGGCAGGACAAAGGTCATAGGGCAACTAATGAGCACAAAGTGGGGGGAGAGGTCATATGCCCAAACCTCCCGGTCCGTTCCCAGCCCCCAAGACACAGAAGATAAAAAACATCCCCGAAAGCTGTTCCCCAACATTGGCAATATAAGCGGATAAAGCCTGTCTCTTTTCCAATGCGATTGGCCACTCTAGCTGTCAATCTGGCCAGTGTTCCAATCACGCTCCACCTTAGTCCCGCCTTACTTTCCTTCTCAAGGCCATTGGGTCTAACACAGGTCCCTTTATATGTCCAGAGTCCTGTCCATCAGCTATAGCCCCACCTTCTCCCGTTTATTAACCAATGGGTTTCCAAATAGATAGAGTAGAGATGGCTGATTGGCTCATAGTTTGTCAATCAAATACAACACGATTATGCTCATCCCCCAATAGAGAAGTAGATGGGTTGTTATTGGCTTAACTGACTATCACTCAAACTTAGATCTACCCTATGAACGCACAGTCAGGCGGTACCTTGGGCATTCTCGGCTTATGATTGGTTTACACACGCGTCACTCATATTAAGACTGTCCAAGCTTTGCACCTTCCAATAGACATGGAGACTGTGAGATCTCTTCCGTGTGAATGGCTGAAATGGCTGTCACTGAAATTCGCTCCTGCCTTTTCACCCTTTAATAAGCGCGCTGGATAGGCCAGACCTCGGCCTTTTCCATCTGTGATTGGTCTTTTAAAATGTCCTTCAATTATAAAAACCAGCCCATCCATACTTTTCTCCAATGGGAGTTCAAAGGTGAGCAATATTTCATCTCTGATTGGTTTAGTCTCTTGTCAATCAACTCGAGGGCTCCTCTACTCGTTCTCCAATGGAAAAACATATCAGGAGCTCTTCCATTTGTGGTTGGGTCAGTCCCCTGACACTCAGTTCTAACACCCGCCCGCTACCCCTTTAATAGGCCAGTCAGATGAGCCGGCTCCTTCTTTACAAGGATTGGCTGCATCTTGTTGTCCCTCAGCGCTCTCCGCTTGTGTGATTGGCCTGAGGCCCTCGCGGGGGGCGGGGATATCGGCGGAGTCCCCGCCCCCCATCCCACCGTGCTTTGCGGAGGTGTGTGGAGAGCTCGGCCTGGTTCCCGCGTTGAGACCTCGCCGCCGCCGCCTCAGCGTCTCTCGCCGGCCTCAGCCGCTGCCATGTCGGACTATAGCCCGGCCGGGCCCCCGCCCTCCGCAGGGCCCGCCGCGGGGGGAGCCGGCGGAGCCGGAGGTGGGGGGCCACCCCCGGGCGGAGCGGGCGCGGGAGGCGCGGGGGGGCCCGGCCCGGGCGGAGCGGGGGGGCCGCCCGGGGGGATCCGCAAGGACGCCTTCGCCGACGCCGTGCAGCGGGCCCGACAGGTGAGGGGGCGGGGCCTGGCCTGAGGCGCGATGGGGGGCGGGGAGGGGGCAGCGGGGCTGGGCGGGGGGGCTGTGTGGGTTGGAGACAAGGCTGGGGGTGAAAGGGGGGCTGTGGGGTCAGGGGGAAGCTGTGTGGGGGGGCTGGGGGCTTAGCTGTGTAGGGGGGTAAGGGGGCGGTGGGAGCTGTGGAAGTGGGGGCAGGAGGCTCCTTCCTGTCTCCTGCTGCGGGGAGGGGAAGAATTGTCCATCTGGGTTTCGTGGGCTGTGCTGAGAGATCCTTCGTGTGCTCCTGGAGGCTCACTTCTTTCTTCAGGCATGTGGGAGAGGGGGGCAAGCCAGCCCCCTGGGCCTGTTCTCTCAAGTGCAGCCATCCGAGAGCTCTCCTGTTTCTGTCTTCAGCTCCCATTGGGGCACCCCCTAGGTCTTCATTGTTTTGGGGTGGCCCTCAACTTCGGGGCTCCTTCCATTCTTCTTTCAACATGACCCTCCCAGAAGGAGAAAGTTGGTAGTGTAACCATGTCCATAGGTGGTGGGTGGATTTATCTAACTTGATGGGCAGCAGAGCCTTGATGTTGCTCTGCATCCTAATTTCTTCTGGTGTCCCTTATCTTTCTGTTCTTGCAAGGCTAACAGAATGCTATACAACCCCAGAGGTATGGGCCACTGATCCAACAGCTCAAACAGTTTGTCACACAAGTAAAGCCTATGAAAAAACACCCAACATTTGGGGGGGGGAGTGACAATTCCCATTGAGGTTGTAGGGAGTTGAGCATCTCTCTAAGCTGGGAAACCATTGCAACTCATGGCTTCATTTCCTTAGACTACAGCGGAAGTAGCATAAATGCTGACAACTCAAACAAACACAATTGAGTGAACTATTGTGATTGCAGAATGAATTTCTCTAAGTGAAATATGTCCATGTCCTGCTGTGGCTCATGGACACTAGTGGTTGGACACAGCTCTGAAATGCAAGCTCTGCTGCTAGGTTTGTCTGCACGGAATAATGGGATGCTGCAGAATGGCTTGAATTTTAAAAGGGACAGCTGCCAGAAGCTGGTGATTTGGCGATACGTTTTATGCTAATTTTCTTCCCCACTTTTAGGTGCATTTTTCTGTGGTATTAAAATCTTGGAGTGTTAACGCATCTGTGTGTCAGATGGATGTGTCAGTATAAAACTGACAACTTACGTTTGGGAAATGTGCTTCTAAATTCTTAATAGACTGGGTCCTGGATAGTTGCCATTTGAAATTAGACTTTTAAAATGAGAATACTAATTTTTGTTTTTTAAGGGATCAGTGGGGCAAAATTGAAACAAATGTGCAGCCTTCACTTAGGGACAGGTTTATGTTTTTAATCAAATGAAGGGGGGTGGGGTGGCTCAGTGCACTAATAATGGGGCACAAAGCTTTTCACCTCTGTCACTGGTTGAAATCGAGTCCAGCATGGAAGTGACCAGAAGTGCTTTCCATGTAATGGTGTGGTTGGGGCCCTTGGTGAAAATGGGCTGAGGAGTCTATGAACATGTGTGCACTTAACTTTTGTCAATATAGTAATGTCGGTTTGAGGTGGGATTTTTAACAACACTTTTATACCAGCAAAATCCCTAGTGTCGACCCAGTTACACCAGCAAATAAATGCTTTTCCCAAATAGCTTCTTTACTTTGGGGACTAGGGAAATTGTCCCAGCACGAGCTCTCTTAAGCTGCATCTCCACTAGAAGGGTTTGCCAGGACTGTATCTCACAGCTATCCCAGCAAATCTTTTTTGATCGTGACTCAGCTTCAGTCTGCTTCTCAGTGAACACGTCTCCACTATACATCACAGTTTGATTGGCCTCCTCACCAGAGGGGCAAAGTATTGCCTGGGCCATGGAGGCTGAACTATCCCTTGCCCCAGAGAAGAGTCCCTCCAGCTCACTTGAGAATTGCAGCTCTTCAGGGCAGGGATGGCCTTCTCTGAATTGTACAGCAGCAAGCTAACTGATGGCACTTAATGCTAATTACTAATAGTGGATGACACATGTTGCTGAGGGCATTGCAGGGAAACTTGCCTTGCTGGTGGACAACCTTGGCTGTACTTGATTTGGCTAGGCAGAGAACTTTGACCTCCAGAGCTGTCAATCTCGCACCTTTTATGAACATTATAAAAATGACTTATCTGCCAATACCCAAGCACAGGATTTTCTCTGTCCTGCAACAGCTGAGCACATCACCATGTCCTCTACTATCTTCAGGTGCCTGTGGTGGTGTCAGCTCCTGTTGAGCAGAATCCTAAACTTGAGTTGCAGCAGGTAAATAAACAAGGGAGCTACTTCTAAAACCAATGTTAATGCAATATTGAGGTTGTAAATTTGAATGGGAAATACAAAATAGAATGTTGATCTGGCAGCTTGAGTTCTGTCCTGTTGGAGCTAAATTGTACACGTTAATCTGACCAGTTATTGAAATAATACATATTTGTAAGTCCTGATTATTGTTGGCGAATATATTTAAATCACGTATCCTGGATGCACAAGTTCAGATTCTCAGAAAAATCCTATTGCAATGCTTAACTTCTTCAATAAAATTTGCAACCATAATGTTGTATTAACAGTTTTTTGCATTTAATTTCCTAAGCTTAATGAAAGAGGGGAAATCAATAACTCAGAGGTGTGCACACTCATGTTAGTACAAAATTAATGCATGTACATACTTAATAGACACCGGTATATACTGGCGCTTCCAGAGAGCTAGCTGGGAGTGTAAGAAATTTTGAACAGTGTGAGCTAAAAGTTCTACGTACAATAAACACTGTTGTGATCCTACCTGACAGGTAGGAATGGGACAAAGTGTGATGTTTGTCTCAACGGGAGTTTAAAAGAGGACTCTTAGCTAGTGAAATTTCCTGCTGCACATTCTGCTTCCACGCTCTCAAATTATTTGTAGTTAATGCTCTCTTGACTGAGGTTTATATGTCTGGTAGGTATAAAGATTAAAGCTACTGTTGCTTTTGAGTTGTGTTAACGAACAGAAACATAGGGAGGTACTTTAATGTCTTTTTTAAAAAGGTATTTTTGCATAAAAATGTCACCTTTTGGCTGATCTAAAGTAAAAACTTTCAGCCCAGAAGAGTGGTTTTTTCAGAAAGTTAAAGCACATGAATTCTTAGTATTTAGTAGCTACAATTTTTCAGCTTTAATGATGTTTGCAACATACGAATCCTATAATAAATGTCATTAACTTTATACATAGACCTAGGTTAGAGCGTGTTTTATAGTGTTGTAAATAACACATTAGCCCTTGCTTAGCTTAAGCGTGGTTGTTTAATGTAGTCATCTGAACTGCGTACCCTAGCCTAGGACTCTTAAAATGTCATTGCAGTGTATTGTGCGGTATATTTAATGGACTGAAGGTCCTAGGGCTTGAGAATTTTTTGCCTTTGCTAATCCGGTTGCTTTTACTTTCCCCATTGTTGCTAATTTCTGGAAGGATTTTCCCTTTGGTGATAACTGTACTATGCCAACTGCTTTTTTTTTTTCCAGATAGCGGCTAAAATTGGGGGTGATACTGCTACCACGGTGAACAACAACACTCCAGACTTTGGGTTTGGGGGTCAGAAGAGGCAACTGGAAGATGGAGGTACTGCAGGGTGTTCGTTGTCTGTATTTAAACAGCACCATTATGCAGTGGGAATGCTGGGCCTTATCTAGTGCTTTTCATCTGTAGATCTTGGGGTGGCTTTGCCGTGTATCTCCATTTTACAATTAGGACATTTGATGGCCAGAGACAAGAAGTGACTTGCTAGGAATAATCCCCACGTCTTCACCCCCGTCCAGTTCCCTCTCTGTCTCTGCACCCCCGTCCAGTACCCTCTTTGCCCAAAACCATGACCACTTTTGATTCCAGCCCCTGTACTTTCAGCAGTGGGTGAAAGATTCCTGTGTTTGTTCTCTAAGCACTGGACGGAAAGTATTACATATATACAAGATCCCACAGAATTTAGAATGGATTTAGAATGTTGCTTTTTATTTTGGTACGTTTCCATTGTTTAGATGTCACAAAGGTTTCCTTAATGAGAATAAGAGAGTCCTGGGGCACTTTTAAAGACTAATACATTTATTTATCGCATGAGCTTTCGTGGGAGAAAATCCCACTTCATCAGATGCTTTGAATATCATGCGATAAATAAATCTGTTAGTCTTTAAAAGTGCCCCAGGACTCTGTTGTTTTTCTGCAATAGACTAACACGGCGACCCTTTTGGAACTTCATGAGAATGTACACAGCTCACATCTAGCCACCATACTACCAGAGTTGGTCTTCGACTATCTGTAAGTACTGGAAAGAGGTTGCCTTGCATCTAACGTACTCCCTTCTTTTTTAAACAGACCAGCCAGAGAGCAAGAAACTGGCTGCTCAAGGTGACTGTAAGTACAACTTGTGTTAAAAGGGATGGGGAAAAATAGCTTTTGTGCCTGGGGATCTTCTGTTAACCGTATATAAATTTCTCAGATAACTTGCTCACCTGGAGTGTTCATTTCCCATTAAGGCTGAGAAAATGAGTGGATTGGATGAAAGATGGGGGAGGGCGGGAGAGATTTGGATTAGAAATGCATCAGAACCTGTTTTCAACCTACTCGGATCTTTATCCTCCATAAAGTCTGCCTGGATAATGACTGATTTCTTTTTGGCTTTATGGTACTATTCTATATTCTGGTGTGTGAATTCATAACCCAAAGCCTTGCATGGTTTTCCTTTTCAGCAATGTCAGCTCAACTTGGACCGATTCATCCTCCACCCAGGTAAACTCCACCTTCTCCCCTCACCCCAAAAGGCACAAGACTTGAGTGTGAACTGAACATTCAAAACCAGATTAATGACACAGCTCTTGTGCTTGAGACAACTGAAGGAGGGAGGGGTGGGGAGAGTGAGCAACATTGTGATGCCCCAAAACTTAACAAGCTGCTTTGTTCAGATATGACGCTTGCACTTGGATTGGTGTGACGTGCCATTGGGTAGACGGTCACTCCTGGCATTTGTGTGCCTTGTTGGTAGAGAGAAGGACGTGCTTCTTGGCCCCCAGTGTGGTACTTCTAGCTCTTGTGCAGCCTTTCCTTTAGGTTTTATAGCTTTGGCTTCTTTAAAACCAGAGCACTGTGTGCAAATGCTGATACAGTGGACTCCAGGACACTTAACTAGTTTGCTGTGCGTAACCCCGACACTTACGCTTCCCCTAGACTGGTGCCAATTGCTCAGTCGCTTTCTGGTCTGTCTGTCTTCCTAGGAGAAGGAAAGCCCTTTCTCTTTTGTTTCTGATCAATGCAGGTGAATATCGGTTCCTTTTTTTGTTACCCTCCCACTCCTCACTTTAAGCCGCTGACCGTTTCCCTTTGCAGGTCTACAGTGACTGAAGAGTACAGAGTACCTGATGGCATGGTGGGACTCAGTGAGTATTAGACAGGGAGGGAGCAGCCTGCAGTGGCTTTAGTGAAAGACTTTTACTCACAAATACCTTCCTGGCTTCTCAGTGCCAGACATTGAGCTTTCTGCAGAAAAGCTCGGCTGTTCTTGGTTCTTTGTTCTTATCCCCTTCACTGTGTTGGGTTACAGTGATCAGATCTGTCTGGTGCTTGAGTCTTATCCGGACACCCTGGCAACTCTGGGTGGCACTTGAGCCAGCTAGGGTGGAGCAGTTCATTTTATCCAATGCACAGGCTAGGTCTCCCTGCTTTAAATGGCAGGAATTTGATGCTGGGGGCAGTTTCATCGCCAGGTGTCTTGTCCCTGCGGTTGTTGGCACGTCCGTTGTGCACTTAGATTGTGGTCTGTGAGCAGCAGCACGGATTCACAGGAGTGTCATTAAAGTCTCCATGTTCCTCTCGCAGGGAAAAGGGGACTTTCAGTCTTGTCTGGCTGATCTGAGAAGCAGTGACAGGCTAGGAAGAGAGTCCTATCTAGACCTCTGCCAGAAGGAATGGTGGCTGTAACACTGGGCTTCAGGCAGCGTGATGCTAAGCAGAAGGAAACTGGACTCTGTTGCATGCTAGATCTGAGCCCAGGAGGCAGCTGGGTTACAAGATGTGGTTGCAATCGGCTTGGGTTTTGAAGCTCTTTGAAGTTAGAGGAGGAGTTGGCTGTGGTTGGGTTCACCAAACTCAACTTCAGAAGGTTCTGATTCCTTTAGGCTGCCCAGGCCCTGTGGTGAACAAGGCCCTTCTGAGAGTCTTGTTTAACTAGATTTAATATTTGAATTTGTTGTTCGTCTTCTCCCTTCTGACACCCATAGGAGACTTGCATGGGGCTCTGGACTCGAGTGTCATGGGAACTCCCAGTACATTATCTTTGAACAGTCTTTACCATTCCCCCTGTAGAATGTATCTTCTGCATGGGGATAAATGGATTGTTCTGTTTTTCAAGTGGTTGCAGATTAATAGTCCAAAATTGAATCATTTTGAAGTATTTTGCTTTGAGACCTATCTGCTAGTGACATTTCCTTTCCCTGTAGCAAGCTGGAGTTCCACAGCAGTTCTTCTCCTTTCCTTTTTTCCCCCAGTTATAGGCAGAGGAGGTGAACAAATCAACAAAATCCAGCAGGACTCTGGCTGCAAAGTACAGATATCGCCAGGTATGGAGGGGTGCTTCTTGTGAATCCTTCATGGTGCAGGAACCCTGCAGAGTGCTCACCCATATGCAGCTGACATGTCCTTGTGGGATGGGAGCTCCCTGGCCCTGTCATTTGAGATATACATTTGTACCAGTGAGCAATGGATGTGGTAGATTCTCTGTCATCTGAGGTCTCTAGCACAAGGTATTGTGCTTGATGGGAATTCCTGGGTGGAGTACCATGTGGTCTCTGTAATGCGGGTCAGACTAAATGATCATATTGGTCCTTTCTGGCCTTAAATCTCTGAATCAAAAGATGCCCCTGGGATTGGGTGTTCCCCAGAAATATTCTAATACATTTCGGGCAGTGTATTTGGCTTTAATAGTGTGTTGGACAGCTCAGGCTGCGTCTTCCCTGCGACCCAGTGAGTTCATTTATAATAGCTGCTGTAGTGATGCCCTATAACTATCATGGCAAATGCCATCAGCATGAGTAATGTAACAGGGAATTTGAGGCCACATGGCACAGTGTGTCTCTGCTTAGAGAACTCAGCCACCACAGAGCTGTTTTTCTTGGGCACTTCTGCCCAGTTACTCCAAGCCCTTCATGGCACCCTGGGAGCACTGGCCTCCTGGCAGCTGGATTGTTTTTTGAACCCTGCTGCCCAGGCGGAGTTCTGACTCAGTGTGTAGGGAGACAGAGCATGAGCACATCTGTAGAGGTTCCTATGTGACCCTCTAGGCCGGAAGGCCTAGGAGAATGTCCTTTAACACCGTTTCCTCCCACAGACAGTGGCGGATTACCAGAACGGAGTGTGTCTCTGACTGGATCCCCAGAATCTGTCCAGTGAGTACACCCTTTATGCAGCCATGGGCCCTTGTGGTGATTGTAATTGGCTGGCTGTCAGGACCTGTTGCTCATCTTTAAGCTCAGATCTTGAGAACTTGCTTCATGTTCGCTGCCTCTCCTCCCTTGCTGGCAAACCAGTGCCAAAGGGCTCAGCTGTCACCTGCCTTCTGCTGTGCTGGCCTTGAGGCTCTGCTGCTGTTTGGTGTTTCTTTTTTGGTAACTTTCCTTGTCTTGGGGGAGGACACGGGCAGGTGGTGCGAGAAACCCTGAAGAAAATTCACATCCCCTCCCCTTTCCAAACAGTGAAATTCTGAATGTGGGAAGGTTGCAAATGTAGAGCTTCCTGCACCCTCATTAGAAGAGACTGTTATCCTCATGTCCCGAGCTGGGGGAACCGTAGCATGGCAGGGTTTGACCGTAGGGCCCAAATGCAGTAGTAGGGACTCGCCTGACCTGCCCAAGGCTCTTGCTGACGTGACATAGGGCTAGATTGTAGCAAAGGTCAGCATGGCAACCCTGCCTGCTTTCTTGGCACAGCCTTGCTGTCCTCGACTGAACAGACGCCCTCAGGGACATGCCCAGCTAGATGGAAGGATGCACAGAGTGTGGTGTTAGGTTGTCCTGAAGTCTTGTGCCTTAGCCTGGTGGGATGGGAGGTCCTGCAGAAACTGGTGTACTGGAAGGGTCCCTGCAGTGCCAGGGCTGTCCTGTGTATTGCATTTAGTGTGGCGTGCGTGAACGGCTGGTAGCCAGCCAGGCCGCCCCCTCTCTCCACTCACCACGGTGGCTTTTTTCCCTCTCCCCTCACAGGAAAGCAAAAATGATGCTGGACGATATCGTGTCACGGGGTCGTGGTGGGCCGCCTGGCCAGTTCCATGACAACGCCAATGGGCAGAATGGCACAGTTCAGGAAATCATGATCCCGGCTGGGAAGGCGGGGCTGGTGATCGGCAAAGGGGGGGAGACCATTAAACAGCTGCAGGTAAGGGCTGGGGTCCAGTGAACAGAGAACTCTCCATGGCTAGGATAGGGAGCAGTTCATCAGAGCTGTCCCTTTTCCTTCCCTCTCCTGGTGTGTAGGCTTTTCCTGCATCAGGGCTCCACCCACTCCGACTTGTTACCTTCCAGTTAATAAGGTGGAGAGGTCACGAAAGGCGTGTGCTTCAGGCCCACTCCGATTCCTTCCGAAATCCTGTGTCACTCACAGATGCTGCATCCCACTGTTAGCCCAGCCGGGGTGCATGGTCACCTTTTCCTCGGGGGCCTTAGTAAATGCCATAGAGTACCCCTAAGTCCTTGTCAGTGTGGGAGGGGTTATGTTGATGTCTCCCCCACTGCAAACTGTATTTGTGTTGCACTGATAAAAGCTGGGCATGGTACCCATCTAACTTACCCAATATTGGACCCATCCTGGTAAGTCGCTGTCTTGCAAGCCCCAGTTTGCTCTGCTGCAGCCCATTTACACCGGTGCAGACTTCCTAGTCTAGATAAGCCCCAAGGCGGTTTTGCTTAGCTGCCTTTATGACACTGCTTGGAGACTTAAGTCTCACATGCATCAGCCAAGGTGCAGGGGATCCTGCTTCTGTCGGCATGTGTTCAGAAAGTATTCTTTGCCGCTGGTATGGCTGGGAGTGTGACTCAGTGAAGTGTAAACTCCGGAGATGCCAAAATCTCCAAGGAGGGGCGTGTGCCCTCAGCAATGTTGGTTCCGGAACTGGTCTCCACTGGCAACTGCAGTGTCTGTGTTGGGACTGTGGTTTGTGACACAAGAGCTGAATTCTCGGATGAGTCTCTTGAGACCATGATGAAGCTCCTGGAATTGGTTAGCTGGGAAGGTCCAGTTCTTGCTGCTTTGCTGTCTGAGCTTAGTTTGGTGTAGCCTGAGGCAGGTGCCTGGCTTGCTATATAGCATCCATTGCTGGAACTCTCCAGACTTGCCGTAACCCCTTGCTGACATCTTCAATCTCCCCTGGCTGCAGGAACGAGCTGGAGTGAAAATGATTTTAATTCAAGACGGTTCCCAAAACACCAATGTAGATAAGCCCCTTCGGATAATTGGAGACCCCTACAAAGTACAGGTAAGACAGGCTAACTTCTCAAGTGGGCATGGCTGTGTATGGAGAGTGAAACCGGGAGGGTGATGGACTGCATTATTGCCTTATTTGTCACGGGAGAGGCCTTGTTGCGGATGGTATAAGCCGATTCCCATTCCGTGGTTCCTTTAGTGGTCATTGGTCTTCTGCTTTCAGATCGTTCTGAAATGGGAATCTTTGGCTCACACCGGGCAATGTCCTAGTGAGTTTCTTGGATTCTTCCAGGGGCATCCAGAACACCTTACAAATTCAGAATTGCTTGGTGCACACGCCTTCCTGGGGCCAATAGGACAGGAAGTGAACGCTAATACAGTGTCTAGCTAAGAGAAAGGGTTGGCTTGTGGCTAAAGCATAAAGCTAGGAGATGGGGAACTGGCTTCTGGTCCCAGTGCTGCTTCTCCACTTGCCATGACCTTGGACAAGTAATTTCCTTTCTCTGTTCCCCCCAAATTTTGCTTCAGATAAGGTGTGGAAATGAATTTGTTGATGTGTTTTTCTGAGCATCTCTACTGGAGGCACAGTACCGGTATAATACATGTTGGAATTATTACATGAAGCAAGTAGGGAGTCTGCAAGTCGGGAAACTTGGGTTACGTCACAAACCGCATATCTTTGGGCGGTTTGATACCCTCTTTGTTACACCTCAGTAAAAGTGGGCTGAATGTACCTGCCCTCAGCCAAGTCGAATGTCCTGATGTCTATAAATCACTGAGATCCTCTTTGAAAGTGGCTGGACAAGTGCAAAGCAGGTATTCCAGTCCTGAGCTGCATTTTTCCCAGCCATGTGGTAGCAGCTATGAGACTTCACTGTGGCTTTCCTGGACCACTGGGATCCTTTATTTGCGTCCCCTGGGACTAAAGCTAATAAACCTAGCAGTTAATCATCATCATCATCTTCCCCCCCCCGTATTTAAAGAACCAGTTCTTTGCTGGTTGCCTTGTGGTCCATGCAAGCCTCCATACTGCTTATTCTCCGGGAGACAAACCTGCAGCATGGAGTCACTGGGTCCTTGTTTCTCGTTTGCAGCAAGCCTGTGAGATGGTGATGGATATCCTGCGAGAACGTGACCAGGGAGGCTTCGGTGACCGAAACGAATACGGTTCCAGAATCGGTGGAGGAATAGATGTAAGCCAGGTTTTGCTCGTTATTTTGCAGGGCAAACTTCGGTTGCAGAGCAGTCTGCCTGACGCTGGTCCTGTCAAGGGGGGGGGCTATGTAGTCGGAGGCAGCAGTCACCGAAAACCCCTGGGCTTCATGTCCCTAGGAAATGACTTCCTATGTCTTTGCTGTGTTTCCTGTCCTCCAGTTAATGTCTCCTTGACCCTTGCTCAGGTCCCTGTGCCCAGGCATTCTGTTGGCGTGGTTATTGGCCGGAGTGGAGAGATGATTAAGAAAATACAAAATGATGCTGGAGTTCGGATACAGTTCAAGCAAGGTCAGAAGCCTAAATATCTCCTGTTCCCCCAGGAACCCTTCCAAAGCCATCACCCTGCACGGTCTGCACATCCGTCTAGACTTAATCTGGGGGGTTGGTACCTAATGGTCATTGCCTGGCCTTTATGGCCCTCGTCACCCCGGGACCTGAGTGCTGCAGGCGTTATCTTCCTTTTACGTCGCCATGAACGCGGTGGGAAACCTTGCCTGCTACCAACGCAAAGTGCTCTGGGGCCTGGCGCTCGCGTAGAGCCCTCATCTCGGGGGTTGGCCATGGCAGTGGCGCTTTGCTGAGCTGGCCCCTTTGCTCATTTCAGATGATGGGACGGGTCCTGAGAAGATTGCCCATATTATGGGGCCTCCGGACAGATGTGAACATGCAGCCCGGATTATAAACGATCTCCTGCAGAGCCTTCGGGTAGGTGCCACTGGGGTGCCCGGCTCCAGACATTGCCCTGGAGGAATGGCTCCCCACCCAGTGTGCTTGGCAGAAAATGCATCCTTATTGGCTGCTGAATACTGTAGTTCGGAGGGACTGAGAGCCGGTCTACACTGCCTGCCCTTTGGTGTTTGAACTAAGATATGTTCAAATGTGCAACTCCTGGCTTGTCCATTGTGCTGAGTCAAAAGGAGTTGCCTGGTTGGGTTTTCCAGGATTGAGCTTCCTGATCGGCTGAGCAGGTCTACACAGACCCGAGCAGTCAATCAGGAAGTTTAAACTGACTGGCAAATTTGCCATTGTCAGAGAGACCTGCCCTGAGAGTCTCCGTGACTTGTTAGATCAGACAGCCCCAACGGGACAGATCACCCTGCTGCTGCAGGCCCTGTTCACGCACTTTCCTCTGAACAAGGGGTCTGGCGTCTGCTGGGAGATGGGGCTCGGCAGGCCTCAGATCTGCTCCACTCCAAGGAGCCCTAAAAAGAGCAGGTGTCATTTTTCTGCAGTGTGATGGATAAAGGGTGCTTAAAAGTCCAATATGTTCTTCCTTTTTTAAACAGAGAAATAAGGACTGTGGGAGCTTCTTCCCTGGTCGTGGGGGCCAGAAACTCTTTATTTGCAAACACTTTCATTGAAAAGTGGAGTGTTGCAAATTAGGTTTCTTGTAATCAAAATGTTATTAGGTGTTAACAGAAGCAGTTAAGTGGTGACTCAGGGCATGTCCACACTGCTAGTGCTGCAGTGCCATCTTCCTCTTCCTGTAGTAGATGCATCCTGCAGTGGGGGGATGTAGGTAACCCCCTCTCTGACCGGCAGTAACTCCTAGACTGGGGACTAGGGCAGCCTCGCTTTGGTGACCCAGCTAGGTTGGTGTAGGTGTAGGTGGGGGCCCCAGGCAAGCGCTATACGTTTTTCCTGATTTTTAACTATTTCAGGTGTGATGGTTTTTTTGGTAATAGTTATCCTAGTGCAGGGGCCTGCAATCTGTGGCTCCAGAGCTGCGCGCAGCTCTTTGGCTGCCCCCTTATGGCTCCAGGAACTGCCCCCCCTGCCGCTGGGGGCCCTGCAGGGGGCCGCTCCTGCCTCCAGGCTCCCCACCCTACCCACAAGGACACACTATGGCAGGCACTCTGGGCCAGCTCCCCTCCTGTCCCCCCACCAGGAGGCTAGTCCCATTGCGGCTCTCAAAACACCTGGTTATTGAAGGAATTCTTTTAAATGGCTCTTATCTTTTGGGTGGCTGATCCCTCCCCTGGTGTGACTGCGGTTAGGGTGACTCCTAGTTCTTATCAGTAGATGGCAAAAAGCTTTACAAGGCTGGGTAGCATCATTATGCCCATTGTACAGATGGGGAAAACTGAAACACGGGATGACTTGCCGAAGGTCACCCAGCAGAGCAGTGGCAGAGCTGGGACTAGAACTCAGAGTTCCCAAGTTTCAGGCCAGCGCACTCTACGCTGCCCCCTAATTTGTGCCCTATACCTGTAAGGCTCGGTCCCTTTTCTATAAGAACTCCCGGCCCTGGGGCAGGGCCACTTGAAATGTCCTGGGGCAAACGGCCGGTGAGAGCAGTACAAAACTCTTACCCACTCCTAAAACCTTTCCTCTGACTCAGTCCCTGTTCTCACGGTAACGCCGCTGCTCTGTTCCCAGCCTGCCAGCAGACAGGACTGAACAGAACATGGGTAAGAAGGCGGAGAAATGCTTTCTAGGGGGACGTTTCTCAACCTTTTCAGGATGGTGGCCCCCTAATTAGAGGTCATGTTTTCATGAGCACCCCCGTATATTTACTATAAAAGGATCACCAAATACCACTTCTAGTTTGTGTTGGGGGAGGCTGGCCAAGAATACTTGACCTTGAAGAGTAAGGGAGGGGGAGTGAAATTTTCTTTGCTTTTGGTTGCAGTGAAATTTTCCACACTTATGATCTGACCCAAGGCGATGCTTTTTGCTGTCTCTGGGGCACGTGACCAGGCACACACATTTTCCTCCCTCAGCCAAAGGCTTTTAAAGCTCAGGACACATGATTCCCCCCAAGCTGCCAGGTTCCCACTGTTTCACTTGGAATCAGTGGGAGCGGAAGGTTGTCCAGCCTGTCGGGGCTGAACATCTTCCCCCAAGCCTTTGCAGTGGATTTCACCTACTCTGAAAGTGAATTTAGCAGGCCTGGAGGGAGGCTCCAGGTCTCATCCTTTCAGCAACTTCCAGCTCCAGCTGTAAACTGGAAAAGCAATGTGAGCAACTGCACCTTATTTCTGAAAATCCACCTGTTTCTAGCTGCTTGTCCTACAGAGAATGTAGTAACCTACTTAGCAAGCAGCTCTAAAGGTAGAAGAGCACCACCCCGTGGTTGGAGTTGTATGTTCTCCTGAAGGCTGATCCTTCCATCCCCATCCCGTTGGCATCAAGGTGGCACAGAGCAGAGTGTGTGCCATGAGTGCCCAAATAAAGAACTGTTGGTACAGCCCCTCCTCTGGTCAGAAGCACATAGTCTAAGCTCCCGGAAACCTTCTCCCCTTTTTCAAAACGCCACTTCTCCGGTAATGGAGGCACATCTTGTGGCGAGGCGGCGATGTCTGGTGCTTAGAGCAGAGCCCCTGGGACAGCACAGTCTGAGTGGGGGCCAGTGCTGGCCTGTGCTGCAGGAGGTCTGGCTAGATGACGGGAACTGTCCTTTCTGGCCTTGGTCCGAATCTGTTATGACTCCCAGTGACGTGGCCGTGTTCCCCCTCTGCCAACTGAGGGCCTGAGTGCTCCGAGCTCATGAGCTGAAAAGGCACCAAAGAGACGGTCCAGAATTAGTGTCCTTATGTTACAAGGCTCTTGGAGGGGGTTAAAAATCACCAGGAAGTGGGTTAGGTAATTTCTGGGCAGTTCCCTTCTCCTCCTCCCACACCAAGGGTCTGCAACCTGAGGGTCCAGAGCTGCCCCTTATGGCTCCAGGCACTGGGGCCCCCCCACTACTGGGGATCCTGCAGGGGGTACACCCACGAGGGTACGCTATGGCAGGCACTCTGGACCAGCTCCCCTCCCACCCCCCACCAGGAGGCTAGACCCATTGTGGCTCTCAAAACACCTGGTATTGAAGGAATTTTAAAATGGCTCGTATCTTTTGGGTGGCCGACCCCTGCCCCACACCAATGGGCTGTCCACAGTCGGGAATGGTTAGCACATGGGAGAGCCACTTCCAAATGTCTGCTGAAATGCCATAGCCCAAAGCTCTGCAGACACGCTGTCCCCGCAGAGTGCTATCATCCCCTGGTACTGCACCCTGCTGCCTGGCAGATCCCAAGGCTGGCTCCTCTCTGCTGCCAGGCTTCCTATTCAGGCACAGCTGTGTGGCACTCTCATGGGTGACAGCCATGGAGGAGAATGAGGCCCGTCCCCAATGTCTCCTCTTCATTCCTCCCGCTCAGCCGATCCTGCACCAGTGCCCAGTAAACCTGAGGCACAATGCCCAGGATCTTTTGTGGGAGGCTGCCAGTGCACTGCATGCTGGGAACTGTAGTCTCAGGGGGGCTCTGCCAGCCTATTAAAGATCCGGGTGCTCATCGTTTATACCAGGTTCACGGAGATCTAGCTGCCGTTGGTTGCCGACGCCCCTTCCCTGAAGCTGTTTCTGCTGTTGTCTTGCAGAGTGGCCCGCCAGGTCCTCCAGGCCCAGGCATGCCCCCTGGAGGCAGAGGCCGGGGCCGAGGGCAGGGTAACTGGGGGCCTCCTGGAGGAGAGATGACCTTCTCTATCCCTACTCACAAGTGTGGGCTGGTCATTGGCAGAGGTGAGTGCCCTTTGCCGTCGGTTCACCTTTATGCAGTGATTCCCTGTGTAGCCACACTCTGAGCTCCACTTGCTTTTCCAGGTGGGGAGAACGTCAAAGCCATAAACCAGCAGACGGGGGCGTTTGTCGAGATCTCTCGGCAGCTTCCTCCCAACGGAGACCCCAACTTCAAACTCTTCATCATCCGAGGCTCCCCACAGCAGATCGACCACGCCAAGCAGCTCATTGAGGAGAAGATCGAGGTGGGCGCGGGAGTGGCGTCGGTTTTCATCTGTTCCCTACAAGGGGGAGCAGCTGAGCATGGCGGGCTGAGCTGGGGCACCATGGGTCTCATCACTTATGGGTTATTTCCTCTCTGCAGGGTCCTCTTTGCCCAGTTGGACCAGGACCTGGGCCTGGAGGGCCCCCAGGCCCTGCTGGCCCAATGGGCCCTTTCAACCCAGGACCTTTCAACCCAGGGCCACCAGGAGCTCCCCCACAGTGAGTATTAGAATCTCCTGCCTACTTGGGGTACAGGGGAGAGGGTGCGTGACATGCTGCAAAAGGCACTCAGGGATGATACTGGGTCTGTGTGTAATGGGCTGCCTGTTTGTGGGGAGGGGAACTGGATAGTGGAGTGTACAGGAAATCCCGTACTAGGGTTAGGGTCCCCTCACTTTGGGCCATCCTTCTCCTCTGGGATCAGGAAAAAATAGCCCCAGGTTGTTCAGGGGAAGTTGCTGGCCAAGGGCCCCCTTCTGCCTGCAGAGTCCCATGTGGGGAAGACTGGAGAACGGTAGGACTGCAGAGAGCTGGCACTGGATCTAGATGGGCCAGAAGCAACGCTGCTCACTGCACATGGACGAGCAGTCAGACGTAGCCGGTACCGTGGGTGGGTGGATTTAACCACCAGATCTCCAGTCAGCCGGCCTCTTCCGTCCCCTGGGCGGGTCAGTGGGTGCAGCGCGCTCTGGATTCCATGGTGCTTGGCCCTGTACAAACCCAGCCAGAGGGGAGCAGAGCAAAGCCTTTCCCCTTGGCCCTGCTGGTGCTGCAGGAAGGGGAGCAGGGGTTGTCCCGTACGGTGTGCGTGTCTCAGCCAGGTTCTGCCCCCCCATCCTGCAGTGTGCGGCATCGTCCTTCCTTAACCGCGTCTCCCTGCTTCTGCTTTCAGCCCCGGGGGTCCACCCCCCCACCAGTACCCTCCCCAAGGCTGGGGGAACACCTACCCACAGTGGCAGCCTCCGGCTCCTCATGACCCGAGTAAGTACAGCGAACTGCACCCCCAGGGGCAGGGTCGGCTCCGCAGAGCAGAGGGGCCGGCAGCCCTGTTCCCCTCTGCTCCGTCCGTTCTCACCCGCGGCTCCTTTCCAGGCAAAGCGGCAGCAGCAGCAGATCCCAATGCAGCCTGGGCAGCGTATTATTCGCACTACTACCAGCAGCCTCCTGGCCCCGTGCCTGGGCAGCCCCCAGCTCCAACAGCGCCTCCTGTTCAGGGGGAACCGCCCCAGCCGCCCCCAACCGGACAGTCGGACTACACTAAAGCGTGGGAGGAGTATTATAAAAAACTAGGTAATGCTGCTGGGCTGTGCGAGGGGAATCAATCCATCTGGAGCACGGGGGCTAGGCAGAGCCTTCGGGTTTCAGCCCAGCTCCATGTGCCTGCAGAAAAGCCCCAGTGATTGGCACTTCGTGGCCTCACGCAGCGGCTGAGCATTGAGGGTCCTGAGGACTGAACCCCTCTGGCTTGGGCTGAAGTGGACTGTTTCCCCAGCACGGAGCACTCAGACCTGTTCTGACAAAGGGGCTTCCGAGTGGTGCTGGGGTTCGGCCGCTTGTCCAGCCCCCGGCCAGGTCTCACCCGCTGGGCCAAGGGAGACGGTAATGCTCCTCCTGCCTGGTCTCTGATCCCCGTCTCTGCCCACAGGCCAGCAGCCCCAGCAGCCCGGGGCACCCCCACAGCAGGACTACACGAAAGCCTGGGAGGAATATTATAAGAAACAAGGTGAGTGAGGCCTGGAGCCCAGCTCATGGGGCCACGGGCTGGGCCTGCCCTGTCCTGCCGACTCCCAACTCCCTCCCTTCTCGTAGCAGCTCAAGTGGCTACTGGCGGAGGACCAGGGGCACCACCGGGGCCTCAGCCAGACTACAGCGCAGCCTGGGCGGAGTACTACAGACAGCAGGCTGCCTACTACGGACAGACACCGGGGGCTGGGGGGCCAGTGCCACCACCCACACAGCAGGGACAGCAGGTGAGTGATCGGCCATGTGCCCCACTGCCTGCCTTCAACCCCCCGCTGTAGCTCCTTCTGCCTGGGTGAGAACCTCGCTCCCACAGGAAGCACTTCCTGAGCGGCATCTCTGTGCTCGTGCATCGGCTCCCACATCGGTCGGCGGCGGGGAGTGATCCTACGACACCTCGACCTACAAGCACGAGCCGCCACTGCTTGAGCTAAAGGACCGAGTCCCTTAGCTGGAGCCAGTAGCTGACTCGTAAACCTCTTCTATGGATCCGCCACCAGGTGGCAACAGAGACCCTTGCTGTTCACGCGGCTTTACCTGCCCGCTGCCGCAGACACCGGGGTGGGCTGGCCGCGGAGATGAGAGCTCAGGGAGATGGACAGAACTGGTCAGAGTCATTCTCCAGCTTCTCCTGGGCTCTTAGCTCTGGCTCACAGGTCCGTTTTCAGGGGTAGGACTTCTTAGGAGGGTATGGGGTTATCCCACTGGGGAGGGGGGGGCGTCGTTAGCCCTGGTAGTGCGGGAGAGTGGGTCGTAGTGCGCTTCAAAGCAGAGGAACTTGTTCTTGCTTTCAAAGAGAACCTGGGTTCAGATTCCTGCGTCTGCTCCGAGGTGAGAGCTGCCCTGGGCACGGACCCAGTGACACGGGATTTGGCCCCCTTGGCCTGTCCTGTCCTGCTGGTGCTCTTGGGTCTCGGGCCTGGCTCCGGGACAGGCTCAGTGGGTACATTCCATGGCACCATTTTCTTGCACCGAAGCCTAAAACCAGGTTTCATCCACATTTTGGCCCCTGACTAAGTGACTTGGTTTGTTCTGGCAGTTCCTGGGGACTTCGTTTGGTCCTGCTGGGGCCCAGGCGCCACTTACTTAGCTGCCTAAATATGGACTAAGGACCTTCCTTCCGAAACGCATCTCCGGGCCGAGGCTTTCATCTCCTCTCCAGTCCTGACCAACAGCTAAATTCTCTTCACACTCAACCTGGCCGGTTCCTTTCCAAGCACGCTGCTTCAGCGGTGGGCTCTCCGAGTGTCCAAGGGAGTTGGGAGCCTCCTGGCAGTCTCAGCTCCGCTCCCTAACTTAGCAGCACGTAGTCAGTGCTGTGGCAGCGGAGGGTGACCCTGCATTGCTCTCTCACTCTTCCATCCGTAGCGGTGTCTGTCAGGGGTAACTGACTCCTGTCTCTCTCCCCGATCCTTGCAGGCTCAGTGAATTGAATGTGAACTTCCCACCTGTGAAACCCCTTTTGTTTTTGGAAAGAGAGATGGCCGCTGTTGGGGAAGGGTGCCGGCCTTTGGGTCTGATTGCTGGGTTTCTTAGCGGAACCTCAGCTCCTCCTCCTTCGAGTCTCTTTAAAATAAGAATAAAAAAAATAAGTAAATATAAAAAAAATCCGAATCCTTCATGTTGAGCCAGCTGTAGAAGATAGCGAACTAAAACCGCTGCAAGAATTCAGCCCTCCTGAAACACGTCGCTTTCAGGGTAACATGTTTTTCTTTTCATTTTGTTTTTAAAAAAAATAAAAAAAACTTTACAAGGAGAAAAAAAAAATCACTCTGCTTTTTAGTTAGAGTTGGAACATTCCTCAAATAAGGTGTCGGTGTTTCAGATAAAACCACCCCTTTTCCCCTCCCATTTTCCCACTATTGGGACTGGTCTGTCATGTATTTCGTCTGTTCAAGAGGAAATTGAAACAAACAAACAAATTGTATGCTCAGTTTTTACTTTTTACCGCTTGTTTTTAACTTCACAAATAAATGATAACAAAACCTCCCTGTGTCTGCTGGGTGGTGTCTGTCTCTCTGTCCAGAGGGTTTTTTGAAGCCAATTGTTTTCACGATATAGCTGTTGTAAAACCTGATGAACAAAGAGCTCCTGTGGTTTTTTATAGTTTGAGCAGGCAATTGTGCTTTGTTAAATAAAATGCTTTTTTTCTTTTGAAACCAACTCGGCTGCACTGTTTCCGAACTGAGCAAATGGCGATATGGTGCGTGACACGCGTGCTGCTTGATCTGAGGCGATTTCTGCTGCCGTCCCTCACCGGTGCATTTGAGCTGAGGTTACCCGCGTTTGGGGGAAGGGGCCGCTCCTGTCGGCAGTTCTGAGGAATGGCCAATGCTGGGCTCCGGTGTTGCTGAGCAATCCCAAGGGATTGCAGATTCACTGGTACAGCTGGAATGCACCTTTCTGTACATCCTGCGCTGGCCCCATCTATTTATCCCCTGGGCGCCAGAGCACAGCTGTTATCCCTAGTGGACAGATGGAAAATTGGAGACAGATAGTGATTTTGCCCAAATCCTCTCACTGTGTCAGACCTTGAGCCTGGTTTCTCCAGTTGTAGGCTCGTACTCTAAGCACTGGGCACTGGTTCCTCTTCTGCTTCCTGCAGCCGGACAGACAAACCTCCCTCAGGTCAGGAGGACTCTGGCTGGTGTGGGAGGAGGTTGTCAGCAGCTGATTCACCTGCCTCGCTCTGGAGGGTCAGGGTGGGACATTGCTCCTGTATTTCAAAGGCCAGAAAGGACCTTTGGAACGGTTCTTGTCTCCCCACCTACTAGGAGGTGACGCAGCTCCTGGAATGAGCATCTGGGGGGAGCCTCCCTCGGTGAGGGCAGTTCCTGTGCATCCTCTCTCAGCCTCCCCCTTTTCCCTGAGCTGTGCTGCCAACTCCTGCGGGAGCTGAGCCCACAGCTGAGGGGAAGACACGCCTCAGTCGAATGATGCAGGTGGGGTGGAGGGTGCCAAGTCCCTGCTAGCTAAACCCCCACATGAGGGGGGGAGCGGGAGCCCTTCATGGTAGCCGCTCAGCCTAGCGAGGGCAGAAGTCAGCCCTGCGGGCAGATGGGCCGCTGGGATATTTTTTCTTAACCTGTGACCTGTGCTGAGTCCCTCCCCTCCCACTTGCTGTTGGCTGTTCAGACTCTGTGCAAACCTTGTGCAATGTGTTTGATGTGTGGAAAGCATGTTTCTGTATCAAAGCTGGCGCCTGTTTGGGGCTCTCACTCCAATGTAGCTGAATTTGAATTCACTTTAAAAAAGCAAAAGGATTTTTGGTAATAAACTCGTTGTTTCGATGGATTTGGTCTTCTCTTGGCTGCTGCTTGTCACCTTCGAAGAACCCCACCCGCGGGTCTCTGCCCCACTTTCTGCTGCTCCTCCGCCAGGGCGAGTTGGAAATGTGTCGGTCTCATGTGGGGGGGTTACAGCCCATCTTAGTGCTGCAGAGGGGGGTCCTGCCTATAGGGCCCTGATTGGGGGGGGTGAGTGAACCCGTTAGCTCAGCGCAGGCCTTTCCTTGGCTGGTGTCTGCCGCAAAGCAACCTTTGTGGTGCTACGGGCCGAGTTCTGGACGCTGTGCTCCTTCCCCTTGCCCCCGCTCCTCCCTTGGCACCCGCCCTCTGCCACTCGTGGGATTGTTTCTGTGCTCCTAGGCCCCTGCCTCTCTGGTTCTAAAGCTGGGGCCCGGCTGCTTGTACAGGTCTCTGCTGCGGGTGGGGGACCTGACCCATCAACCGGGGCAGGGGGTGTCAAGGCTCAGCCCGGAGCAGGAACTCACGAGCCTCCTGGGGTGGAGCAGCAGCTAGGGCCCAGCTGGGGGGAGGACAGCACAGCGCCATGCGGCCGGAAGCCGAGCCTTTTATTTGAACACAGCCCCGGTCGCGGGGGCAGAGGCCGGAGCCTGGCTTAAAGGAGACCGTCGATGACAGAGCAGCATTTGGTGAAGATGGCGTCTTCCGGCTCCTCGCCAAGAATCTGCAGGACATAAACGGCACATGGCAGGGGTCCAGCGCCTCTTCCCTCTTCTGCCCTGGGCCTGCCTGAGCACCCAGCCACGGGCCTAGGTGCCCTCCCCTTGGGGAAAACAGTGCATTGGGGGGGGGTGCTCACAGCTACGGCGAGGCCCAGGCCCTTCCTCCCCCTGCCCTGGGCCCGGCCGGGGACTCCGGAGCAGCCTGGTCCCAGGGGCCCGCATGGTTGCTCAGGACAGGGCTGGTGCCAGCGTCTCGGATCCTGCTAACCCCAGCACTGTGGTGAAGAGGGGGCACGGGAAGGGCCAGCCCTGACGGCTCCCCTTCACTCCCACCCCACGGCACCTCCTCCCTCCAGCAACTTGCTCCATTTGCCTCCAGAGCCCTCCCCCCATGCAGGAAGCCAGAGGCTGGGCTGGGGGGAGAAGGAAGGGTGGGGTGGGGTGGAAGAGGGGATGGGCGCCTGCTCCCCCCAGCCTACGTTTCTGAGCAGGTTCTTGTGCTGGTAGTAGGCGATGAGCGGCTCACACAGCGAGTAGTGAGTCTCCAGCCGCTGGCGGATGCTGGCCTCATGGTCGTCGGCCCGCTGGCCAGTCTGGCCCCGCAGCAGCAGCCTCTGAATCATGGTCTCCGTGGAGCAGTCGAACACAATCACGATGTTGGGAGGACGCCCCACCTGCAGCAGGGTAGTCTCTGATCAGGGGGGTCAAGGCCTTGGGGCTGACAGGCTCCTTCCTGGGCACCCATCCCGGGGAAGGGGGCAGCCCCTGGCCCAGGGGAGACGTGGGCACCCGATACAGATAATTGACCCCCCCCAGGCCAGCACATCGTGGCTCCCTGTGGGGAAGGGATGCTGGGGCCTGCAGTGCGGGGGGATCTAAAGTTCTGCCATGTGCTCAGCCTCCCCCACTTACATACACCTGCTGGGTCCCAGGCCCAGCCCCCCACCCCCCAGCCCGCTGGTCCTTCCTGCCCCTGTGGGCTGCGCTCCCAGCACGGGGCACGTACCAAGCGCTCAAACTCCTTGGCCTGGGTGAGTTCGCGGGGGAAGCCGTCGATCAGGAAGCCCTTCGCCTCCTCTCTCTTCAGCATGTTGTCGTTCAGCAGGTCGAGGACGAAGCCCTGGGGAGACGGGAGCCCTGCCCCTCAGCGCTGTGGGGAAAGGGCTTTGTCCAAAGCCTGGCCCCTGCATTCCCCTGCCCAAGGGACTCAGCCCAGCACTGGAGGGACACCAGAGCCTCGTTCAGCTCTTGTCCTCTCCTGGGCAACTGCTGGGGGGGGGGGGCTGGGTAGCTGAGCCCCAGCAAACTCATTTCACACAAGCACCAGCCCCCAACTCGCTGCTGGGCTGGATCCAACGGGGAGATAGGCCATTAAAGGCAGAACAGTCCCTGGGAGGGGAATGAGCATGTCCAGCAGGGAAGGGAGCAGGGGCAGAGAGCGTCTGGCCAGGGATGACACCTCAACCCTCTGGGCTCTTTTGCGGCCTGGGAACATTTCTTCAGACCCCTGGAAGTGCCAGGAGCTGAGCTGACTGGTGGGATCATTCCCGGGATGGGGGAGCCGGACTGTTGTAATTACCGACGGCACGAGTGCTCCTTTCAGCATGATGTCCTTGATCTGTCTCCCCTGGCCCGTGGGCCGGCCGGCTTCCGCCCGCAGCAGGTTCCCCACGCCCAGGTGCTGGAACTCATACTTGGCGGCCAGCCTCTCGCACTGCGTCCCTTTGCCAGAGCCTGGGCCTCCTATCACGAAGATGATCGTTTGCGACTTCAGCTTCTCTGCAGCAAGAGACCGAGATCGGGCGGAGGGGAGGGGTGAGGATGGGGTGTCTCCTCGATGGGCACAGCTGTTAGCTAACCGGCTGGAAGCTGGAGTGCCTGACCCCGGTTTGGTCTACTCAGCAACTCCCCCATCTCAACCGTGTGGTAGACATCAGCTGTGCAAAACCCTTGTGAATTTAGTGCTGGGTGGCAGCCCTGGACCCCCTTCCGTGAGCCTCTCATTGCTGGCACCACTGGGCCTCAACGCGGCCCCAGACAGACCCTTCTCGTGGGAAGCCGGCTCTCTGGGGCCCATCCCCCCCATGAGTTGGTGGATGTGGCGCTATGTCCATTAGGAACTAGCCTGAGTGTCCAAGCTGTGTGATGGGAGTCACAGCCCACTCCCCGCTGGTGCCCGGGAAACTGCAACGGTATAAAGAGGAGCAGAAATTGTGCCGAAGCCTTTCAGTCCAAGCCAGCGCGTTCTGCCACCTCCATAGCAAGGCCCCCGAGCCAGCCAAGGCTAACCGCCCACTGAGCTGTTTACAAAAGCCAAGAGTCCAGTGCCTAAGTCTCCTAAACCCTCGCGGCTCTTTCGCAGCCTTGGAACATTTCTTTAGGGCCCTGGAAGAGCCTGGAGCTGAGCCCGTCAATCATGCTCTAGAGCGGCGGTTCTCAAAGTGGGGCTGCAACCCCCATTTCGATGGGGTCACCAGGGCAGAAAGCCTGAGCCCGGAGCTCCCGACATCAGTCTATCAGCTCCAGAGACAGCAGGGGGCTGAAGCCCCCACCTTCCAGATCCAGAAGCGATGTGGGGCTGAAGCCTGGAACTCTGTGTGCAGCAGGGGGCGAAGCAATTTAGCTTGGGGGGTAACTGCCTTGCTCTCCACCCAACACAGCACTTCCTTTGCAATGGCTCCACCTGTGTTTACCTGGCAGTCCTCTCCGCACATGAGGTGTTGGAACCAATTTGAAAAGTTGCTGTAGAAATCATTTGAGCAATGAACCGTTGGCGGAGGAAAAGCAGAGGAAAGACAGTGAAGGGCATCGATTGCCACTTGCAACAAAAGAGGGGTTGATAATGAGGATCCGATCAGCAGCAAAAAAACTACGAAGCAGCAAATGTGATCCAAAATGTTGGGAATATGGATTTACATGGAGTAGTTTTCAGGAGGACCCCACGGCCGCAGTGTGTGGGGAAGCTCTGGCAAAGGAGAGCTGAAAACCCTCAGCAATGTTGCCACACTTGCAGACACGGCCCGGTTCTCTGCAAAGAAAACCACTGAACGTGTTTTCAGTGAAAACTGGGAGAACGAAAGGACCAGACGGCAGTCCTGAGAATGGTGGGGCACCTTTTGTTGGGTCCTATTTCGAGAGCTAAACGCGGGAATCTGCACGCTACTGGAGAAACTCTTTTTCTGCCATGCACCAAGAAAGTGGGGGCACAGTGCAGAGAGAGAGTGAGAAAGGCAAAAAGTCAAGCTGAGCTGGACCTTGCGAAGGGAATTAAAACCAATAGTAAAAGGTTCTTTAGCCATATAAATAGGAAGAAAAAGAAAGAAGTGGGACCGCTAAAAACTGAGGATGGGGTGGAGGTCAAGGATAATCTAGGCATGGCTCAATGTCTAAATAAGTACTTTGCATCTGTTTTCAATGAGAGTGAAGTTGAGCTGGGGGGGTAGAGGTGGGGAAGCTAATGGGAATGAGATCATGAATGTGGAAATTACCATACCTGAGGTAGAAGCCAAACTTGAGCTGCTGGATGTGACTAAATCGGGGGCCCAGACAATCTCCATCCGATACTAAAGGAACTGGCTCATGAAATTGCCAGCCCTTTAACGAGGATTTTGAATGAATCTCTAAACTTGGGGGTGGTACCGTATGACTGGAGAATCGCTAATGTAGTTCCTATTTTCAAGAAAGGGAATAAAGATGATCCGGGTACCTACCAGCCTGTTAGTTTGACCTCGGTAGTATGCAAGGTCTTGGAGAAAATTTTGAAGGAGAAAGTACTTAAGGCTGTAGAGGATCACGGTAACTGTGATAAAATACAACATGGCTTTACAAAAGGGAGATCGTGCCAGACCAACTTGATCTCCTTTTTTGAAAGGATAACAGATTTTTTAGATAAAGGGAATGCGGAGGACCTAATTTACTTAGATTTCAGCAAGGCATTTGATACAGTTCCACATAGGGAGTTATTAGTTAGGTTACAGAAGATGGGGATTAATATGAATATAGTAAGGTGGATAAGGAACTGGTTAAAAGGGAGACTACAGCGGGTCATACTGAAGGGTGAACTGTCCAGCTGGAGGGAGGTTACCAGTGGAGTCCCTCAGGGATCTGTCTTGGGACCGATCTTGTTCAACCTTTTTGTTACTGACCTTGGCACAAAAAGTGGGAATGTGCTAATAAAGTTTGCGGATGACACCAAGTTGGGAGGTATTGCCGATACGGAGAAGGATTGGGATACCATACAGAAAGATCTGGATGACCTTGTAAACTGGAGTATCAGGAACAGAATGAAATTTAATAATGGGAAGTGCAAGGTCATGCATTTAGGGACCAATAACAAGCATTTTTCCTATAAGTTGGGGACGCATCAGTTGGAACAGACTGAGGAGGAGAAGGATCTGGGAGTACTGGTTGATCATAGGATGACTATGAGCCGCCAATGTGATGTGGCCGTGAAAAAAGCTAATGCGGTTCTAGGATGTATCAGGAGAGGGATTTCCAGTAGAGACAGGGAGGTGTTGGTGCCGCTGTACAAGGCACTGGTGAGACCCCATCTGGAATACTGTGTGCAGTTCTGGTCCCCCATGGTTAAAAAGGATGAATTCAAATTGGAACAGGTGCAGAGAAGGGCTACAAGGATGGTCTGTGGAGTGGAAAACCTGCCCTATGAGTGGAGACTCAAGAAGCTTGGCTTGTTCAGCCTAACCAAAAGAAGGCTGAGGGGGGATATGATTGCTCTCTATAAATACATCAGAGGGATTAACATCAGGGAGGGAGAGGAATTATTTGAGTACAGCACCAATGTGGACACCAGAACAAATGGTTATAAACTGTCCATCAAGAAATTTAGGCTTGAAATTAGATGCAGGTTTCTAACCATTAGAGGTGTAAAGTTCTGGAATAACCTTCCAAGGGGAGTTGTGGGGGCAAAAACCATAACTGCTTTCAAATCTGAGCTTGAGAAATGTATGGAGGGGATGGGATGATTAGCCTATTTTGGAAATTGACTGATATTTGGCTACATGTGGTGGATTTACAAGTGGCCTACGAGGGGAGAGTACGTGGTGTGGGTTCTGAGTTATTACAGAGAATTGTTTCTTGGGTAACTGGCTGTTGAGACTTGCCCACGTGCTCAGGGTTTAACTGATCGCCATATTTGGGGTTGGGAAAGAATTTTCCCCCAGGGCTGATTGGCCTGGGCTCTGGGGGTTTTTCGCCTTCCTCTGTAGCACAGGGCATGGTTCACCTACCGGTGAATTCTTTGTATCTTAAAGTCCTTAAATCCTGATTGAAGGAGGTAAATAACTCAGTGATAGGTCGGTGGCCTATTGCTGGAGTGGGTGGGTGAGGTCTTGAGGCCGGCATTGTGCAGGAGGTCAGACTAGGTGATCGCACTGGTCCCTTCTCACCTTACAGTCTATGAGATTGGATCGCCGTGTTTAACGACGCTGCTGCCAGGCACAGCCACAGTCTGGCAAATGACGTGACTGGACAAGCGATCGCCCAAGACGAACAAAGTCCTTTTTTCCCGTTCAAGTTAACGAATCGATGGGCGTGGGGTGCACATGCTGACATACATAAAATTGGAGAACGACAAAACAATGCAAGAGGAATGTCTGTTCTGTGGGCCATTACCACAGCATGCTACAGGGGAACAGCCCCTCGTACTCTTAGATGCTTTTGTCTCTGATTCTGGCTTGGAACGGCAGCGCTGTGTAGGAATCTGCTTGTGTGATGACTGGAAGATACAATGGGCTAGTCACTGGGGCGCAGGCTGTTGCACTGCAAGCAGTTCGGACTCACCGTATTATAAATAAGCAATCCCTAGTTGCAAAAAGAAATAAATAATCCATCCGCACAGTCATCAAGGGGAGCTCAACAAGCGTGTATCTGTTTGGAGCTGCGTGTGATAGCGCCATCAGGTTTTTTTACCACGCAGAAGTTTGGTGGCTGTCCCCGGGAAAGGTTCTCAATCATACGAGCTCAGAGAAGTGAGAATTTTTCTGTCAGACAGATTCCCCACTGGCCGAACGTTCGCAGATTCTACGTGGCTTCCTTTGTCAGTTTACCTGGCAGACATTTTTGAATGCTTAAATGTGTTAAATACCTCACTCAAGGATGAGACACTTCCGTCTTTTCTCTCACTGAGAAAACTGAAAGTTGGATCAAGAAACTTTCCTGGTGGTATGGGTGAGTTTTTGGATGAAAATGCCTTGCCAAAGCAGGATTGGCAACCCGTTACCACCCGCCTTAAACTGCAGTTTCAGCAGTGCTTCCTTGAAAAGGGTTGGAAAATAGAAATCCCGTTAACACAGAACCTTCCATGTAATCAGGTTCCAAAGGGGGAACCGTGTTAGTCTATTGCAGAAAAACAAACAGAGTCCTGGGCCCTTGTAAATGTTAGTCTTTAAAAGTGCCCCAGGACTCCGTCTGTTTTTAACGCAGAAGGGATTGCAAGTGCTCTTATGTCACTTACAGCAAAAGAAACACAAATGGCCCTTTCCTATTATGAGATGTTTTGGCTGAGATTTTCTGAGCAACCTCTTGCTAACTTCTGGATTTCTGTGTGAGAAGAATATTCAGAGCTGTCATCTCTAGCCCTGAAAGCACCTGTGCCGTTTTCATCCACCCACCAGTGTGAAGCTGGCTTTTCAGCACTGACCTTCCTAAAAATAAAATACTGGGCCCATCTCGCTGGTGAAAATGACCTCCGTCTTTACCTCAGCTGCACAGAGCCCCAGTTCAAGGGTTTGTGTTCAAGCTCACCCCTCCCACTAGTGCATCTTTATATTTTTTGCTGCTGCCTATAAAGATTGGCTTGTGATTATCTTGAGAATTAAGACATTTAGTGGCTACTTTTGTAACACACTTTTTATTTGAAAGACTAACTATTCTGAGTAACACAGGGCACTGGAGTCGTGTACTCATGTTTCATGATCTCCACTCTGTAGAATAAATAGGCAGTCAGGTCATTCAGATGCCTTGGGGGGCAATATATGAGCATAGATTGAAATCTAGCTGAGCATGTCTTCAATTCCAGCCTGGATAAGCTGGTGGAGGAGCTGGGCCAGACCTTGTGATAGCAGACTGGCTTCAACTTGTATTGAGAGGCCTTAAAAAGCCAACCTAGCTCACCTGCTCTATTGCAGGTGCTGAAAAATACTGTGTTTTTCTTTCTCAGAAGGAATTTAGTGCCGTGACGAGGCTTGGATTGATAACGTTAGGGTTCAGAATCCAGAATTAACCTGCAGAACTGGGACCGGCTCTTATTCATCCAGGAATGCTGCCATACATGCAGGGGGGAGAGGCACTCCCAGTTCATGTGCATCCATCCCTACCATGGTGGGGTGAGATGACCGTTGGTCTCCACACCCAGTCATTCCTCAGCTGCTCTGCTGGGACAGGCCCCGGATGAGGGAGATGAGCCCTGGCTGCGATTGTTCTGGGCTCAGATGTTCTCTGGGAACACCAGGAAGAATCCTTCCTCTTCCCCCTGACTTCTCACACCAAGTTGGGAATGGATTCCAGGTAGTCAGGCTGGGCTGGGGCTCCCACTCCCATCTGCCCTTGCCTCCTCCATGCCTATTGCAGAAAGATCAGGGCAAACCCAGGGCCCAGCCCCCTCCCCGTAAATCCCAGCTAAGGCAAAGTGCTGCCAGTAACCACACATGGTTCTGGAGCCAAATGCCCTTCTATTGACCTGCTGGCCCAAGTAGGATTTCGTAAGATTTATATGGTAACAAGACAACACATTAAAGCCTCCCTCAGGCCCAAGAGCCCAGCCTCCCCCATTCCTGGGCAGGTTTTCCATGCCCCATAACATAAGGGCCCAGCGCTCTTAGCTCTACCCACTAGACCGCACTCCCCATATGCCTGGAATGGAGCCCTGGTATCCTGACTCCCTGCGTTCTAACCAGTAAGAGATCCCCATTCGTACACATTGGTACCCCGAGAACACAGAAAGACACCTCCTCCACCCACCCCCAAGCCAGCTTGTCATTTACCCTGCATTTCAGGTTTCAGGGGCTTGGCAGTTTTAGGAAGCCGGCCCTGGCAGAGTCCCATCTTCCAGGGTGCAGACCGTTCCCCTGCTGCACTCCTTTCCGGGGCACCCCCAAGGCGCCGCCCTGGCCTGCAGCCCTCAAGCTCCCATGTAAAACTAATCTGGCCATTTTAGCCAGGACCCTGCTGCTTAGCCAGCCGGTCTTTCTGATGTCACAAGGCAGCCATGAGCTGGCCTGTTGCATGGGGACAGGAGGGAGTTGAAGCCAGTCGGTGCTGGAAGCAGGGGGAGCGGGAGAAGAAGCCAGAACACATGGTCCAGTGACCAGAACCCTGGAATCAGGAGACTTGGGATCCACCCTGGTGGGTGCCTCAGTTTCCCCCAGGGGAAGGGGCTATTTCCCCAGCTCCGAGAACCGGGGATGGGCCTGCTCTGTCCACTAGCCCATTGTTAGCCACGCCGCCCGCACTAGCAGCCCCTGCCCCTCTGGCCTGGGCGCGAGAGGAAGGAGAAGGGCCTAGGGCGCGACGGGCAGATCTGCAGGGACTGCGCCGGAGCTAGGGGCAGGGACGGGCCTGAGGCCTTTGTCTGGGACCTGCCCAGCATCACGGTAGAGAATCTGTATGACCCCCGCCCTGGGGGGACAGACCCCTGGGGAGGGACAGACCCCCGTACCCCCTGATCCCTGCCCTGGGGGGTCAGACCCCCGTATGCCCTGGGGAGGGACCCCCGGCCGGGGAGTGCAGGGGGGGGGCCCTATATCCCCCCTTCTGTCCCCTCCCCATGGCCGAACCAGGCCCCATATCCCCCCCAGCCAGGCGGGCCCGGGGGTGATGGGCCCAGTATCCCCCCCACACCTGCCACATGGGGCGGGGGGCTCAGCGCCTGCCCCCCCCAGCCCTGGTCCGAGGGCCCGGCCCCCCCTCCAGCCCATGGCAACCAGGCCCCATCTCCTCCCACCCCACCGCCGGGCAGGGCTGGGGTGAGGCAGAGAGAGCTGCTGCCCCCTCCCACCTGGGGGGCGGGGCACGGCCGTGCCGGTTCCCACGGCAACCAGCCAGAGAGGCCGACTTCCGGTGAGAGGAGACCCAGCTTCCGGTCATGCGCAGTGAGCAGCGCCGGAGGCCTGGAGTCCGGTGTGTGTGTGTCTGTCAGTCAGCCGCCCGGCGGCGACTCCCCGCAGGTGGGGGAGGGGTCGGGCAAGAGTCAGTGAGGCACTTGGGGGCAAAGGTCACTGGGGCGGGTGGCCGTTGGGGGGACCGTTGGGGCGCGGGTGACGTCAGAGGGGGGGCTGTGGCGGGGAGGCCCCTGGAGGCCAGGCTGTGGGGGAGGAGCTGAGCCCTGGGGGTCTGTGGGGGGAGGGGCTGAGCAGTGGGGGACTATGGGCGGGGCTGAGCCGAGGGGGGGGTGGGGCAGGGGGGGGGGCTGGGCAGTGGGGGGGCTATGGGGAGGGGCTGAGCAGTGGGGGGGGCTGAGCCGAGGGGGCTGTGGAGGGGGAGGGGCTGAGCAGTGGGGGGGCTGAGCCGAGGGGGGCTGTGGAGGGGGAGGGGCTGAGCAGTGGGGGGGCTGTGGAGGGGGAGGGGTGACTCTCAGTCGGGATGGGGCCGTGGACTCTGTCACTCGGTGCCCTGTGGGGTCTGGCCCCAGCTAGCTGGCCCCGTTCTGTTCTCCCCTGTGGCTTTGCAGGGCTCTGACCCGTTCGCCTCCCTGAGCTGGGACTCGAACCCAGGACTGCTGGTTCCCGCCCCCGGCTCCTCCAGCTGAGGTTCTGGCCCCGGGCACCAGTCCCCAAAGTTCTCGTCCCCCTTCCCAGCCTGCTGCCTCTTCCTTCCCATGCTTGCTCTGCTGACCCCTTTGACGCACCAGCTTTTTGTTTCTCTCTCAGAACCTTTTGGGGAAGCACAGGCGGATGCGCGCAGCCCTGTCTCTGCCAAAATGACCTCCCTGGTAAGTTCTCCGATTCCATCACAGGCCCTGGTTTGGGAAGTAGGCGCTGCGTCTTTGGCCTAGGCTGATATGCCTGTCCAGTCCGGCATGCAGTCCAAGTGCCTCAGAGGAAGCTGCCAACCCCTCATCACCTGTTATATGGGGATCCCTTCCTGACGCCAGCTGATTAAGAGGCCTGAAAGCCCTTGTCAATTTTTCCTTGGTAAACATTATCACTAGACTTGTGACTGTATCCTGTCTGCTTAAATGAGTTTCTTTGGTCCAGCTCCTCACTTCCATTGTTTTTGGGTGAAGTGTGGAGCCTAAATACCTTTGAGGAGTTGGGTGTTTGCCTCCATAATCCCCTGCAGTGATGAGTTCCACAGATTAACACGAGAATAGAATTTCTTTTTATCTATGTTAAACTTGTTGTCTCTTAATATCATTAGGGTCCCCAGCTGTTGTATGGGATAGAGCTCCCTAACTACCCCTCTGTGTGCTGATGTACACCTCTGACATGAAACCTCAATCTCTGTTCTCTCCCCAGGGGACGAGTAGCCAGTCGGTTACAGAGTATGTGGTGCGAGTGCCCAAGTGAGTCCTCTCTTTAATTTCCTGGCCCTTGCTGAAATCCTGTCTCCCTGGGGAAAATATAAAGCCAAGGTTTAAGATATCAGAGTTCCAGGGGAGTTGAGAAGAGTGAAGATGGGGGAGAGTGTCTTGTGTTGTTAGGTTAAATCAAGCTTGTGTCACTGTTACCTGACAATGGACGAACCGAGCTGTGGATGTCAGCCCGTCTCCCCATCTGTCCAGCCTTCGTTTTGTTTGATCTAACAATGTGCTGAGTCCTAGGCCATGTGCGTTAGGTGTATTACTGTACATCTCCCAACTGAGATCAGGCCCTTTAGTCCCAGACCTGCAAGGCGCCTGCCCTGAACAGCTCCCAGTCTCAGTAGGCAAAGGGTGGGATGGGAAACTGAGGCACAGCGAGGGAATGTGGTTTGCCTAAGGCCACCCAGTTGGGCAGGGCTGGGAGTAGAGCCAGTCCCATGCTACCTGTTGTCTCCAGTAAACTGGCTCCTCCTGCACATGCACTCTCTGACTCAGATGTCTGTCCCTTCTCTCGCTGCAGAAACACACCCAAGAAATACAACATCATGGCCTTCAATGCCGCCGACAAGGTCAACTTTGCCACCTGGCACCAGGTAGATGCTGCTGTGACCGTGCTCTAGGCCCACCTGGCACACAGCAAGGAAAGCCTGGCTGTTGCTTGGAGGCACTTCCGAGTCCCAAGCTCGCTCTGTGCTGACGACACGGTTGCTCGAGTGAGGTGCTGGACTCAGATGGGTCTGTAGCTGAGGCTGCATCTGGTGCCAGGGCCTGCTAGCAAGGCTAGAAATACCAGATTCAGTGTCCTACATCATGCATTGGTCAACGGGGAGGCTGTTTTCTTGACCATGCTGGGGAACAACATCAGGGCCCTCTGGCCTCGCCTCCTGCACTGATTGATTCCTGACACTGCTGAGGGAGGAGAGGCTGTCTCAATGCCGTGGCACAGGGTCCCAGAAGGTGAAGCCCAGTGGTTGCTCTGGAATTTGGCACGCAGAGCTGAGGGTGGCCTGGGCTTGGGTCACCCCATGTACTGTGAGTGCGTGATCATCGGTAGCCACGTGGTGCAGGGTGCTGAGTGGGTACTGCTGGGCAGCACTGGGGGCCTTGATGCAGCAAGGGGACCAAGCACGTGGTTTTTGTCTTTCCCCCGGGATGGGGAGGTGATGTTTTCCTTTGCTCCCTCCCCAAGGCGAAAATGGAACGAGATCTCAGCAACAAAAAGATCTACCAGGAAGAGGAGATGCCAGAGTCGGGGGCCGGCAGCGAGTTCAACCGCAAGCTGCGTGAGGAGGCACGCCGCAAGAAGTACGGCATCGTCGTCCGGGAGTTCAAGCCAGAGGACCAGCCCTGGGTCCTCAAGGTCAATGGCAAATCTGGGCGCAAGTGAGTGAGGGTCACATTGCACTCCGTCGGCACAGGGCATTGGCCTGCCACCACTGGATCCCAACCTGCGAGCCCCTACAGCCTGTGTTGGCCAGGCTCATCATCCGCTCTGTGATACAGCCACTCCTGGGGGATGGATTGCATGGGCATCTGGGGAATCATTAGCCCAGCTAGATTCACCTTCCCCCGGAGGGAGGGTTAGAGTGGGGGACTGTCTCATCTCATGCCGTGGGTCACTGGAAGAACCCAGAAAACCTTGGTTGCTGTGTCCCTGTTATAACCACTAGCCCTCACTCCTTCACAGAGCCAGGTGTGGACCTAAGAATCCTGCTTGCCCAGTCACCTTGCTTTAACCACTAGTCTCCTCTCCCTTCCCTGAGCTGGGAATAGAATCCAGGAGTCTGGTTTCCAGCCCGAAGCCATTGGAACAGATCCCTGGTGCCCCCTCCCCTGAATCCTACTCTTCCTTTCTCTGGTGCCCAGGTTCAAAGGGGTGAAGAAGGGTGGTGTGACTGAGAACACATCCTACTACATTTTCACACAATGCCCTGATGGCGCCTTCGAGGCCTTTCCTGTCAACAACTGGTACAACTTCACCCCCGTAGCCAAACACCGCACCCTGACGGCCGAGGAGGCGGAGGAGGAGTGGGAGCGGTGAGTGAGGGCATGGGCTGTCCCTGTCTTGCTGTCATGAGGAGCAGAACCCAGGGATCACAGCGTCCATTTCTCCAGTCACTCCACCCTACTCCCCTTCCTAAGTGGGGAACAGAACCCAGGAGTCCTGGCTGCCAGTCCCCTGCTCTAACCATTGGACCCAAAGAGGAATGGGTCCAGGGATTGAGGGACACAGGAAAGTCTGTGCTCTGGGCAGCTCTGAGCTGGAGGATGGGATGGGGGCGCAGTGTCTAGGTAAGGCTGCAGCTGAGGTCCTTGGGGCCTGTATGGTGTAACAGGGTGGGGACCCTCCTCTGGGTTCTGCTTTAGGGGTCCCTTGGGTGCATCCCTGGGCCCAATCTCCTTTCCCTGTGGATCATAGGGATCTGGGGGAGTCCCTTCTCCCTGCCCACCTGCCTATGCAATCCCAGCAGCAGTCCTGTAGGGCCGGGCTTTCACCCCACCAAGGCAGAGCCCCTCTCCTCTGCGGTGAGGCCAAGCCATGGAGAGGCTCCCACCTCCAGTGTCCTCACCCTCCACCCTCTTCCTCCCAGACGGAACAAGGTGCTGAACCATTTCAGCATCATGCAGCAGCGGCGGCTGAAGGACCAGGATGATGAAGAGGAGGAGAAAGAGAAGAAGGCCAAGAAGAAGAGCAGCGAGCTGAAGATCCACGACTTGGAGGATGATCTGGAGATGAGCTCGGACGAGAGCGAACTGAGTGATGCGGATGGTGAGGGGTCCCCAGGGGCTGAGCCAGCCCTGCTGCCCCAGGCCACCAGCCCCTGAGGTCACTGAGCCTGCCCTGGGCCTGCAGCCTGGGTTTTCTCACTCCCTTGCCTGGAAAAGACTGGGTGGGCAGGCCTGTGTCATGAGCCCTGCCGTCCCCTCCCCTGTGGCCCAGAGGCGCTGAACAGCCCCAGCTCACTCTTTGTGTCCCATTGGGACTGGATCCTGGCTGACTCCTGTGCCTTCAAAGTATGGCGCCCTGAGAGCCTGCAGCCTGTCCCCACGTATTGTCCGGGAGTCCTGGTCCTAGGCCCCTCCCTCGCACCCCATCACTCCCCGTCTCTCATTGGGTTGGTGGCTGCTGGCTTTCTACGGGGCTGTCACCTCCACCCACCAGCTCTTGCCAGCCCCTGGCTGGCTCAGTGGCATATCTCTCATAATGCAGGGGAGAAGGCGGCCAAGCCCAAGAAGAAAACCCCGTTGACTAAGAAGAAGAAGAAGAAGAAGGGCTCGGATGATGAGGCCTTTGAGGATAGCGATGATGGGGACTTCGAGGGGCAGGAAGTGGATTACATGTCAGACGGATCCAGGTACGGGTGGGGCCTTTGGGGCCGGACACATTCACCACTCCTGGTCCCGACAGGATGCCTGGGTCCTCACCTGGGGCTGACTGTTCCCCAGCTAGGCAGGGAGTGTAGATCTCTGCTGCTGCCTGTGGTCGCTCTTCCGCAGGGCAGGCTCCCTTGTCGCCCACACTTCACTCCCTTGCGGGCCTGGTTGCATCCATTAACTCAGGCTTCCTCGGGGTGGGGTTCTTGTCTCTTGCAGCAGTTCACAGGAGGAGGTGGCGGTAGGGAAGCCCAAGGTGACGAAGGAAGAGGATGGTCCCAAAGGTTTGTGGCAGATACGGGGCCCTGGTTGGCATCACTGCCCACCAGAGTTCAGTGGGGTGCTCGGCACCATCACCGCTGGGGCTGGTCAAAAAGTCTCCCCTGAGGCTGCTTTTCAAGGGCTCCTTGGGTTTTCAGTGATGCCCTGCAAGGAGCCTCAGTTTTTCCAGAAGTTCAGTGGTTTTAATAGAAGACAGCAGTGGCTGGGCTGTCCCGGTGCCTCGGGGAATTTCAATTCAGTTATCCCCCGTCCCTGTCCTCTGTGGCGTGAGCTCCCATCCAGACTGCATTTCCCTCTGTGCCCGAGGGTGAGGAATGGCCCATAACTACCACCTCCCCTCACCAAAGGGGAGCCCACGGTGCATTGTGGGAAAAGTCCTCTGATGACCTAGAGAGGAGACCGGGAGCTCCTTGTGGTGGCACTTCCAAAGGGAAAGATTTTACGTTTGGGCTGAAATGTGTTGGTATCTAAATGGGAGGAATGGGGCCGCAGCCCGGCCATTTCTAGGCCTGAGATCTTGTGTGGCTGTTGGCCACGCACAGAGAGGGAGACGTGTACCCATGTCACGTTTCTGTGATCCAGACCACCACACGGCTTCTGATGCCTGTTGCCGTCCCCCTCACCTTGACAGCTCCCAACCTGGCTTAGGGGGTGTTTGCTTCTAGGACCAATTGGTGCTGAGCTCTTCAGAGCTAGGGACAGGACTGCAGGGTAAGAATGGGGCCCTGGGCTGGGAACGCCCAGCACGAGGGCTTGGCGGGGAGGTGTCACTGCTCCTCTGGGAGCCTTGAATCTGGGAAGCCCTTTTTCCTTGAGATTGCTGAGGCATGTTAGAAGTAGGGTAAGGTCCTATGGACCTGCCACAACCCACCCCCTGAGCCAGGCTCGACTGCTGCAGTGTGGCTCCTTCCTCCCCTCTGAACCTACTGTCGGCTGGCCCACAGGGATTGACGAGGCAAGCGAGAGCAGCGAGGAGAGCGAGGAGGAAAAGCCTACAGAGGAGAAGGAGGAGGAGGAAGAGGAGAAGAAGGCCCCCACCCCTCAGGAGAAGAAGAAGAAAAAGGGTGAGTGTGTCTGGCGCGGGTGCGGGGGGGGCAAGGGTCATGATCTCAGCGTACTACATCCAGCAATGAGCTAAACAGGGTCTCAGTGGGGAGTGTGAGGTCTAGAGGTCAGAGCAGGGGGCTGGAATCCAGAATATTTGGGATCTGTCCCTGGCTCTGGGAGGGGAGTGAGGTCTAGGGATCAATGTGGGGACAGGGGACTAGGACACCTGGGTTCTTTCCCCAACTACCGCTCAGTCTCTCAAACCCAAACCCCTTGGTCACTTTCCCTCCCCTCAGACAAGGCTGGCACTGGGTGTCTGGCTGGGAGCTATGAAAGCGCTTTGAGATCCCTGCAAACCCTCCCACTTAACCCTTAGGGTGCTGGTATTTACCAGGCAGCCTCCTCCAAAAGGAGCTGCAGAGGGGACGGATTCCTTCCTGTGCTGCCCCACATCCCTTCCCCATGCTGATGCTGTGCCAGCTGGCCCAAGAGCAGGAGAGTTCCCCCACTGGGGTGTGCTCTGGCTGGTGTATCTCCCCCATTTCACGGCCTGAGGTCTCTGGCTGGCCTAGAACAGGCTTCCTCTGGACTGACTGTGCTGAGCACAAAGCCCTGGGGTGGGATGGAGACTGAAAGGGGAGGGGCTCGCTCTGACCCCGCCCACATCGTGTTTCAGACAGCAGTGATGAGTCGGAGACGTCGGAGGAGAGTGACATTGACAGCGAAGCGTCCTCAGCACTCTTCATGGCGGTAACCCCAACCAGCGTCCTTTTGGGGGGACTGGCTGGGTTGCTCGTTCGGGGGACTTTGGATGCTCAGGGCCTTGGCAGGATCCAGAACCGTTAGTCCTTCGAGCAGCGTTCCTGTGGGTGCTCCACTTCAGTGTGCTGGTGTGCCTGCGCCCAGGAGTGCAGGTCTTTGGTAGCGGTGCCCATCTGGGTCGCACCTGAGCTTCCTCATCTTGCGCCGTGTGTGGCAGCTATGGGATGGCCAAACCGCCCTCACTTCCTTCTCAACCCCCTTGGCCTGAGATGGAGGCGTTAGATAGTATTGGCAGTTCTTAGTAATTCCCAATCCCCGCGCCGCCCGCTCCCCCCCCGCTTTTCTTTTTTCCTTTAGAAAAACAAACAACAATTTTTTTCCTTTCCTTGTCATTACCCCCCTAGGTTGATCCCAGTAAGGGGGTTATGCCTGGATCCCCCGGATTCAGACGGTGCCTCTCCTGCCAGGAGGCCATCCCCATCAGCGACGGGCACACCTGTTGCCTCCGTTGCTTGGGAGAGGCACACGAGCCCCAAAAGTACATACATGGCCGTAATCTTAAGTCATGCACTCGGAAAGCCCATGACCTGAAGCCAAAATTCTTACCACTGGAGAGCTTGCAGCGACCAGCCACAGACCCAAATCCCAGGACCTGCCCTGGACAGCAGTCACCATTGGCGTCAAAACCATCTGTTTCATGCTACCCGCGGGCCACAAAGAGGAAACCAACAGATTCCTTGCGAGAAGACACTAAGAAGCGAGCCCCAAGTTCACGCGCCAAGGAGCCATGGAAAAGAAAGAGGTCTGTTGTGAGATCGGTGGCTTCAGCACCAACAGGTGCAAGACTGAGTACCTATGACACCCCTGGGGTCTCTGGTACTGTTGCTGCCGGTACGTCCGAGAGGACAGGACTGCACAAGTTGGCACCTTCAGATGACAGAGGCAAGGAAAAGCCCAAAGCCTCAAAGACTGTACCAGCCAGACACACTGCACGGGACACATCAGCAACGTTGGCACCACCTGCTGAGCATTCAGCGGAACACAGAACGACCCCACCACCCACAAAACTGCCTCCCACGGTATCGAAGATCCCAGTGCCACAGGAGTTTAGATTCCCAAAAGACCCATTAGTCTCTGAGACGGCAGAATCTCCACTGCTCCATACTGGAATTGCTGCGGCATGCACCTCCTCTCCGGCAATGGACACGTTACCTCCCTGTTCACCGGCACCATCTAGAACCGCCTCCCCCTTCTCTACTGAGGAGGAAGTTGATGATGATTCTGTGCCCCCACACAGACCCCCTTCGCAGCAGGGTGCTGCACAACTTGATCCTTGTGTCTGCCCTAGGTGCCAGAAGTCCAGAGGAGACCCTGGACCTTGGTATGGCTACCCATGGATGCCCCCCTCCATGCCTGTGCCCCCACCATGGCCCTACTGGAATCCGTGGGCTGCTTACAATCAACAGCTCTCCAGGCCACCCAGTAGCCTGAGGGAGAGATCAAGGTCCTTCCCATCTTCTTCAGTATGTAGACCTGAGCCTGAAGGAGAATCTTCCAAAGAGCAGAAGGGTCAGGTAGAGCAGAAAGCTACTCCTGCAACCAATATATCATCCTCCTTACAGAGCAAAGCAGACGTGCCTCCTCCGCCAGCACCAGCCGATGACTTCCAACAACTCCAGCAGCTGTTCAGAAGGATAGCACATTCTCTCCAAATCCCGTTAGAGGACGCAAGAGAGTCGCAATCCAAGTTACTGGATATACTACAGCCTTCTTCAACCAAGATTGGTCTGCCTATAAATAAGGCCCTCTTAGACCCAGCTCAGAAGATCTGGCAAACTCCAGCCACGATACTTCCCACCTGTAAGAAGGCTGAGAAGAAATATCGTGTCCCCTCAAAGGACACGGACTTCTTATTTTCGCACCCCACGCCAAATTCAATGGTGGTCTATGCGGCAAACGAAAGGGTGAGACATCATCTGATCACCCCACATGACAAAGATTGGAAGAATCTAGATGTGTTTGGATGCAAAGTGTACTCATCAGCAGCTCTCCAATTTAGAATTGCCAATTACGAGGCACTCCTGTCAAGATACAGTCATACGAATTATTCAAAATTGAACAAATTTATTGACTACATCCCGGAGGACAAAAGAGAACAGTTCCAGGCAATCATGACGGAGGGCCAGTTGCTGGCAAGGACAGCATTGCAAGCAGCTATAGATGCGGCAGATGCAGCATCCCGCTCCATAGCAACAGCAGTGGTCATGAGGCGGTCATCCTGGCTACATCTTGCAGGATTCCCGAAGGATATACAAGCCGCAGTGGAGGATCTTCCCTTTGAAGGCTCCAATTTATTTTCCGACCGGACCGACAATTATTTCCACTCCCTAAAGGAGGCGAGAGCGACTCTGAGATCATTAGGTATCTATCCACCAGTACAAAGGAGAAGACAGAATAGATACCACCCCACCCCGAGATCTCGGGCCTCTGCATTTCCCCCACCTCAACGACACTACGACCCTGAAATGACAGAGACCTCCCAAATGTAGACTGCTCCCAAGGCAATTGTCTAGATCTCACCAACCCCCCTCAAAACTGAAATTTTGAAAATTTGGTCGAGGCCCCGAGATGCCTCCCCCAGACCATCGGAAAACGTCCCTTGGTTTGGTGACCATCAGACCCCATTCTACCTTCTGTATTGTCAGCAATGGATACTTGATTCAGTTTTTCTCTCCCTTCCAACCATCCACCCCTTCCTGTCCCTCTTTCTAATGACCACTTACAGAAAGAATTGAGCAGCTTGAGGGCTATAGAACCAATTCTGATCCAACACAGGGGAAAGACTTTTATTCCAACTATTTTTCTCATCCTGAAGAAGAGCGGTAGGTGGAGACCCATTCCAGATTTGAATAAACAAATTCATCAAACAATCCAGGATGATCACGTTGTCAACAATAATCCTGACACTGGATCCGGTGGATCAATTCTTGGCCTTCAGCCACCAAGACACATATTTCTACGTTAGTATGTACCCATCGTACATGGAGAGTCCTCAGAATTGTTTTGGGGCTGGATCACTACCAGTAAAAAGTACTTTCCTCTCTACAGCACCCATCGTATTCCCAGGAGTCCTTGCAGTGGTAGCAACACACCTTGGCAAACAAGGAGTTACGATATTCCCAGACATGGACAGTTGACTTCTCAAAGCCCCCTCTTGAGATGACACGGTCCTGATTACAAAGGACTACAGACCTTTTCTCACACCTAGGCCTTCAAATAAACATTCAAAGTGATGTCTGTACAGTGTCTAGAGTTCCTTGGGGTCTACTTCACCGCAGTGGAGGCCAAAGCCGCCTTATCAAGAAACAGATTTGCCACCTCAGTCAATTTGATCTCCATGGTACAACCAGGGCATACAGCAGCAACCATCTTTGTTGGAAAATACCCCGGCTACAAATGCGTTGCCTTCGGGCGTGGCTCCGGACAGCATACATTCCGCCCTGGCCCAACACATCTCTCCAAAGCCAGTCACAGTCATCCTCCCTGGATTGGTTGACGAAATCCCACAGTGTTTGTGCTGGAGTGTCCTTCATAAACCTGCCACCATCACCAAGACAATGGACGCATCCTTGTTGGGCTGGGCAACATGGCAAGTGGTCCCTGTCAGAGCGAACAGTGCATGCCAACTTGCTGGAACTAGGAGGAACCCGGAAAGCAGGTTCACACTTGTTACTGCTAACGAGAAACAAGGACGTAAAGATACCGCTGGCCAATGTTGCTTGCCTGTTTTACATCTACCGACAATTCCCTGTGCACCAAAGCAGTGAAATTGTGGATCTGGTGCAACCAACATGGCATCAGGAACTCCGCCAATACCTGCTGGGTCATCAAAACCGCACAGAGACTCGCTGAGCAGGAAAGTCTCACAGTCACTCGCAAGTGGGAGATACGACAGACCATCTTCTGTGTTCGGGAATCCCCAACTATTGACCTGTTTGCCACACCTGAGAACAGCGAGTGGCCATGATTTTGTTCAAGAGCGGATCTGGGTCATCGGTCTCAAACTGCGTTCCGTATCAAACGGGACGCCCGTCTGCCTTTCTGCCAATCCCTTTAATGCCCCAAATACTACACAAAATAAAGGGCCAGAGTTGTCCTGATAACCCAGTGCAGCCCAGACAAACTTTAACCTCGTACACATGACAGTATTGCCCACCGATGACTCTTCACCCAGCTCCACATCTCTTTTGGGAGACAGGCTGGATTCGCCACCTGACCCTAGAGACTCTCCATCCAAAGGCATGGCTTCTCTGTGGTTCCAGGATATGGAAATGACCTGAAGACACCAGAGAGATGCTGTAAAATAGCACAGGAACAACTGTGCCATGTTCTTACCTACACAAATGAGAGATTCCAGGGCTGGTGCCTCATCCACAACGTCCCTCTTGCGACTGGTACTGGACTGCATCTTGAAACTGAAAAGGTTAGGGCTCTTCAAGTTCAGAGTGCATCTCACAGCCATCATGGCCTTCTACCATGGCCGACGGGCACTCAGTATTCACCGTAACACAACGGTTTCAGAGAAGTTTGAAATCTCTACCCTGAAGTATGAGATCCTTAACCTAGTCTTATGATGCCTCACTGGACCCCTTTTGAGCCCATGGTGACCTGCTCGTTCATACAGCTATTGATGAAGACAGCCTTTCTTGGGGCCGTCTTGTTCACTCAAAGTGTGGGGAAGTCGCGGCTCTCATGGCATATCCCTCCGGTGCAGTCATCTTCCAAGTTATTTACAGTGAGACCACAGCAAAAGTTTCTCCCTAAAATACCTTCCTCATTCCGTCTAAATCAGCCGTTTCAGCTACCTTCGTTTTTCCCTAAATCGCAGGGAACTGAACAGGAGACCGTATTCCAGACTGTAGACCTTTGAAGGGCACTTGCCATTACCTCGAAAGGACTTAAACCTTCCCGAAAGTCACAATTATTCCTTTGTTGCAGCACGATCAGAGGATCAGCCATATCTAAACCAAGACTCTCCAAGTGGATTCTGGCTGGATTCACCTTTGCTATCAACACAATTTGCAGCCACCTCCAGGAATCCAAACGTGTTCCACATGATCGATTTCCACCTCTGTAGCTTTCCTGGGCAGTGTGCCAACTCCAGACATTTGTAAAGCAGCAACCAGGGCCGGATTAACGGGGCTTTAGGGGCTGCAGCCCCGGCCCCTGCCCTGAAGTCCGGGGGCAGGGGGGGCTGGAGCCCCTACTGATTTGACCCTGCGGAGCTGGGGCCCTGGCTCTAGGGATAGAGGCCATGCCCCACAGCACTCCCGCCCTGCCCCCAGACTGGCAGGTCTGTTCGAGGATGGGGCTGGCCAGCGCCTGGGGCATCCTCTGGCACGGCCCTCCGGGGCCTGAAGCACTGTCAGGCTGCCGCCCCCGACCCCACAGCTCAGGCTGGCCTGGCACGGCTGCCTGACGTTGCTACAGGCCCTGGAAAGCCGCCACCACAGGCCCCCCTGCGCGCTGGCCGGCCCCACCCGCTTGAGGCCAAACAGCCAGCCCAGGGACAGGGTGGGAGCGCTGTGGAGCAGGGTTCCAGCTCGCCCCATGTCACCATGGTGGGGGGCAGGGGCCCCAGCCCTGGGCCCCTTAATCTGGCCCTGTCAGCGACCTGGGCGTCAGCACACACGTTCAGAGTGTTACGCCATTGGGCCAGGCTTGCTAGCAGATATCACTAACAAATCCGACTCCAAAGGCCCATCCTTCCACCGAGGGGCGCTGCTCTGCGGTCTCCTGAAGTGGAACACCCACAGGGACACTGCTGGGAAAAAAGAGGCCGCGGCGGTTCCTCGCTCTGTGCAGTAACAGGTTCTTTGAGATGTGGTGCTCCGCGACCTGCCTTCCTCCCCTCTGCTTCTGAGTCCAGCCCTGGACTCTGAGTAAAGGTGAATTGAGGGGTGCCTGTAGGGGGACATCTCGAAGAACCTCAGTTGCTGCATAGGCTGAGATCTAATGTCCCTTCTGACCTCTGCGTGCTGAGCTGGGGGCGTTCTTAGCCAGCTCTTGGGGCGGGAGGGATGGGTCTCCCATGCTGCTGATCATCCCCCAGCAGGGAACCCAAGGCCCTGATTGCCCTCTGTCCCCAGGGGGTCCCTTCCAGCTTGGGGGTGCTCTGCTCTGTAAGCTGTCTGGGGTGGCACCATCCAGTTGCGTGTGGCTGGTGGTTTGGGTCAGGAAGAGGGGTTAGCTCCCAGGCTGGGAACATGGGTGGGGAGGACAGTAGAAGCCCTTCCAGGGGAGTGGGTGGAACCTCCTCCCCAGTGCTGCTGGACGGGGTGCCCTTGGGCTAGGACCTACCCCTACAGCCTGGATCTCCCTGTTCTTTCCAGAGTCGTGGGGGCTAGTGCCCTGCAGACCTGGCCAAACCCTGGGGAAACGAGTCCATTCCGACTCTTGCCCGTCCCTCAGTTTTCACCCCGAGCCAAGTCCCCTCCGCTGGCCTCTTGGCTGTGCCCCCGAAGCCGTGGCATTTGAGGATCCCGGAGGTGATCTGCAAAGTGTGGTGGGTGCTAGGGAGGGAGGGGTGCCCAGCTGTCGCTCTGCATGGCCCACCATGCCCTGACTTAGCTCAATGTGCGGTTTACACCTGGGGAATCTTGGTACCGTACCCAACGCCAGCTCCTCTTCTCCCCTCCTGCTCGCCTAGAAGAGGAAAACTCCGCCCAAGAAGGAACGGAAGGGGTCGGCCAGCAGCTCCCGTGGGAACAGCCGCCCAGGGACACCCACCGTAGATGCAGGCAGCACCTCCTCCACGCTGCGAGCTGCAGCCAGCAAGCTGGAGCAAGGTCAGGCCTGGGGCTGGGTGGGCAGCATCGAGCACTGGGCTGGGCTTTCTGGGCCACGTTAGAAGAGTCACAAAGGCCAGAGTGGGCATTGTCCGTGTGGTTCACCCGGCCTTTAGAGCAGCTGGCTCTTTTGGGGGGAGAAGGGGGGGGCTGCCCATGGATCCAGCTGTGCAAGGCAGGGAAGGAGGGGTCTTGCATGTGGTCTGGAGGGTGGCAGAGCGGGACTTGGGTCTGGGCAGGGCGCTGAGCTGCTCTATCTCCCTGCAGGGAAGCGGCAGGCGGGATCCGGTGACCTCCCGGCAGCCAAGAGGCTGAAACTGGACTCAGGGCCTCAGACAACCTCGGGCAAATCCACCCCCCAGCCGCAGTCGGGCAAGTCCACTCCCAGCAGTGGGTGAGTGACTGGGAGGGGGTGTCGCAGCCTATGGGGATGTGGCCCATAGGCCAATTGCAGGGGGTGGGCGGAGCTTCTCAACCTTAGCCAAGCCACGGTTGTGCTGGCCAGGTGGGCTACAGCCAGGGGCAGCCCCTGGGGTATCTGGACAAGCAGGTGGCCTTTGGGGTGGGAGGGGAGCCAGTCCATGCGCTAGAGCCAGCCTCTGCTAGGTGGTGCCTGGGGCTCTGCCTAGGATCCATCCCTAGGGGTGCCCCCTTTGCCACCCATGATCCCTGGGCCTGCTGAGGTGCTGCCTGCTCAGGCCCTGTTCTCCTTCCCAGCGATGTGCAGCTGACGGAGGAGGCCGTGCGGCGCTACCTCACCCGTAAGCCCATGACCACCAAGGACCTGCTGAAGAAGTTCCAGACCAAGAAGACGGGGCTGAGCAGCGAGCAGACGGTCAACGTGCTGGCCCAGATCCTCAAGCGCCTCAATCCCGAACGCAAAATGATCAATGACAAGATGCACTTCTTCCTTAAGGAATGAGGGGCGGGGCCTCAGCGGGCCACACCCCCATCCCACTGAAGGGCAAAGGTCATCTTGCTTCAAAACCTCCTGTCTTTGTCAGGTGGGGGGACCGTGGGTGCAGGAGGATCTCCCGTCCCTCTGCTTGATGGGGCTGTTGGGTGGTGGGTGGGGACACGGCTGGCTGGAGCCACCCCTGTGCCCCCTTGTCTCCTGAGACTTCCCTCTGGGCCCTGCCTCCCTGCAGGGCCCCCCTCAGAGCCAAGACTGCAGTTGCCGTGGCTGGGGGGCTCCCGGGAGAGTCGGCTGGGTGTCTCAACGGGCTGTTTTGTTCCTTTGTTACAATAAACTGGGTTTTTCTGTGGCCGTGACTTGCGGTGGGGCTGGTGAATGCTGGCCGAGGGCGCATGCTGCCATCCAGTCCTGCTCGGGGGCTTACACCGTGGGGCCAGCCCCAGTGCTCTAAGTCCCCTAGGGGTCTGGGTTCAGCCCACGGCAGCCCTGTGGCTGTCTTCCCTGCCGCCCCCAGCATGCCGGAGATGCCGAGGTTAATTCCCCAGCCGTGCTGTGCGGTCTGGGGCGAGCATTCCAGCAGCTCGCCGGCCCCAGGCTGGGGACGACGCGTGGGCACCAGCCTGGCCCGGCACCGCCACCTTTTATGGTGAAGCTGAGTGTAGACTCCATGCTCGGGTGACTTCATCCGGCCTGGGCTGAGCCGTGGCCCTGGCCCTGCCGAGCTGCCTCCTCCACCAGCCCTTCCTTCTTCCATGCCTGGAAGGGAGCTGGGCCCCATGCTCTGGCCCAGCCTGGTACCGGTGGGGGTCACTGACCTCTCTGCCCCGGCCTCTAGCCAAGATGTAAAGCGGAGCCTGAGCACCCAGGCACAGGCACTGCAGCCTCCCTCCTTTCAAAATCTGCCCGCACACCTCATTCCGGCTGCTGATGGGGGCAGCGTGCTCCCCAAATCAGCCACTGGCCCCTCGGCCAGCCAAGGGGAACTCGCTGCAGGAGCAGTTCCTGGGTGTGGCCGCCTGCTCCCCAGGGAAGTCAGCTGAGATCTGGCCAACTTGTTTCACAAATGAGACCAGCTCATCACTCTTGAGCCAAGCAGGACTCGAGTGGTGATCTCCAGGCAAACCCGCCCCTCTGCCCTGAGCCAGCTGCTCCTCTATCTGCACTGAACGGCCGAATGCGGTATCCTAGTGCTAGGGGGCGTCTCCTTAAAGCTACTTCTGCCAGGTGCTCCCCCCGTCCCCAGGTGCAGAGTGCAGGCCAGGGCCTGGCTGAGCTATTTTTCCAGTGGATTAAGAACTGATCCGCTCTGGAAAAGTCTGGGAGCCTCTGGCTTTGATTTATCATCCCCAGAAAGAAAAATCCCCAGCCATGCCCTGGCTGCTACTTGTTGTTTTTCCTCTGCTCCTAATGAAAACCGCCCGGCTCCGCCACAGGCAGGTTACAGACACACTGTTCAGCCCATCTGAGCTGGGGATCCGCTGCGTGATTAATCGTCTCTGCCTGGCCAGGGCGCCCAGCATGGGTCCCCGGCCCGGGGTGCTTGTCTGTCGTACCCCAGTGGCGCCGGCCTGGTGAGCGCAGACGGGTTGGGATGCAGTTAGCGCCCCCGGTCCTGGTTGCCCAAGGTGGCTTTGGGCTGCCTGCCGGGGGCAAACACCAACCCAAGAATTGCTGGGTTAGATGGGCCAAGGGCTGCCTTGGCTCCGCAGGTGTCGATCAGGATGTCACTACTGAGCTGGAAACAGCCCCATGTCCCAGTCCCTGCGCCTCTGAGCCAGCCACGCCCTGCCAGGAGCTGGCTGCTGGGTCCCAGCCTCCCCCTGGAGCTTAGTTCCTGCCCCACCCAGCTCTCCGGGCTAACGCGCATCTGCTCCCAGTAGTGGGTGGGCGTCAGCTGGGCTGTTCCTTAGCAGCTGTGGTGGCCTCAAGGGACCGTGGGCGCAGTCCTCCCCTGCAGCCGTGGGCCTGGCAGGACCGAGGCAGCCCACTCGCTCAGCTTTTGTTTAAACCAACACCCTGCCTGCATGCAGCCCCCCTGGGCCGGCCACAGGAGCAGGGCTGGCTCTGCTGTTTGTAGGCGGCTGCCCGCTGTGGCTGAGCAGGAATGGCAGTGGGCATTTCCATCATCCTCCAGCTGGGCTCCGGCTTCGGTGGCTCTGCTGAAGGTAGCGGGTTCCTTGAGCTGCAGCCCCTGCTGTGACAGGCCCTGGATGGGTGTCTGCCCCAAGGCTGGGAGGAGATTGACGTTGAGTGGTTAGAGCAGGGGGCAGAGGGGCTGAATTCAGGGTCCCAAGCCCAGATCTTCCACTATATTGCTGTGCAGCTGTTTCCCCATTCCCCAGGTGGTGCCTCAGTTTCCCCATGCTGCACAATGGCGCAACACGGCTGGCCCAGACCCCTGTCCACCCCTCGGGCCAAGCCTCGCCGAGTGACATTAAACATTCACTCCCCCTGCAGCCAGTGCCCGGCCGCCATCAGGAAAGGAAAACCCAGTCTTGATTTATCACCGGAGACTCCGGCAGCCGTTGGCGTGGCCCCGGCATTCCTTGCATTGCTCGCGCCTTTCCCCACATGCTGCTCTCGTTAGCCCTACTGGCTGGAGTGCTGGGGGGGCGCAGCTGCCGCGGGCATCTGGCCCTCCATCTCGCTGCTAAAAATAGCCCCTGGGCATGGGAGAGAACACCTGAGCCGGCTCTGTGCCTAGCGCCCAGCAGCAGGCAGAGATGGCTGTTGCGTCTGGCTGCCCCACCCATCTGGGCCTCACGGCTACTTGCCAGCCCGTCCCGTTGGCACCAGGGCTTTGATCGGGACTTGCTGAGCCCTGGCTCCTCAAAGATACTTTGGTGCCTAACTCTCGCAGCCAGCTGTCTAAATACCTTTCAGGCTCTGGCCCTGGGTGTCTGCCACCTGCCCAGAACAGCGGGAGGGGTGAGTGAAGAGCACGAGTCAAGCAGAACGGAGACTGTGGGCGCACGTATTCACTGCATGGCGCTAGCCTCCGTTACAGCCATGACAGCAGACTCCGACTGACCGGAGAAAGCTTTGCAGCTCTGGACCCAAGGCATTGGAGCCTGGGTGGGAAGAGCCGCATCCTGCACGTGGCTCTGTACGGGGTGAGGCCGGCGATGTCTGAGTCTACCCGCAGGCTCGGGCCAGCTCTGTCTCCCCTGCGTCAGCCCAGGGGGGAGGCGCAGCCAAGTACAATCCCACCATTATGCAGCAGAGCCCCCAGAGAGGAGTTTTCTTCGTCCCAGGCTGCCTTGAACGTTTGTTGTTCGTGGCATCTCAGGGCCATGCGCAGCTCTGAAAATTCACCGCCCTGCCTGACCTGCGAACGACCGAGGGGGAAGAAGTCACAGGGTGCGTCTAAGACCTATGAGACCCTGCTGTCGTTCTGATGGTGGGGCTAGAGCCCAGTTAGCCTGATTCCCCGCTGTAACCACACCCCAGTCTAGGCCATTCCCTTCCCTCTTGGCTATTTCCATCCTGCTGTCTCCCCTCCAGCCTGGCAGGACCCGGCTTCACCACCCTGCTCGCCCTTGGCACGGCCAGTGGAGGAAGGAGTGGAAGGAATGTGCTCAGCCGGCCCCAGTCTCAGACGGTGCAGAGTCCTCTCCTGTCAGTGCTGGCGCTGATTTATCCCCCGGCCCTGTAATGCTGCGTGCAATCCCCCTGCTGCTGCCCGGCTCAGGGAGACGTTCCATACACACAGGACTAAGCCGGGAACCAGACGGCTGCTCATCCTCCGCCCCCAAATTCCTCTTCCTCCTTCACTGACCTTTCCCTCGGCATTCCCAGCCTGCCGGCACAAGTGGAGGCAGCTGGGTGTAAGCCCTGCCATCCCCAAGGGCCTACCTGCTCAGAGCAAGGGCATGATGGGAGATTCCCCCTACATCAGCCGTGTCCCACCCGCTCCCGGCAGATCTGCCATAGATCTCAAGCTAAGCAGAATTCAGCTAGAGCCCCTTGGAGGGGAGACCATCAAGGCAGGACAGAGGCCCAGTGGCCTCTAGTTCCAGGGGCTGGAGGTGGAAAGCGATAGGATTTACCTAGGAAATGGCAGCTGCTCAGCGCCTCAATCCCTCTGAGTCAGGACTGAGCCCAGTGTGCGGTGGGTGAGGCGATGTAGGGGACAGCTGGCTCGCACGGCGGATGCTCTCCAGCCTCCCTTGTCATGAGGCATAAGCCTGCTGTGCACGCGTGCACATTAGCCTCCATAACCCGTTCCCGGAGCTGGCCAACACCCCAGCTCCTCATTCCCCTGTAACCCCCAGACTCCACCCAGGCCAGCCGCATCGCCCCATGGCTAGACAGAGCCGCCGGGCTCCAGCCCAGAGCTGGGCCAGCGACCCAGGCTCACCTGCAGGTTTAAGGACACTTCTGTGACCACTGGGGTCAGGCAAGGATCCTACGTCTACACTGGCGAGTTAGTTCAAATGAAGGTTTAAATCGAACGAACTCAAGCCTCGGCCACACTAGGTTAGTTCGAATGAAGGGCGTCCTTAATTCGAACTAACGAAGTCCATTACACCTTTCGAACTAACCCTTCATTCCAACTAGTTAGTTCGAATGAACCGGCACTTTGAGCTCACTGCAACCGACTAATTCGAACTAAGCAAGTGCCCTGCACGGCCCTTGCTTAGTTCGAACTAAAATTTGCTAGTTCAAATTAAGTTAATTCGAACTAACTAAAATTAGTTCGAATTAGTTAGTTCGAACTTTGGTACGTGTAGACATAGTCCTAGAAAGTGAGCCGGCAGCCGCACGAACTTTCTAGGCAGGTAGCGGAGCTCTGGCCGAGGCATCCAAGGAGAGGGTCGGAGTGAGAGAGCCCCGCTGGAATGTGAGGGCCAAGCCCAGCACAGGAAAGCAGGGGCTGACCAGTGGGACGTGCTAGAGCAGCCTGCAGTACAGGGGAGCCCTGGTGCTTGAGTTAGATGCAGGCCACAGCGCGGTGCAGGTGACGTAATGGGGATTTTCTCTCTCTCATTCATCCCCCGGCAGTGCTCCGGGGAGGCAGGAAGCTGCAGACAGAAGCCAGTTGGCCAGTCTGACTGTGGACAGTGCAGCGGGGCTCTCAGGAGTAGGTGGGGCTGGTTCCTGAGAGATGGAAGATGCAGCTAAGTGGACCAGCTCTGCTCTCCCCATGCCTCTTTCATGTCCCACACCCAGCACTAGAGCTCGGCGCGCTCCCCACAGCCCCTTCTGCAACGGCTCCAGGCTGGGGCCAGAGAGCCCCAAGAAGCCTGGACAGCCTTCTGCAAGCCCAGGTTCCAGGCCTGACCTGAAAAATGGAGCCCCTCTGATCTCTAGATACCTGGTCCCTCCATGCAGTACCCCACCTACAGGGGCCAAAGGGGTCTGGATGCACAGCAGGGGCTTCCACATGCCTCTTCCTCTCTCCTTTATCCCCACACACGGAGCTGCAAACTGCCCAGGGCACTCTGCAGGGGCCTCCCAGGATCTGTCCCTGTGTCAGGGAGAGCCGGGAGCCGGGGAAAAGCAAAGGGAACTTGATGCCCCCCACTGCTGGGCTGTCTGTGGCGAGTGCCCCCAGCAGGGCATTGTGGGAAAGGGAAGTTCAGGGAGGCTGAGCAAGGCTGGGAGGGGGAACCCTGCCTGATCCAAGTCAAGCCCAGTAAATCCCAGCTCCATCCCATCCATTCTCCCATTTCCGGCCGTCTCGCCAGACAGACACACGCCTGAGCAGCTCGGCCGGCCAGCCGCACTCATACTCCACCAGCAATCTGTTACCAGCCGGCTCCACGCGTTGCAGTGTTACCCTAACCCACCCCTGCCATGACCCCATAATTTATGTACAATCCCCCTGCCATCTCCCCCCTCTCCCCCCCAAAGGTATTTGCACAGCAGATCTGGGTGGAATCAAGTCCAGGAATTTCCATTCAAGTATCCTGGGCTTTTTTTCCCCCAAGATTTTTGGTTAACCCTTTCAGATGTGGCGAGGAGGACACAGATTTAACCCCAAACCCAAAAGATGGAACATTACTTTCAGTCCAAGGACCTGGGGACTGGGTCACTTGAGCAGGAGGAATCTACCTCCTCGGAGTGCACTCCTCGGGCCGTTTGCTGTTCCTCCCCCAGCCAGCTCAGCCCACAAGGAGTCTAATGGCCACAGGCGAAGGCTCTAAACCGACTGCGAGAGACACTGCGTCCCATGCAGGGATCCAGTCACCAACACTAGACTCCAAGGGGATGTCTCTTTCCCAAACCCTCAAACCCGCCCCATGTTTTGCCCAGCATGTAATGTTTCAAGGGCTACGAAGAGTTAACACCTCCCCTGCCAGCCCCCCGGGCCATCCCGAGGAGGATATAAATTAGACATGAGCCACCTTCCTTCCAGAAGCCAACCCAGCTTAATTGGGGAAGGATGGACTCATCCCAGCTCCTCTGCAGCTTCTCGCTCATCCTCCTGGTCAGACCCATTGTCTCCCAGCCAGTGGAAGGCAGGAGGCCGCTGGTGATGGAACAACTTCCGCCAGGTACCAGCATCAGGGACCAGCTCTGGGCACTCGTAGGTATGTTTTCTGCTCTTACTCACAGGCCGGGCAGTGTCAGGGCGGAGGGGGCAGGGTCCCACTTTATGCAGTTATTTTCCCAAGCCCAGTGATTTGGGAAACCAGCATCGAGCCCTGGAGACCTATCGATGCTGGTATTTCTCCGGCACCCCCAGCACTGCCCCAGTTTTAGTGTATTTATCCCTGCACCCGCCTGGCAGCATTATGACCCCCACTGTGCATGAGGAAACAGAGACACAGTGTCTACAGTCCCCCAGGGAATCTGGGGCAAACAACTGAAACTGGGTGGCTCTAGGGCAGCTCCCACCGTGCCTCCCTTCCTCCGAATACCCCTCTACGCTCACAACTGGGGAGTGGGCAGCAGAAGGCTGAATTTTCCTGGCAGAGAGAAGAGTTCACCTCACTCTTGCTAAGAGGGCCACCGCGGGGTAGGGCTGCAGGTGGGTTAGCCCCACCCTGACCTTTATGGCCACATAAAATAACTGGGTTAGACTGAGCAAGTCTGCTCTCCACCCCCAGCCATCTGAAGGGCAGATCAAAAGACCTGGATAATCCAGATGTGCAGTTTGGCCTGGTGGGTATGAGGGAAATTAAAACTAGAAATCCATTTGCTCCCTAAGAGACAGCGCACTTTGAGTGCTCCGATGCAGCCAGGGATGAATATGGAATAAATGCCTGGGTAGATCTGGGTGTGGTCATTAAACCCATCCCTCAGCTCACTATCAATAGCATCATCTTAATTAACTCTACAAAGTCCATCAATCCTCATGCTTCAGGGCCTGAGGTGAGCAACAACAACGGGGGTCAGGAAGGTACTGTCGTGCCAGCAGCCGTTGTGGATACAGGTCAGGGTTGGAGTCAAGAGGCCAAAGGGGATGGGCCATTGATCTGATCCAGTGGAGCAGGATATGGGTCGACAGACTCACTGGTCTGAGCAAACAAGGGGGGATTTGAGACCAGATAATTATTGGCTTGACCCCACAGAGTATATGGGACTCTGGCTTCTTGGTCAGATACAGCACAGTGGGGATATTGAGCCAGCTGGGTGGGTAAAAGATCCTGTCTTCCCTTATAACCAGGGATCCGCACAGTACAAAACCTCTGATTGCCGCAATTCATCCAGCTGCCTGTCGCAAGATCACTGTGTGCGGGGTCTGATTAGCCTCCTGGGGCATCCCCAACGGCCTGAGTTGCTTAAAACTAGATGGGGCAAAAAACCCAGCATCAATTCTCTATGCTAAAAGATCCCATTGACGGCGCTTCCGCCAGCTTGTTTAGGGCAAACCCTTCCACAGCCAGCCACCCCAGATCTGCCTTGCTCCTGTTCTGCTCCACCACCCCAGGGTTGTCCCTGCCCCCCCCAATAGCTGGTTGCTATGCTGCTAAGCTCTCTGAGAGCCTTTCGCTCAGTCCTCCAGCCCCTGGATTGCTGCTGCCGCTGCTCTCCCTGCAGAGCATTTCCATCGCCCCGGCCCTGCACTTAACACTCTAGTTGAGGCACACAACGGCAGATGGGGTTTATCCCCTCTTTGCCCTGTGGTGGCTGATCACAACAGGTGTAGACGCAGCCATAGAGGGACTACCCCTTCCCTGCTCTAGGAGGTCTCATCTGCAGGTGTGTGGAACTGCACATGGGATTCCAGGCCTGGTCTGTGCCCTCCGCACCCCTCCCCTGCATGCTCTCTCTCTATTCCAGAGACGCATATGCCAAAGCGACCTTCCCTGCACGTCCACGACAACTCAAGAAACCTCCTGCCCTACACCTCCCCTGGGCTGGCCAAAAGCCGTCAGAAACGGAGGCCACTGGCCAGCAGCCACTTGTGGGAGCAGCCGGGGGAGCAGGAGTGCCAGCTGCGGAGCCTGCTGCTGCGCGTCAAGGACCTGGGACTGGGCTACGACTCTGAGGAGACCATCCTGTTCAAGTACTGCAGTGGGAGCTGTCCCAAAGCCCGCACCAACCACGACCTGACGCTCTCCCTGCTTCTACAGAAGAGCGAGATCCCAGCCCTGGGCGAGGAGAAGATGATCGGCGACCCCTGCTGCCGGCCAACGCACTACGAGGATGTGGCCTTCCTAGACAACAGCCACCGGTGGCATGAGGTGGAGAAGCTCTCGGCTTCTGCCTGCTCCTGCATAGGCTGATGTCGCTGGCGGGAGGGTGCATCAGAGTGTGGGAATCGCTCTAATTTTACAGCAGGCAGTTTCTTCCTCCCACACCTTCGAACCTGTAGCCAGAGAGAAGACCAAAGTCCCATCCCATAGATCCTACAGCACAGGGCCACAACTACTGCCCCCGAAGGGCTCCCGCTGGGGTGGGAGAAGGGAACTGCTATGTCAGTCAAAAGAAGAGTGGTCCCTTCACTCATACAGCACCAGGCCAACCCCTCCTTCCACTCAGCTGCCAATCCAGTCCTGTTTCTTTGCATTACTGAGATGCTAGCTTGTTTGCTAAGACCTGGAACTTCAAAGGTATTTAGGCATCTCTCTTCCACTGAAACCAATCGGAATTAGGACCCTAAATACTTTTGAGGATCTGGGCCTAAGATCCTGCCTGGAGGAGGTGTGGATGACTCACCTCTGTGCAGAGGCAGGGGGGAGAGCTGGACAACACAAGAGATATTTATGGATTGCTAAGTTATTTATTTATTTGGTTTCTTCCACTAAGGGCAAGGAGGGTTAGGGATCGCACTCCTGCTACCGCCCTACCCAGGCTTGTTAGAGTCTCTTTTTAATTTATTTGCGTCTTTCTGCTACTAGAGAGTCAAGGAGTTTTTTGCTTGCTTGTTTCCAGGCATGTCTTGGGAACGGCTGAAATGTACATGGTGGTTTCAAACTAATAAAAGCCAGGAAACTGATCAAAAGACGTGTGGCTGTTTTATGGAAAGAGATGATTTCCTCTGAGCTAGCACAGAATCGTCCGTTACATGCATCACAATGGGGCAGGATTTGGGGCTCGCCTCAAGTGCTACTGTAACCAAATTGAAGAATAACAACTTTTGAAAAAAAATCTATGTAGTAAAATAAATTATTTTTAATGAGGGAAGGGACAGCGGTTCCCTTTGAAATTAAATGAAAAAGCACCTTTATCTGAATTATATTTACCTGCTGCTGTTAAAGTCACCCCTTCCCCGTAATGAAAATCACAGAGGAGATATTTCTAGTTTGTATTTTACACATAGGGTTAACACTGTGCAATCAAGCCAGTGTCCCCTGCTCTGTGTGTAATCAATGTGGTGCATTAAATCACGTGTTAACTGCACTGCTGTGACACAGTCCGTACCTGGGTGGTTGCCGAGGAGAGAGACGTCCGCAGACTCTTCCACGTCCCCTGGCTTAGTCTTAGCTACAAACCTCCATGTGCAGGTCCCTTGGAACAGGATGGGGAGAAAACTTCGACCGTTCAGCTCTGCTCCAACACGCAGAGGGCAAGAAGGAAGCCTCAGTTCCAACTGCAGGTCCCCACTAGCATCTCTAACTCAGGTCTGGTTTTAGATTGAGGCTCGCAGCACAGGCAGGTTCCTGCAGATGACGGAAATCCTCCTTTCTCGGGGGATCTTCTGGCCATCAAAAAAGGACTCCTCGTCTTTGAGGATCTCATGGGTGAACTCGTAGCGAGCTGCGCCTCTGAGATGGGAGGGAAGACAGGAAGCCTGGCTCAACCCCAGGGCCTCTGGCACTAACCTAACGCGACTTCAATTCCCTGCTGTGTCACAGACTACCCGTGAGACCCTGGGCAAGTATCCAGTTCCTCTGTGCCTTAGTCTCCCCAGTGTACCTTGGAGACACTAGCCCAGCTCCGTCCCACAGGGGTTGTGAGGATAAACATCGTAATGATTGTGAGGTGCTCGGCTACTCTTGGGATGGGTCAAAAAAGAGCCGTGGAACCTCTAAGGGTTTGTTCGGTGTCCAAGGCCTCTGCACTCAGACTGAAATCAGGCTGCTCCAGCTCCACACCCAGCTGCCACTAAGAGAGAGAGGCATTGTGGCCTAGTGGTTAGAGTCTGGGAGCCAGGAGACCTGGGTTCTCTTTCTGGCTCTGCCACTGGCCTGCTGGGTATGTCATGGCTCCATGCTGTGCCTCAGTTTCCCCATCTGTAAAAACAGGGACATTAGACTGGGCTTCTTGGTCGAGCACCCTGAGATAAGCTGCTGGTAAGCGCCTCCAGGGCTGAGATTTATTAACAATGCCGCCCCCTGCCCAAAACGAACTCATCTCACTCAGCAGCCAAGAGCCTTCCTTTGGCACCGCCCACACACTTCGACAGACCAAGGAGCAGCCTGCCTGTTCCATCCTGTCCAGGGTTCTCTGCACCCCCACCAGAGGGGCCCTCGCTACCTGATGATGTACAGCGAACGGCGCAGCAGCAACAGCTCCATCCAGTCCTCTGGGTTCTGTTCGCCGACGAGCCGCATCACGCTGGATGAGAGCAGGGACAGGCCCGCAATCGTGCAGCCGCAAAACTAACGTGGGGAAAAAAAGAAACAGTGAGTGTCAGGAATGCAGCCAAGCATTTCAACTGCACTCTTTGTCCTAGCCCTTAGGGATCATGCATGGAGGGCTCCCACCCAGCCATGGAATGCAACCACCTCTGGAGTGGAGCACAGCAGCTGTTACCAGCACCCAGAAGCACAAGGCAGTTTTAGAAGAGGGAGGGAAGAATCAAGAATCAAGATGAAACTGCAGGGAAATTTAGGGAGACCCAGCTACTGACTCAAATTGGAATTAGACCATAATCTGTGGTTACGTCCGCCAACCCCCCCCCCCCCCCGGAGAAAACACCATGGGATCATCAATGCCAGTCCTGTCTTTCATTTTATCCTTCAACCAAAAGAGCAAGACAGCACCCCAATACCATGCTGGGGTCAATTTGGATTCAGGGGAGCACCCCTATGAGCCATCCACCCCAATCCCTACAGTATCCTGGGTCTTTATGGTTTCACATCCCAGCACTGACTTGCCCATACCCTGCTTAGGAAGAGAGATGAAGCTCCAGGTGAAAGATACAATGAAACGTCTCTGCACTTTCTATTCCCAGTCCCTTCAAACCTCCAGCCTCATCTCCCTCCAGTCATGGAACATTTGAGCCCTACAGCTTCACCTTGACACTGTCTACGTGAGGTTTGATGTAGCCGCTTTTATCCAGATCGAGGACATGGACCAGTGAGAGCTGAGGCACCCCTGGTGGGAAGACCGTGTCCCGGACCCGCTGCAAGATTTCCTGGCTCTCCTTGCTCCAGCATGATATCTCCGTTTCCCGGAAGCCATGAATGGCCTGCATGAGAGAACATCATGGTAACGGCATGAGGGAAAGGACTACTCAGCTTTGTCCTGTGTCCAGGTAAACCGAGTTACCAAACACACACCTGATTGGCAGAAGAGTG